>CM055741.1:729219-736719 GCA_029465975.1 Dallia pectoralis | reverse complement strand
ATCTGTTCCTGTAGAAACACCAGATGTAATTTACACTCTAATGACTCTCTAACTGTTCCCATAGAAACACCAGATGTAATTTACACTCTAATGACTCTGTAACTGTTCCCGTAGAAACACCAGATGTAATTTACACTAATGACTCTGTAACTGTTCCCGTAGAAACACCAGATGTAATTTACACTCTAATGACTCTGTAACTGTTCCCGTAGAAACACCAGATGTAATTTACACTCTAATGACTCTGTATCTGTTCCCGTAGAAACACCAGATGTAATTTACACTCTAATGACTCTGTATCTGTTCCCGTAGAAACACCAGATGTAATTTACACTCTAATGACTCTGTATCTGTTCCCGTAGAAACACCAGATGTAATTTACACTCTAATGACTCTGTATCTGTTCCCGTAGAAACACCAGATGTAATTTACACTCTAATGACTCTGTATCTGTTCCCGTAGAAACACCAGATGTAATTTACACTCTAATGACTCTGTAACTGTTCCCGTAGAAACACCAGATGTAATTTACACTCTAATGACTCTGTAACTGTTCCCGTAGTAACACCAGATGTAATTTACACTCTAATGACTCTGTATCTGTTCCTGTAGAAACACCAGATGCAATTTACACTCTAATGACTCTGTAACTGTTCCCGTAGAAACACCAGATGTAATTTACACTCTAATGACTCTGTAACTGTTCCCGTAGAAACACCAGATGTAATTTACACTCTAATGACTCTGTAACTGTTCCCGTAGAAACACCAGATGTTATTTACACTCTAATGACTCTGTAACTGTTCCCGTAGAAACACCAGATGTAATTTACACTCTAATGACTCTGTAACTGTTCCCATAGAAACACCAGATGTAATTTACACTCTAATGACTCTGTAACTGTTCCCGTAGAAACACCAGATGTAATTTACACTAATGACTCTGTAACTGTTCCCGTAGAAACACCAGATGTAATTTACACTCTAATGACTCTGTATCTGTTCCCGTAGAAACACCAGATGTAATTTACACTCTAATGACTCTGTATCTGTTCCCGTAGAAACACCAGATGTAATTTACACTCTAATGACTCTGTATCTGTTCCTGTAGAAACACCAGATGTAATTTACACTCTAATGACTCTGTATCTGTTCCTGTAGAAACACCAGATGTAATTTACACTCTAATGACTCTGTAACTGTTCCCGTAGAAACACCAGATGTAATTTACACTCTAATGATTCTGTAACGGTTCCCGTAGAAACACCAGATGTAATTTACACTCTAATGACTCTGTAACTGTTCCCGTAGAAACACCAGATGTAATTTACACTCTAATGACTCTGTAACTGTTCCCGTAGAAACACCAGATGTAATTTACACTCTAATGACTCTGTAACTGTTCCCGTAGAAACACCAGATGTAATTTACACTCTAATGACTCTGTAACTGTTCCCGTAGTAACACCAGATGTAATTTACACTCTAATGACTCTGTATCTGTTCCTGTAGAAACACCAGATGTAATTTACACTCTAATGACTCTGTAACTGTTCCCGTAGAAACACCAGATGTAATTTACACTCTAATGACTCTGTAACTGTTCCCGTAGAAACACCAGATGTAATTTACACTCTAATGACTCTGTAACTGTTCCCGTAGAAACACCAGATGTTATTTACACTCTAATGACTCTGTAACTGTTCCCGTAGAAACACCAGATGTAATTTACACTCTAATGACTCTCTAACTGTTCCCATAGAAACACCAGATGTAATTTACACTCTAATGACTCTGTAACTGTTCCCGTAGAAACACCAGATGTAATTTACACTAATGACTCTGTAACTGTTCCCGTAGAAACACCAGATGTAATTTACACTCTAATGACTCTGTAACTGTTCCCGTAGAAACACCAGATGTAATTTACACTCTAATGACTCTGTATCTGTTCCCGTAGAAACACCAGATGTAATTTACACTCTAATGACTCTGTATCTGTTCCCGTAGAAACACCAGATGTAATTTACACTCTAATGACTCTGTATCTGTTCCCGTAGAAACACCAGATGTAATTTACACTCTAATGACTCTGTATCTGTTCCCGTAGAAACACCAGATGTAATTTACACTCTAATGACTCTGTATCTGTTCCCGTAGAAACACCAGATGTAATTTACACTCTAATGACTCTGTAACTGTTCCCGTAGAAACACCAGATGTAATTTACACTCTAATGACTCTGTAACTGTTCCCGTAGTAACACCAGATGTAATTTACACTCTAATGACTCTGTATCTGTTCCTGTAGAAACACCAGATGCAATTTACACTCTAATGACTCTGTAACTGTTCCCGTAGAAACACCAGATGTAATTTACACTCTAATGACTCTGTAACTGTTCCCGTAGAAACACCAGATGTAATTTACACTCTAATGACTCTGTAACTGTTCCCGTAGAAACACCAGATGTTATTTACACTCTAATGACTCTGTAACTGTTCCCGTAGAAACACCAGATGTAATTTACACTCTAATGACTCTGTAACTGTTCCCATAGAAACACCAGATGTAATTTACACTCTAATGACTCTGTAACTGTTCCCGTAGAAACACCAGATGTAATTTACACTAATGACTCTGTAACTGTTCCCGTAGAAACACCAGATGTAATTTACACTCTAATGACTCTGTATCTGTTCCCGTAGAAACACCAGATGTAATTTACACTCTAATGACTCTGTATCTGTTCCCGTAGAAACACCAGATGTAATTTACACTCTAATGACTCTGTATCTGTTCCCGTAGAAACACCACTACCACGAGTTGCCAGCCGAGGTCCAGGAGACGTTAGGGGAGGTGCCCGAGGGCTTCGTCAGCTACTTCACCTCACGGTTCCCACGGTTACTACTTCACACGCATAATGCACTGAGCACCTGTTCACACGAGAGGCTGTTCCGCCCCTACTACCCTCCCCCTGCATCTCAGTGACGCCCCTTATGATGATCTGACACTTGACCTGAGGGGAGGGGGGACAATACAGCACCCACTCTGTGGAAGAGAGACCATCTGTAGACGTCCTGGAGTGGCTGCTTGTGAGGAGAGACCATCTGTAGACGTCCAGGAGTGGCTGCTTGTGAGGAGAGACCATCTGTAGACGTCCTGGAGTGGCTGCTTGTGAGGAGAGACCATCTGTAGACGTCCAGGAGTGGCTGCTTGTGAAGAGAGACCATCTGTAGACATCCAGGAGTGGCTGCATGTGAAGAGAGACCATCTGTAGATATCCAGGAGTGGCTGCTTGTGAGGAGAGACCATCTGTAGACATCCAGGAGTGGCTGCTTGTGAGGAGAGACCAGCTGTAGACGTCCAGGAGTGGCTGCTTGTGAAGAGAGACCATCTGTAGACGTCCAGGAGTGGCTGCTTGTGAGGAGAGACCAGCTGTAGACGTCCAGGAGTGGCTGCTTGTGAAGAGAGACCAGCTGTAGACGTCCATGAGTGGCTGCTTGTGAAGAGAGACCATCTGTAGACGTCCAGGAGTGGCTGCTTGTAAAGAGAGACCAGCTGTAGACGTCCAGGAGTGGCTGGTTGTGAAGAGAGACCAGCTGTAGACATCCTGGAGTGGCTGCTTGTAAAGAGAGACCATCTGTAGACGTCCAGGAGTGGCTGCTTGTAAAGAGAGACCATCTGTAGACGTCCAGGAGTGGCTGCTTGTAAAGAGAGACCATCTGTAGACGTCCATGAGTGGCTGCTTGTGAGGAGAGACCATCTATAGACATCCAGGAGTGGCTGCTTGTGAAGAGAGACCATCTGTAGACATCCATGAGTGGCTGCATGTGAAGAGAGACCATCTGTAGACGTCCAGAAGTGGCTGCTTGTAAAGAGAGACCAGCTGTAGACGTCCAGGAGTGGCTGCTTGTGAAGAGAGACCAGCTGTAGACATCCTGGAGTGGCTGCTTGTAAAGAGAGACCATCTGTAGACGTCCAGGAGTGGCTGCTTGTAAAGAGAGACCATCTGTAGACGTCCAGGAGTGGCTGCTTGTAAAGAGAGACCATCTGTAGACGTCCATGAGTGGCTGCTTGTGAGGAGAGACCATCTGTAGACATCCAGGAGTGGCTGCTTGTGAAGAGAGACCATCTGTAGACGTCCATGAGTGGCTGCATGTGAAGAGAGACCATCTGTAGACGTCCTGGAGTGGCTGCTTGTGAAGAGAGACCATCTGTAGACGTCCAGGAGTGGCTGCTTGTGAAGAGAGACCATCTGTAGACGTCCATGAGTGGCTGCATGTGAAGAGAGACCATCTGTAGACGTCCATGAGTGGCTGCATGTGAAGAGAGACCATCTGTAGACGTCCTGGAGTTGCTGCTTGTGAAGAGAGACCATCTGTAGACATCCAGGAGTGGCTGCTTGTGAAGAGAGACCAATGCACTCATAAGAGAGAAGTTATTAATTGCTTCGTTTGTTTAACTCGTCTTTCACCTGAATGTTTGCAAAGCACTTTTATTCTCTGAATAAAAAAACACTGGAGAAAGTGGATGGTCACCAAAGACACAGTTACCCGCATTATTATATCCTCAAGTCCTGACAGGATCTAAATGATGTTTGAATGATTTGCCTCTGGACTGGTTTGGGGTATAGACAGGTAGAAAGAACATGTTTCCAGACATTTGATGCATCATGTCTAAACTTCTCTAAAAACACAGCCAATTTTTATTCCCAGATACACGTCGTAGTGTTTTTTTATGAAGAGTGTTTGGGTACTACAGAACCTGGTTGAATAGGATTTTATACTATGTGGGTTTGTTTTATATGAAAATGACTTTTACCTGAAGGGTTCTGGTTGAAAACAGAATAATGTTTAGAACATTTAAGTGCACAATTAATCCAATCATTAATTATTTAATTATATTAAGTTATTAGTTTAAGTTATTAGTTTAATTCAAACATGTCCACTTTCTGATAATGCAGAACTCTCAGGAAATGCTTTTATACTTCTTTTGCATAAAATGAAAATAAAAATGAACACTAATGCTTTGAGTGTGAACAGCAGTAATGTGTGATGTGCTTTTTAGTAGTTTATTTTTTATTATGAAAGACACTTTCAATTTTAATTATATATGCATTTCAGGATCAACAACAGACCAGGGTTCAGACCTGGACTAACCTAGACCTGGACTAACCTAGACCTGAACTAGCCCACGACCTGCTGTGCTAAAGCCAGGCCTTTATTACACACTGGATGGGATTGAGGCGAAATTTTATAATACAATGAACAGTTATTCATATGTAAATAGCTTTGTGTTGTTACCTATTAGTGTTTAGCTCAGTAATGAGGCACGTGGGATACATTTATCCTGAACATTAAGCCAAACCAGGTTTGACTGTAGTGTGGGTTAGTGGCCAGTAGGGGGGGCTGAGAGACCAGCAGGGGAGAGTTGGGATTGTTACATTTTATCCTAATAACAAATATCACTGTCCTTCCATTAATATACCCTCCTCTCTCCTACTCCCTCACTGCTATCACTCCTATCTGCTACTCACTCACTGCTATCTCTCCTATCTCCTAGTCCCTCACTGCTATCTCTCCTATCTGCTACTCACTCACTGCTATCTCTCCTATCTCCTAGTCCCTCACTGCTATCTCTCCTATCTCCTACTCACTCACTGCTATCTCTCCTATCTCCTACTCACTCACTGCTATCTCTCCTCTTTCCTACTCCCTCACTGCTATCTCTCCTCTCTCCTACTCCCTCACTACTATCTCTCCTATCTCCTACTCCCTCACTGCTATCTCTCCTCTCTCCTACTCCCTCACTGCTATCTCTCCTAGTCCCTCACTGCTATCTCTCCTATCTCCTACTCCCTCACTGCTATCTCTCCTATCTCCTAGTCCCTCACTGCTATCTCTCCTATCTCCTAGTCCCTCACTGCTATCTCTCCTATCTCCTACTAACTCACTGCTATCTCTCCTATCTCCTACTCCCTCACTGCTATCTCTCCTATCTCCTACTCACTCACTGCTATCTCTCCTATCTCCTAGTTCCTCACTGCTATCTCTCCTATCTCCTAGTCCCTCACTGCTATCTCTCCTATCTCCTAGTCCCTCACTGCTATCTCTCCTATCTCCTAGTCACTCACTGCTATCTCTCCTATCTCCTAGTCCCTCACTGCTATCTCTCCTATCTCCTACTCACTCACTGCTATCTCTCCTATCTCCTACTCACTCACTGCTATCTCTCCTATCTCCTACTCCCTCAATGCTATCTCTCCTATCTCCTAGTCCCTCACTGCTATCTCTCCTATCTCCTACTCCCTCAATGCTATCTCTCCTATCTCCTACTCCCTCAATGCTATCTCTCCTATCTCCTAGTCCCTCACTGCTATCTCTCCTATCTCCTACTCCCTCACTGCTATCTCTCCTATCTCCTACTCAGACTCTCCTATCTCCTACTCCCTCACTCCATGTTTCTCCATTTCTCTCCATCTCCCTCTCTAATTACCCCTCTTTCTCCTCTCAGCCTCTATTTACTTATATTTCTCTCCCCCCCTCCCCCCCCTCCAGATGGCATGTGAAACAGCATTGCCTTGTTATATAATGTGTCAGTTAAGTAGTGAAGCCCTCTGTCCATCACAGCAGGTGGAGGGGTCGGGGTTGTTACTAGAGGTCAGAGGTCAGGGTTGTGGAAAGCCACAGAACAGATTATCCACCATAGAAAGAACAGCTCAACACACATGCACACGCACACACACACTGTCACTTTCCTGTACAGGGCTGGGTATGATTTGTTTGTGTAATGTCTGTGTTTTCATTGTGTCCTGTGTGTGTGTATGTGTGTGTGTGTGTGTGTGTGTGTTGTCATTGTGTCCCATCCATTAAAGTAGGACAGTCAGATTAGTCCAGATTATTAACCCACTCTCATGTCATAACCCTAACCCATTGTAATCTATACTCATCTGATCCTGAACTCTGTAGCTATGTCTGAATGTGTGTGGCGCTGCTTCAGTGTGAGTGTGGGAGTGTGTGTGTGTGTGTGTGAATGTAATATAAGGATGTTGTTCTGATTATCCCATTTCCTGTTGTCAAGGCCAAAGGTTGCTAGGCAACTTCACTATTGTCTGATGTCATAAAGATTTATTTCACTCTCTTATCCTCTTTCTCTCTTTCCATCGTCTTTTTTCACCTTTTTCCTTTTCTCCCTCTCTTTCTCTCTCATTCTATCACCTCTCCTTTTCTCCCTCTCTTTCTCTCTCATTCTATCACCTCTCCTTTTCTCCCTCTCTTTCTCTCTCATTCTATCACCTCTCCTTTTCTCCCTCTCTTTCTCTCTCATTCTATCACCTCTCCTTTTCTCCCTCTCTTTCCCTCTCATTCTATCACCTCTCCTTTTCTCCCTCTCTTTCTCTCTCATTCTATCACCTCTCCTTTTCTCCCTCTCTTTCTCTCTCATTCTATCACCTCTCCTTTTCTCCCTCTCTTTCTCTCTCATTCTATCACCTCTCCTTT
>CM055741.1:704219-721719 GCA_029465975.1 Dallia pectoralis | reverse complement strand
GGCTGGTGTACCCACAATGCACTTTGTCTTAAGATGTTTACACAGTGGAGTAAACATTAGTTTCATGGCAGACGGAAATGTGTCTCTCATTGTGTGTGTGTGTAGTTTACCTAAAGTAGGCTGACCATCACTGCCTCACATTAAACGTGGGAAAAGGAGGAAAGATAAATATGTTTCCTTTTGTTGAGCAGTTCCATAGCAACAGTCACTAATGAATCTCCAGGGTTATGTCTGCCTGTCATCTTCGATAATTCTACCGGCAACCGTTTCCCTGGCAACCCAGAGTAATTAATCCCTGAGGTACAGTTGACCTCTAACCTCTGATGAGATGGAGCAGGAAACCATGTCCTCCTCTCCTTATCTCTCCTCTATCTCTCCTTATCTCTCCTTATCTCTCCTCTATCTCTCCTCTATCTCTCCTCTATCTCTCCTTATCTCTCCTCTATCTCTCCTCTATCTCTCCTTATCTCTCCTTATCTCTCCTTATCTCTCCTTATCTCTCCTCTATCTCTTCTTATCTCTCCTTATCTCTCCTTATCTCTCCTCTATCTCTCCTTACTCTCCTCTATCTCTTCTTATCTCTCCTTATCTCTCCTCTATCTCTCCTCTATCTCTCCTTATCTCTTCTTATCTCTCCTTATCTCTCCTCTATCTCTCCTTATCTCTCCTCTATCTCTCCTCTATCTCTTCTTATCTCTCCTTATCTCTCCTCTATCTCTCCTCTATCTCTCCTTATCTCTTCTTATCTCTCCTTATCTCTCCTCTATCTCTCCTTATCTCTCCTTATCTCTCCTTATCTCTCCTCTATCTCTTCTTATCTCTTCTTATCTCTCCTTATCTCTCCTCTATCTCTCCTTATCTCTCCTTATCTCTCCTCTATCTCTCCTCTATCTCTCCTCTATCACTCCTTATCTCTCCTTAACTTCTTCCTTCTCATAATCTCTCTTTTTAACCCGTATATCTCTCTCTCGATCTATCGCTCTACGTAATATCTCTCTCTCTTTTTATCACCATTGTAACACATACCCCATACTTCTCAGTATAAACACCAGTCTTGTCCCCACCCGTTCTTTCTATCACAAAACAAACCCCCTTATTTCACTGTTATTTCTCTTTAAACTCTCACTCTCTCTCACCCTCCAACCACTAACTGCGTTCTTCTGTCTCTCTTTTCCACCAACCTCTGGGTGTAAACCATTAGATCCACTCAGGACAGGGTGTAAACCATCTGATCCACTCAGGACAGGGTGTAAACCATCAGATCCACTCAGGACAGGGTGTAAACCATCTGATCCACTCAGGACAGGGTGTAAACCATCTGATCCACTCAGGACAGGGTGTAAACCATCAGATCCACTCAGGACAGGGTGTAAACCATCAGATCCACTCAGGACAGGGTGTAAACCATCAGATCCACTCAGGACAGGGTGTAAACCATCTGATCCACTCAGGACAGGGTGTAAACCATCAGATCCACTCAGGACAGGGTGTAAACCATCAGATCCACTCAGGACAGGGTGTAAACCATCAGATCCACTCAGGATAGGGTGTCAACCATCAGATCCACTCAGGACAGGGTGTAAACCATCAGAACCTGATCAGATCCTCCTCTCACAGTGCCACAGACTTTGCATCCAACCAGGCAGCTGTACTTTTGGTGTTCCACAAGGCTCTGTTCTGGGCCCTCACCTCTTGTTTCTATACACCATTTTGCTCCATCATCATAAATTCTGATCTGGCAGACCTGAACTTTAACTAAAACTCTACATGCTGGGAGTTAAGCAGAGTTCTAATTAGTATAATGCTTCTTTATGCTTCTTGATAATGATAGACCTGCTGGCGGTCTTGGGAATCACTGGGATGTTTTCCTTCTGCCTGAGATAGTAGAATATTATAAACCTCTGAATATGAATGATTCATCTTAACTAACAGCTGAGGCCTCAATCTTAAGGGGTTTCTGTATATCACACACCACCTGTGCTGTGTGTTTAGTAGTAAGATATTTGAACAGCACCAGCTGGGCAACCTCTCCATGAGTCATCACCAAGGATGTAAATCTGAGTAGTTTGACAGGTTCATTGTTGAAAGCACAGTTGTTGGTTTAGAGAGATTAGAGGGGTTCCAGCATACATCCCTGTGGCACTCCATTTCTGAGGATTGATGAGGTTAAGATGTCCTCATATATCGTGGCGTCTTGTTGGTCATTACGTCACTGGTCCACTGGCTGATGAAGCTAGACACTTTCTGCTGGAATAGCTGATTTTGTAGTTTGAGGATAATTGTTTTGAACAGCTGATGCTTGCAGAAAGAGAATCAGTGATGCTTAAATTTTCAAGACAACTAAGAAGTGTCTGTCATTGAATATTATACAATGTTCTGGCATTCGACATCTGTTCTAATTCTAACATTCAGATGCAACAGCCATATTATGGAGGCCTATTTAGCTGATCGGTTCTGCTCACACATCTGCTGTGGTTCTGGCTGCTGCTACCTAGTTCTGGTTCGCTTGTTCTGCTGCTTATTCTATTAAATCAATCAATCAAATGTATTTTATGAAGCCCTTTTTACAATAAAGTTGTCACAAAGTGATTTTACAAACACCCAGCCTGAATACGACAGAGCACACATCAACAAGTTGAAACAAGTTGATACATGGCGTCTAGGAAAAACTCCAATGCTTGGTTTAATTTAGGAAGAAACCTTGAGAGGAACCAGGCTCTGAGGGGTGGCCAGTCCTCATCTGGCTGTGCTGGGTAAACTTATGATAATACCTGTTGTGACGCTAAATGTGATAAGATTATGGTCCGATAAGCCAGGATTCTGAGGAAAGACATTTAGATCAAGTACATGTATTCCCTTTGATTGCACTAAATTTAAAGTATGATTGTGACAATGCGTAGGTCCTGAGACATGCTGGACAAAACCTACTGATTAAATTGTCTTCAAAAGCCTTTTTTCTACTGCTTGTTTTACTGCTGCCATAATGAGCTGTTACACACTGATACATCATTTGCCAACGCTTGTTAGCTGTGTGTAAACATTTCTGCGTGGTCATGTTCCCTGCTGGTTGGGTCTCAGTGATTGAGAAGATCCACATTAAACCGGTTTTAGGTAAGAAGTGGCTACAATTAGCTAGAATTAGATCTGTTTGAGTATCTAGCATTAGATCTGTTTGAGTATCTAGCATTATATCTGTTTGAGTATCTAGCATTAGATCTGTTTGAGTATCTAGCATTAGATCTGTTTGAGTATCTAGAATTAGATCTGTTTGAGTATCTAGCATTAGATATGTTTGAGTATCTAGCATTATATCTGTTTGAGTATCTAGCTTTAGATCTGTTTGAGTATCTAGCATTAGATATGTTTGAGTATCATATTCTTTGTATTTTTAGCTGCAAAATATATCATGACAAATATAGCATTTCGGGATTAATAACTTTATTCATAAATTGTTATCAATGCATTTTTTTCTGGTTGAAACTAAGCCTGTGAAGGCATGTAGGTTTTGTTTTTACATTTAAATTCTACAATACATTTGTGTACACTTTAGTATTTTCATATTTGGTTATTAATGATCTCCACAATACAGATTGCCTAGCCATCTTGCCTCTGTATTTAATGGAGCTCTTCAGTGAATACATTGAATCCAAAGGGAATAAAAGCTTTTAACAGTGAAGTAACATGTATCTTGATCACTTTAAGATGTGCATTAAAACTCACTTACAGAAGCACTGGGAAGCAACTAGCTGCTGAAGATGCATCAGAAGATGTTACCTACTGATGATGTGTTCATCTGATGTGTTCATCTGATGTGTTCATGTGTTCATCTGATGTGTTCATGTGTTCATCTGATGTGTTCATGTGTTCATCTGATGTGTTCATGTGTTCATCTGATGTGTTCATGTGTTCATCTGATGTGTTCATGTGTTCATCTGATGTGTTCATGTGTTCATCTGATGTGTTCATGTGTTCATCTGATGTGTTCATGTGTTCATCTGATGTGTTCATGTGTTCATCTGATGTGTTCATGTGTTCATCTGATGTGTTCATGTGTTCATCTGATGTGTTCATGTGTTCATCTAATGTGTTCATCTAATGTGTGCAGCTGATGTGTTCATGTGTTCATCATTGCCCAATCAGAGACCACGTACGGGCATCTGTCCTCTATCGGTGCCCAATCAGAGACCACGTACGGGCATCTGTCCTCTATCAGTGCCCAATCAGAGACCACGTACGGGCATCTGTCCTCTATCGGTGCCCAATCAGAGACGACGTACGGGCATCTGTCCTCTATCAGTGCCCAATCAGAGACCACGTACGGGCATCTGTCCTCTATCGGTGCCCAATCAGAGACCACGTACGGGCATCTGTCCTCTATCGGTGCCCAATCAGAGACCAGGTACGGGCATCTGTCCTCTATCGGTGCCCAATCAGAGACCACGTACGGGCATCTGTACTCTATCAGTGCCCAATCAGAGACCACGTACGGGCATCTGTCCTCTATCGGTGCCCAATCAGAGACGACGTACGAGCATCTGTCCTCTATCAGTGCCCAATCAAAGACCACGTACAGGCATCTGTCCTCTATCGGTGCCCAATCAGAGACCACGTACGGGCATCTGTCCTCTATCGGTGCCCAATTAGAGACCATTTACGGGCATCTGTCCTCTATCAGTGCCCAATCAAAGACCACGTACGGGCATCTGTCCTCTATCAGTGCCCAATCAGAGACCACGTACGGGCATCTGTCCTCTATCGGTGCCCAATCAGAGACCACGTACGGGCATCTGTCCTCTATCAGTGCCCAATCAGAGACCACGTACGGGCATCTGTCCTCTATCAGTGCCCAATCAGAGACCACGTACGGGCATCTGTCCTCTATCAGTGCCCAATCAGAGACCACGTACGGGCATCTGTCCTCTATCAGTGCCCAATCAGAGACCACGTACGGGCATCTGTCCTCTATCGGTGCCCAATCAGAGACCACGTACGGGCATCTGTCCTCTATCGGTGCCCAATCAGAGACCACGTACGGGCATCTGTCCTCTATCGGTGCCCAATCAGAGACGACGTACGGGCATCTGTCCTCTATCAGTGCCCAATCAGAGACGACGTACGGGCATCTGTCCTCTATCAGTGCCCAATCAGAGACCACATACGGGCATCTGTCCTCTATCGGTGCCCAATCAGAGACCACATACGGGCATCTGTCCTCTATCGGTGCCCAATCAGAGACCACGTACGGGCATCTGTCCTCTATCAGTGCCCAATCAGAGACCACGTACGGGCATCTGTCCTCTATCGGTGCCCAATCAGAGACCACGTACGGGCATCTGTCCTCTATCGGTGCCCAATCAGAGACCACGTACGGGCATCTGTCCTCTATCGGTGCCCAATCAGAGACCACGTACGGGCATCTGTGTTGGGTTTATAGGTTCCCAAGGCGCTCCATGTGAGGGTTTTAATCGGTTCTTCAGTCTGAAGCATATCCTTATTGTCCGTCCCGGTAATCTCGCATGAGTTCCTGCTGTAATTGGATCATGACATCACAGGCTGCCCCGCCCCCTTCTTCTGCACACACTGCAGCGGGTCGGCTGAGGTCATAGGTAGAATGTGTTAAGGTGAAAAGCTCATGGAGGTTATCGTGGTCCGGTTTAATGTAGACTCTAGTATGCTTCCATCACCTCTGCTATCATGGCTAATTTCATGAGTGGAATATTTACAGACAGCTGCTGAATCTCGAGGATGTAGACTCTCAGTATGTAGACTATCAGTATGTAAACTCAGTATGTAGACTCTCAGTATGTAGACTATCAGTATGTAAACTCAGTATGTAGACTCTCAGTATGTAGACTATCAGTAGATTCTCCTCAGTATGTAGACTCTCAGTATGTAGACTATCAGTATGTAGATTCTCCGTATGTAGACTATCAGTATGTAGAATATCAGTATGTAGATTATCAGTATGTAGACTCAGTATGTAGACTCTCATTATGTAAACTCAGTATGTAGACTATCAGTATGTAGAGTATTAGTATGTAGACTCGCATTATGTAGACTCTCATTATGT
Source organism: Dallia pectoralis (assembly GCA_029465975.1). Taxonomy (NCBI): domain Eukaryota; kingdom Metazoa; phylum Chordata; class Actinopteri; order Esociformes; family Umbridae; genus Dallia; species Dallia pectoralis. The sequence goes on along the minus strand of CM055741.1, from coordinate 715,649 downwards.
TAACTCAGTATGTAGACTATCAGTATTTCGACTATCAGTATTTAGACTTATCAGTATGTAGACTATGACTATGTAGACTGTCAGTATGTAGACTATCAATATGTAGACTATCAGTATGTAGACTCTCATTATGTAGACTATCAGTATGTAGACTCTCGTTATGTTAACTCAGTATGTAGACTATCAGTATGTAGAATATCAGTATGTAGATTATCAGTATGTAGACTCAGTATGTAGACTCTCATTATGTATACTCAGTATGTAGACTATCAGTATGTAGAGTATCAGTATGTAGACTCGCATTATGTAGACTCTCATTATGTTAACTCAGTATGTAGACTATCAGTATTTCGACTATCAGTATTTAGACTTATCAGTATGTAGACTATGAATATGTAGACTGTCAGTATGTAGACTATCAATATGTAGACTATCAGTATGTAGACTCTCATTATGTAGACTATCAGTATGTAGACTCTCGTTATGTTAACTCAGTATGTAGACTATCAGTATGTAGAATATCAGTATGTAGATTATCAGTATGTAGACTCAGTATGTAGACTCTCATTATGTATACTCAGTATGTAGACTATCAGTATGTAGAGTATCAGTATGTAGACTCGCATTATGTAGACTCTCATTATGTTAACTCAGTATGTAGACTATCAGTATTTCGACTATCAGTATTTAGACTTATCAGTATGTAGACTATGAATATGTAGACTGTCAGTATGTAGACTATCAATATGTAGACTATCAGTATGTAGACTCTCATTATGTAGACTATCAGTATGTAGACTCTCGTTATGTTAACTCAGTATGTAGACTATCAGTATTTCGACTATCAGTATTTAGACTTATCAATATGTAGACTATGAATATGTAGACTGTCAGTATGTAGACTATCAATATGTAGACTATCAGTATGTAGACTCTCATTATGTAGACTATCAGTATGTAGACTCTCGTTATGTTAACTCAGTATGTAGACTATCAGTATTTCGACTATCAGTATTTAGACTTATCAATATGTAGACTATGAATATGTAGACTGTCAGTATGTAGACTATCAATATGTAGACTATCAGTATGTAGACTATGTCATCAGTATGTAGACGTTATGTTAACTCAGTATGTAGACTCAGTCAGTATGTAGACTATCAGTGGTCTCTCAGTATGTTCAGTATGTAGACTCTCAGTATGTACTCAGTATGTAGACAGTATGTAGACTATCAGTAGATTCTCCTCAGTATGTAGACTCTCAGTATGTAGACTCTCAGTATGTAGATTCTCCTCAGTATGTAGACTCTCAGTATGTAGACTCTCAGTATGTAGACTCTCCTCAGTAAGTAGACTCTCTTCAGTATGTAGACTCTCCTCAGTATGTAGACTCTCCTCAGTATGTAGACTCTCAGTATGTAGACTCTCAGTTTGTAGACTCTCATTATGTTAACTCAGTATGTAGACTATCAATATGTAGACTATCACTATGTAAACTCAGTATGTGGTCTCTCAGTATGTAGACTCTCAGTATGTAGACTCTCAGTATGTAAACTCAGTATGTAGACTCTCAGTATGTAGACTATCAGTAGATTCTCCTCAGTATGTAGACTCTCAGTATGTAGACTCTCAGTATGTAGATTCTCCTCAGTATGTAGACTCTCAGTATGTAGACTCTCAGTATGTAGACTCTCCTCAGTAAGTAGACTCTCTTCAGTATGTAGACCCTCCTCAGTATGTAGACTCTCCTCAGTATGTAGACTCTCAGTATGTAGACTCTCAGTTTGTAGACTCTCCTCAGTATGTAGACTCTCAGTATGTAGACTCTCAGTATGTAGACTCTCCTCAGTATGTAGACTCTCAGTATGTAAACTCAGTATGTAGACTCTCAGTATGTAGACTATCAGTAGATTCTCCTCAGTATGTAGACTCTCAGTATGTAGACTCTCAGTATGTAGATTCTCCTCAGTATGTAGACTCTCAGTATGTAGACTCTCAGTATGTAGACTCTCCTCAGTAAGTAGACTCTCTTCAGTATGTAGACCCTCCTCAGTATGTAGACTCTCCTCAGTATGTAGACTCTCAGTATGTAGACTCTCAGTTTGTAGACTCTCCTCAGTATGTAGACTCTCAGTATGTAGACTCTCAGTATGTAGACTCTCCTCAGTATGTAGACTCTCAGTATGTAGACACTCCTCAGTATGTAGACTCTCCTCAGTATGTAGACTCTCAGTATGTAGACTCTCCTCAGTATGTAAACTCTCAGTATGTAGACTCTCCTCAGTATGTAGACTCTCAGTATGTAGACTCACCTCAGTAAGTAGACTCTCAGTATGTAGACACTCAGTATGTAGATTCTCCTCAGTATGTAGACTCTCCTCAGTATGTAGACTCTCAGTATGTAGACTCTCCTCAGTATGTAGACTCTCAGTATGTAGACTCACCTCAGTAAGTAGACTCACCTCAGTATGTAGACTCTTAGTATGTAGACTCTCAGTATGTAGACTTTCAGTATGTAGATTCTCCTCAGTATGTAGATTCTCCTCAGTATGTAGACTCTCCTCAGCTGTAGACTTTTTTGTCTGCAGACTATTATCTACTTGCTGTAGTCTATATAGGCTTCTGACTTCTGGTGCAAACTTAGAGAATTGGGTATTCAAATCTGGAACTTCAAGCATGTTTAACATAATTGTTTCACTCCGACTCTCTGATCAGGGATGTATTTATACCTGGGAAACCAAGTGGGTGCAATTCATTATGAGCTAGAAAACCAGCAGGCTCCTGTAGGGCAAGATTGATACACCCTGTAGAGACTGTCTGGTTCTGCTGGTGTTAGAGGATTGGTACAGGATGTGTGGTTCTGCTGGTGTTAGAGGATTGGTAGAGGATGTATGGTTCTGCTGGTGTTAGAGGATTGGTACAGGATGTGTGGTTCTGCTGGTGTTAGAGGATTGGTACAGGATGTGTGGTTCTGCTGGTGTTAGAGGATTGGTACAGGATGTGTGGTTCTGCTGGTGTTAGAGGATTGGTACAGGATGTGTGGTTCTGCTGGTGTTAGAGGATTGGTAGAGGATGTGTGGTTCTGCTGGTGTTAGGAGATTGGTACAGGATGTGTGGTTCTGCTGGTGTTAGGAGATTGGTAGAGGATGTGTGGTTCTGCTGGTAGAGGATGCTGTCCATGCTTTAGCTTCATATGACTGGTATTAGGATTCCCATATGTGTAGCCTTTCTCTATTTATTTGTGCTCAACAGTCACTCTGTTGCACCACATTTACCCCTGCATATCTTTGTATGTGTGTCCTTAAAAGGTAATTCACTATTATTATCCTGTCTCTCTGTAGTCCATAGAGGCCAGACAGCCCCCTGGAGCCCCATGTGGCCCTCTGGAACCCTATGTGGCCCTCTGGAGCCCTATGTAGCCCTCTATGTGGCCCTCTGGAGCCCTATGTAGCCCTTTATGTGGCCCTCTGGAGCCCTATGTGGCCCTCTGGAGCCCTATGTGGCCCTCTGGAGCCCTATGTGGCCCTCTGGAGCCCTATGTAGCCCTCTATGTGGCCCTCTGGAGCCCTATGTAGCCCTTTATGTGGCCCTCTGGAGCCCTATGTGGCCCTCTGGAGCCCTATGTGGCCCTCTGGAGCCCTATGTGGCCCTCTGGAGCCCTATGTAGCCCTCTATGTGGCCCTCTGGAGCCCTATGTAGCCCTTTATGTGGCCCTCTGGAGCCCTATGTGGCACTCTGGAGCCCTATGTGGCCCTCTGGAGCCCTATGTGGCCCTCTATGTGGCCCTCTGGAGCCCTATGTAGCCCTCTGGAGCCCTATGTAGCCCTCTAGAGCCCTATGTAGCCCTCTGGAGCCCTATGTGGCACTCTGGAGCCCTATGTAGCCCTCTGGAACCCTATGTAGCCCTCTGGAACCCTATGTAGCCCTCTGGAACCCTATGTGGCCCTCTGGAACCCTATGTGGCCCTCTGGAACCCTATGTGGCCCTCTGGAACCCTATCTGGCCCTCTGGAACCAGGCTATGACCCTACCTTCTCCAGGGAGCTTTTTCATTGGGTTTTTTCCCAAGCCACAGTGCTTCCAAATCCAAATGCTGGCTGCTGTTTGTCTGGGTATCTGTATCAGCAGTATGTGACAACAGCTGAGGTAAAATGGGCTTAATGTATTCAAACGTTTGGTAAGCATTAAACCCACTGCTGCTCTAAGACTCAGGGAGGAAGATATGATATAAATAAAGCACATGTCAAACATACAGTATCCTCCACCTCCAAATTAATATAATTCCCTCACTCTATCTGCAAAATGCCGAAGCAGAGAGTCTCCGTCCTTTAATGTAAGTCAGTTCAGTTGATTTTGTAATTTTATTTTACCTTTATTTAACAACTTTTTTATATAAAACTCTACAAACTCTAGAGCTCAGTAGATTTAGGCATTCTGATGTGTTTCCTTTAGATAGTCTCATTGTTTTGTTATCTATTCCACTGTCCTCAACCACTTTGTGAGTTAAAACACTTCAACTGTTTCATCTGATAAAGATGTGTGTGTGGTCTATATACTTCTGATAAAGAGGGATGTGTTTCTGATCTGTTTACTCTATAAAACTCAATTGCTAATAATAAAAGCAATCAAGACAAACTTATACACAAATGCCAAGAGTTAAGGATCTCTCAAAACACCCAGAAAACTCAATGCTCACTGAACACTGGACTGTTGCCATGGCCGCATCTTACCAAAGTCTGTCTCTGCGTCAGCATTATAGTCACATACACACACACACACACACACAGTCCTCTCTGGTAAATTGGGGGAATCTCCCAGGGTGCGATGCTCACGGAGGAACTACCTGGTTGCTAGGCAACAGTGATTTGCTGCCCTCGTGGCACAGTTACTTTAGCTTTGTGTAGTCAGAGTGTGTGTGTGTGTGTGACTGTGTGTGTATGTATGTATGTGTGTGACTGTGTGTGTATGTATGTATGTGTGTGACTGTGTGTGTATGTATGTGTGTGTGTGACTGTGTGTGTATGTATGTTTGTGTGTGACTGTGTGTGTATGTATGTGTGTGACTGTGTGTGTATGTATGTTTGTGTGTGACTGTGTGTGTATGTAGGTGTGTGTGTGACTGTGTGTGTGTATGTATGTGTGTGACTGTGTGTATGTATGTATGTGTGTGACTGTGTGTATGTAGGTGTGTGTGTGACTGTGTGTATGTAGGTGTGTGTGTGACTGTGTGTGTGTATGTATGTGTGTGACTGTGTGTATGTATGTATGTGTGTGACTGTGTGTGTATGTATGTATGTATGTGTGTGACTGTGTGTGTATGTATGTATGTGTGTGACTGTGTATGTATCTATGTACGTGTGTGACTGTGTGTGTGTATGTATGTATGTGTGTGACTGTGTGTGTATGTAGGTGTGTGTGTGACTGTGTGTATGTAGGTGTGTGTGTGTTTCTGTCTGTCTGTGTACGTTTGTGTGTGTGTTTCTGTAAGTTTGTCTGTGTGTGTGTTTGGGTGGGTGAGTGAGTGTTTGTGTCTTGTCAGTTTGTCTGTGTGTTTCTGTCATCTCCTCTCTCCTCTCCTCCTGTCCACATCCTCTCTCTTCCATCTTTTAGTCTCTCTCTTCTCTCTCTGTCTTCTCTCCCCCTCTTCTATCTCTCTCTGTTTTTCTCTTCTATATCTCTGTCTCTTTTTCTCTCTGTTTTCTCTCTCTCTCTCTCCCCCTCTTCTATCTCTCTCTTCTCTCTCTGTCTACTCTCTCCCTCTTCTCTTCAGTACTTCATTTATTAAATGTTATCAGTTCGAGTTCTTACCCTTTAGACACTTACATATATATCAACTAATTTATTCTCAATTAAACAGAAGTGGGGAGTGGATTTTATTCTGGCTGTGTGGTCAGTGATGTTGCTACTCAGTCAGCATTCAGTGGGGCGGAAAACATGTTCCTCAAAAATGGAATTTAGCAGGAACTGTTATTTTTATCCAGAACAACTTCTAGGTTAGACATTCTTCTTAAGATAGCTGGGAGGAACAGCGTTCAAGCCACAAACCCAGAGAAATAATATTTACACCTTAGTAACCCAGTAGTAGTAATATATATACCTTACTAACCCAGTAGTAGTAATATATATACCTTACTAACCCAGTAATAGTAATATATATACCTTACTAACCCAGTAGTAGTAATATATATACCTTACTAACCCAGTAGTAGTAATATATATACCTTACTAACCCAGTAGTAGTAATATATATACCTTACTAACCCAGTAGTAGTAATATATATACCTTACTAACCCAGTAGTAGTAATATATATACCTTACTAACCCAGTAGTAGTAATATATATACCTTACTAACCCAGTAGTAGAAATATACATACCTTACTAACCCAGTAGTAGTAATATATATACCTTACTAACCCAGTAGTAGTAATATATATACCTTACTAACCCAGTAGTAGAAATATACATACCTTACTAACCCAGTAGTAGTAATATACATACCGTACTAACCCAGTAGTAGTAATATATATACCTTACTAACCCAGTAGTAGTAATATATATACCTTACTAACCCAGTAGTAGTAATATATATACCTTACTAACCCAGTAGTAGTAATATATATACCTTACTAACCCAGTAGTAGTAATATATATACCTTACTAACCCAGTAGTAGTAATATATATACCTTACTAACCCAGTAGTAGTAATATATATACCTTACTAACCCAGTAGTAGTAATATATATACCTTACTAGCTAAAGGAGAGGAGATGGTATGGAGAAGGAGAGACCAGAAAGTAGAACAGAATGAGTCGTTTCAACCAATTAAAATGATTTTCTGTGACATCACTATGGATACCAGACGCACACGCGCACACGGACGCGCACACAGACACGCGCGCACACACACACACACTCTGTGTGTGTTTGCTCTGCTCTGCTCTCTCCTGGGGTGAGGGTCAGTGGCTGAGAGAGATGACAGATCAGATTTGATTTATAATGTCTGGACTGACCTTTATATAAGAGAGGAGAGAGAGTTGCAAGAGGCATCGAGGAGAGAGAGGAGGAGAAATAAAGGTAGAGGAGGAGAGAGGAAGAACAATAAAGGGAGAGTGGTTTAGGGAAGAGGGAAATTATATCACTCTGAATGTCTAAATTGTGTTGATCCTTTAAAACTTGTTTTCTGTCTTTAATGGTTGCTTTTACGTTATCTGTATGTCACTTATGTTTTAGCGTTATCTGTATGTCACTTATGTTTCTATGTTATCTGTATGTCACTTGTGTTTTAGCGTTATTTGTATGTCACTTATATTTCTATGTTATCTGTATGTCACTTGTGTTTCTATGTTATCTGTATGTCACTTGTGTTTCTATGTTATCTGTATGCCACTTATGTTTCTATGTTATCTGTATGTCACTTATGTTTCTATGTTATTTGTATGTCACTTATGTTTTAGCGTTATCTGTATGTCACTTATGTTTCTATGTTATCTGTATGTCACTTATGTTTCTATGTTATCTGTATGTCACTTATGTTTTAGCTTTATCTGTATGTCACTTATGTTTTAGCGTTATCTGTATGTCACTTATGTTTCTATGTTATCTGTATGTCACTTATGTTTTAGCGTTATCTGTATGTCACTTATGTTTTAGCGTTATCTGTATGTCACTTATGGGGCGGCAGTGGCTCAGTGGGTTGAGTTGGTTGTCTATCAATCGGAAGGTTGGTTGGTGGTTCGATCCCCGGTTCCTCCTGGGAAATTGTCGAGGTGTCCATGAGCAAGACACCTAACCCCAGCTGCTCCTGGCGAGCCTGCAGTCGCCTTGCATGGTAGACGCGGTCGTCAGTGTATGAATGAGTGAATGAATGGGTGAATGTGACGCAGGATCTGTAAAGCGCTTTGGATAAAAGCGCTATATAAAAGCGCAGCATTTACCATTTACTTATGTTTTACCGTTATTTGTATGTCACTTGTGTTTCTATGTTATCTGTATTTCACTTGTGTTTCTATGTTATCTGTATGTCACTTGTGTTTCTATGTTATCTGTATGTCACTTATGTTTCTATGTTATCTCTATGTCACTTATGTTTTAGCGTTATCTGTATGTCACTTGTGTTTCTATGTTATTTGTATGTCACTTGTGTTTCTACGTTATCTGTATGTCACTTATGTTTTAGCGTTATTTGTATGTCACTTGTGTTTCTATGTTATCTGTATGTCACTTGTGTTTCTATGTTATCTGTATGTCACTTGTGTTTCTATCTTATCTGTATGTCACTTGTGTTTCTATGTTATCTCTATGTCACTTATGTTTTAGCGTTATCTGTATGTCATTTATGTTTTAGCGTTATCTGTATGTCACTTGTGTTTCTATGTTATCTGTATGTCACTTATGTTTTAGCGTTATCTGTATGTCACTTATGTTTTAGCGTTATCTGTATGTCACTTATGGGGCGGCAGTGGCTCAGTGGGTTGAGTTGGTTGTCTATCAATCGGAAGGTTGGTTGGTGGTTCGATCCCCGGTTCCTCCTGGGAAATTGTCGAGGTGTCCATGAGCAAGACACCTAACCCCAGCTGCTCCTGGCGAGCCTGCAGTCGCCTTGCATGGTAGACGCGGTCGTCAGTGTATGAATGAGTGAATGAATGGGTGAATGTGACGCAGGATCTGTAAAGCGCTTTGGATAAAAGCGCTATATAAAAGCGCAGCATTTACCATTTACTTATGTTTTACCGTTATTTGTATGTCACTTGTGTTTCTATGTTATCTGTATTTCACTTGTGTTTCTATGTTATCTGTATGTCACTTGTGTTTCTATGTTATCTGTATGTCACTTATGTTTCTATGTTATCTCTATGTCACTTATGTTTTAGCGTTATCTGTATGTCACTTGTGTTTCTATGTTATTTGTATGTCACTTGTGTTTCTACGTTATCTGTATGTCACTTATGTTTTAGCGTTATTTGTATGTCACTTGTGTTTCTATGTTATCTGTATGTCACTTGTGTTTCTATGTTATCTGTATGTCACTTGTGTTTCTATCTTATCTGTATGTCACTTGTGTTTCTATGTTATCTCTATGTCACTTATGTTTTAGCGTTATCTGTATGTCATTTATGTTTTAGCGTTATCTGTATGTCACTTGTGTTTCTATGTTATCTGTATGTCACTTATGTTTTAGCGTTATCTGTATGTCATTTATGTTTTAGCGTTATCTGTATGTCACTTGTGTTTCTATGTTATTTGTATGTCACCTGTGTTTCTACGTTATCTGTATGTCACTTATGTTTTAGCGTTATTTGTATGTCACTTGTGTTTCTATGTTATCTGTATGTCACTTGTGTTTCTATGTTATCTGTATGTCACTTGTGTTTCTATGTTATCTGTATGTCACTTGTGTTTCTACGTTATCTGTATGTCACTTATGTTTTAGCGTTATCTGTATGTCACTTATGTTTTAGCGTTATCTGTATGTCACTTGTGTTTCTATGTTATTTGTATGTCACTTGTGTTGCTACGTTATCTGTATGTCACTTATGTTTTAGCGTTATTTGTATGTCACTTGTGTTTCTATGTTATCTGTATGTCACGTGTGTTTCTATGTTATCTGTATGTCACTTGTGTTTCTATGTTATCTCTATGTCACTTATGTTTTAGCGTTATCTGTATGTCATTTATGTTTTAGGGTTATCTGTATGTCACTTGTGTTTCTATGTTATTTGTATGTCACCTGTGTTTCTACGTTATCTGTATGTCACTTATGTTTTAGCGTTATTTGTATGTCACTTGTGTTTCTATGTTATCTGTATGTCACTTGTGTTTCTATGTTATCTGTATGTCACTTGTGTTTCTATGTTATCTGTATGTCACTTGTGTTTCTACGTTATCTGTATGTCACTTATGTTTTAGCGTTATCTGTATGTCACTTATGTTTTAGCGTTATCTGTATGTCACTTGTGTTTCTATGTTATTTGTATGTCACTTGTGTTGCTACGTTATCTGTATGTCACTTATGTTTTAGCGTTATTTGTATGTCACTTGTGTTTCTATGTTATCTGTATGTCACTTGTGTTTCTACGTTATCTGTATGTCACTTATGTTTTAGCGTTATCTGTATGTCACTTATGTTTTAGCGTTATTTGAATGTCACTTGTGTTTCTATGTTATCTGTATGTCACTTGTGTTTCTATGTTATCTCTATGTCACTTATGTTTTAGCGTTATCTGTATGTCATTTATGTTTTAGCGTTATCTGTAAGTCACTTGTGTTTCTATGTTATTTGTATGTCACCTGTGTTTCTACGTTATCTGTATGTCACTAATGTTTTAGCGTTATTTGTATGTCACTTGTGTTTCTATGTTATCTGTATGTCACTTGTGTTTCTATGTTATCTGTATGTCACTTGTGTTTCTATGTTATCTGTATGTCACTTGTGTTTCTACGTTATCTGTATGTCACTTATGTTTTAGCGTTATCTGTATGTCACTTAAGTTTTAGCGTTATCTGTATGTCACTTGTGTTTCTATGTTATTTGTATGTCACTTGTGTTGCTACGTTATCTGTATGTCACTTATGTTTTAGCGTTATTTGTATGTCACTTGTGTTTCTATGTTATCTGTATGTCACTTGTGTTTCTATGTTATCTGTATGTCACTTGTGTTTCTATGTTATCTGTATGTCACTTGTGTTTCTATGTTATTTGTATGTCACTTGTGTTCCTACGTTATCTGTATGTCACTTATGTTTTAGCGTTATTTGTATGTCACTTGTGTTTCTATGTTATCTGTATGTCACTTGTGTTTCTACGTTATCTGTATGTCACTTGTGTTTCTACGTTATCTGTATGTCACTTATGTTTCTACGTTATCTGTATGTACTAACCTAATGTAGTGGGTCTAACCCGGTACTAACCTAATGAAGTGGGTCTAACCCGGTACTAGCAGGGTGGAGCTAATGTAGTGGGTCTAACCCGGTACTAACCTAATGTAGTGGGTCTAACCCGGTACTAACCTAATGAAGTGGGTCTAAACCGGTACTAACCTAATGAAGTGGGTCTAACCCGGTACTAGCAGGTTGGAGCTAATGTAGTGGGTCTAACCCGGTACTAACCTAATGTAGTGCGTCTAACCAGGTACTAACCTAATGTAGTGGGTCTAACCCGGTACTAACCTAATGAAGTGGGTCTAACCCGGTACTAGCAGGGTGGAGCTAATGTAGTGGGTCTAACCCGGTACTAACCTAATGTAGTGGGTCTAAGCCGGTACTAACCTAATGAAGTGGGTCTAACCCGGTACTAACCTAATGAAGTGGGTCTAACCCGGTACTAGCAGGGTGGAGCTAATGTAGTGGGTCTAACCCGGTACTAACCTAATGTAGTGGGTCTAACCCGGTACTAACCTAATGAAGTGGGTCTAACCCGGTACTAACCTAA
>CM055741.1:691719-696719 GCA_029465975.1 Dallia pectoralis | reverse complement strand
GAGGCTAGTGACACATCATTTACTGGTTATAGAGGCTAGTGACACATCATTTACTGGTTATAGAGGCTAGTGACACATCATTTACTGGTTATAGAGGCTAGTGACACATCATTTACTGGTTATAGAGGCTAGTGACACATCATTTACTGGTTATAGAGGCTAGTGACACATCATTTACTGTTTATAGAGGCTAGTGACACATCATTTACTGGTTATAGAGGCTAGTGACACATCATTTACTGGTTATAGAGGCTAGTGACACATCATTATAGAGGCTAGTGACACATCATTTACTGTTATAGAGGCTAGTGACACATCATTTACTGGTTATAGAGGCTAGTGACACATCATTTACTGACACATCATTTATAGAGGCTAGTGACACATCATTTACTGGTTATAGAGGCTAGTGACACATCATTTACTGGTTATAGGAGGCTAGTGACACATCATTTACTGGTTATAGAGGCTAGTGACACATCATTTACTGGTTATAGAGGCTAGTGACACATCATTTACTGGTTATAGAGGCTAGTGACACATCATTTACTGGTTATAGAGGCTAGTGACACATCATCATTTGACACATCATTTACTGGTTATAGAGGCTAGTGACACATCATTTACTGGTTATAGAGGCTAGTGACACATCATTTACTGGTTATAGAGGCTAGTGACACATCATTTACTGGTTATAGAGGCTAGTGACACATCATTTACTGGTTATAGAGGCTAGTGACACATCATTTACTGGTTATAGAGGCTAGTGACACATCATTTACTGGTTATAGAGGCTAGTGACACATCATTTACTGGTTATAGAGGCTAGTGACACATCATTTACTGGTTATAGAGGCTAGTGACACATCATTTACTGGTTATAGAGGCTAGTGACACATCATCATTTACTGGTTATAGAGGCTAGTGACACATCATTTACTGGTTATAGAGGCTAGTGACACATCATTTACTGGTTATAGAGGCTAGTGACACATCATTTACTGGTTATAGAGGCTAGTGACACATCATTTACTGGTTATAGAGGCTAGTGACACATCATTTACTGGTTATAGAGGCTAGTGACACATCATTTACTGGTTATAGAGGCTAGTGACACATCATTTACTGGTTATAGAGGCTAGTGACACATCATTTACTGGTTATAGAGGCTAGTGACACATCATTTACTGGTTATAGAGGCTAGTGACACATCATTTACTGGTTATAGAGGCTAGTGACACATCATTTACTGGTTATAGAGGCTAGTGACACATCATTTACTGGTTATAGAGGCTAGTGACACATCATTTACTGGTTATAGAGGCTAGTGACACATCATTTACTGGTTATAGAGGCTAGTGACACATCATTTACTGGTTATAGAGGCTAGTGACACATCATTTACTGGTTATAGAGGCTAGTGACACATCATTTACTGGTTATAGAGGCTAGTGACACATCATTTACTGGTTATAGAGGCTAGTGACACATCATTTACTGGTTATAGAGGCTAGTGACACATCATTTACTGGTTATAGAGGCTAGTGACACATCATTTACTGGTTATAGAGGCTAGTGACACATCATTTACTGGTTATAGAGGCTAGTGACACATCATTTACTGGTTATAGAGGCTAGTGACACATCATTTACTGGTTATAGAGGCTAGTGACACATCATCATTTGACACATCATTGGTTATAGAGGCTAGTGACACATCATTTACTGGTTATAGAGGCTAGTGACACATCATTTACTGGTTATAGAGGCTAGTGACACATCATTTACTGGTTATAGAGGCTAGTGACACATCATTTACTGGTTATAGAGGCTAGTGACACATCATTTACTGGTTATAGAGGCTAGTGACACATCATTTACTGGTTATAGAGGCTAGGACACATCATTTAGTGAGGCACATCATTTACTGGTTATAGAGGCTAGTGACACATCATTTACTGGTTATAGAGGCTAGTGACACATCATTTACTGGTTATAGAGGCTAGTGACACATCATTTACTGGTTATAGAGGCTAGTGACACATCATTTACTGGTTATAGAGGCTAGTGACACATCATTTACTGGTTATAGAGGCTAGTGACACATCATTTACTGGTTATAGAGGCTAGTGACACATCATTTACTGGTTATAGAGGCTAGTGACACATCATTTACTGGTTATAGAGGCTAGTGACACATCATTTACTGGTTATAGAGGCTAGTGACACATCATTTACTGGTTATAGAGGCTAGTGACACATCATTTACTGGTTATAGAGGCTAGTGACACATCATTTACTGGTTATAGAGGCTAGTGACACATCATTTACTGGTTATAGAGGCTAGTGACACATCATTTACTGTTTATAGAGGCTAGTGACACATCATTTACTGGTTATAGAGGCTAGTGACACATCATTTACTGGTTATAGAGGCTAGTGACACATCATTTACTGGTTATAGAGGCTAGTGACACATCATTTACTGGTTATAGAGGCTAGTGACACATCATTTACTGGTTATAGAGGCTAGTGACACATCATTTACTGGTTATAGAGGCTAGTGACACATCATTTACTGGTTATAGAGGCTAGTGACACATCATTTACTGGTTATAGAGGCTAGTGACACATCATTTACTGGTTATAGAGGCTAGTGACACATCATTTACTGGTTATAGAGGCTAGTGACACATCATTTACTGGTTATAGAGGCTAGTGACACATCATTTACTGGTTATAGAGGCTAGTGACACATCATTTACTGGTTATAGAGGCTAGTGACACATCATTTACTGGTTATAGAGGCATTTAGTGACACATCATTTACTGGTTATAGAGGCTAGTGACACATCATTTACTGGTTATAGAGGCACATCATTTACTGGTTATAGAGGCTAGTGACACATCATTTACTGGTTATAGAGGCTAGTGACACATCATTTACTGGTTATAGAGGCTAGTGACACATCATTTACTGGTTATAGAGGCTAGTGACACATCATTTTTACTGGTTATAGAGGCTAGTGACACATCATTTACTGGTTATAGAGGCTAGTGACACATCATTTACTGGTTATAGAGGCTAGTGACACATCATTTACTGGTTATAGAGGCTAGTGACACATCATTTACTGGTTATAGAGGCTAGTGACACATCATTTACTGGTTATAGAGGCTAGTGACACATCATTTACTGGTTATAGAGGCTAGTGACACATCATTTACTGGTTATAGAGGCTAGTGACACATCATTTACTGGTTATAGAGGCTAGTGACACATCATTTACTGGTTATAGAGGCTAGTGACACATCATTTACTGGTTATAGAGGCTAGTGACACATCATTTACTGGTTATAGAGGCTAGTGACACATCATTTACTGGTTATAGAGGCTAGTGACACATCATTTACTGGTTATAGAGGCTAGTGACACATCATTTACTGGTTATAGAGGCTAGTGACACATCATTTACTAGTGGTTATAGAGGCTAGTGACACATCATTTACTGGTTATAGGCTAGTGACACATCATTTAGTTATAGAGGCACATCATTTACTGGTTATAGAGGCTAGTGACACATCATTTACTGGTTATAGAGGCTAGTGACACATCATTTACTGGTTATAGAGGCTAGTGACACATCATTTACTGGTTATAGAGGCTAGTGACACATCATTTACTGGTTATAGAGGCTAGTGACATCATCATTTACTGGTTATAGAGGCTAGTGACACATCATTTACTGGTTATAGAGGCTAGTGACACATCATTTACTGGTTATAGGCTAGTGACACATCATTTACTGGTTATGCTAGTGACACACAGGCTAGTGACACATCATTTTACTGGTTATAGAGGCTAGTGACACATCATTTACTGGTTATAGGCTAGTGACACATCATTTACTGGTTATGAGGCTAGTGACACATCATTTACTGGTTATAGAGGCTAGTGACACATCATTTACTGGTTATAGAGGCTAGTGATCATTTACTGGTTATAGAGGCACATCATTTACTGGTTATAGAGGCTAGTGACACATCATTTACTGGTTATAGAGGCTAGTGACACATCATTTACTGGTTATAGAGGCTAGTGACACATCATTTACTGGTTATAGAGGCTAGTGACACATCATTTACTGGTTATAGAGGCTAGTGACACATCATTTACTGGTTATAGAGGCTAGTGACACATCATTTACTGGTTATAGAGGCTAGTGACACATCATTTACTGGTTATAGAGGCTAGTGACACATCATTTACTGGTTATAGAGGCTAGTGACACATCATTTACTGGTTATAGAGGCTAGTGACACATCATTTACTGGTTATAGAGGCTAGTGACACATCATTTACTGGTTATAGAGGCTAGTGACACATCATTTACTGGTTATAGAGGCTAGTGACACATGAGGCACATCATTTACTGGTTATAGAGGCTAGTGACACATCATTTACTGACACATCATTTACTGGTTATAGAGGCTAGTGACACATCATTTACTGGTTATAGAGGCTAGTGACACATCATTTACTGGTTATAGAGGCTAGTGACACATCATTTACTGGTTATAGAGGCTAGTGACACATCATTTACTGGTTATAGAGGCTAGTGACACATCATTTACTGGTTATAGAGGCTAGTGACACATCATTTACTGGTTATAGAGGCTAGTGACACATCATTTACTGGTTATAGAGGCTAGTGACACATCATTTACTGGTTATAGAGGCTAGTGACACATCATTTACTGGTTATAGAGGCTAGTGACACATCATTTACTGGTTATAGAGGCTAGTGACACATCATTTACTGGTTATAGAGGCTAGTGACACATCATTTACTGGTTATAGAGGCTAGTGACACATCATTTACTGGTTATAGAGGCTAGTGACACATCATTTACTGGTTATAGAGGCTAGTGACACATCATTTACTGGTTATAGAGGCTAGTGACACATCATTTACTGGTTATAGAGGCTAGTGACACAT
>CM055741.1:679219-684219 GCA_029465975.1 Dallia pectoralis | reverse complement strand
TGTCTTCCTCTGTGCAGAATTCTACAGGCTGAATATATTACTGCCATATGATGTGAAGATCCTGATGGTTAAAATACTAAATCACATCCTGCCTTCCGCCCTCCTCCCCCTCCTCCCTCCCCCTCCTCCCCCTCCTCCCTCCCTTCCTCCCCCTCCTCCCTCCCTTCCTCCCCCTCCTCTCCCTTCCTCCTCCTCCCCCTCCTCCCCCTCCTCCCTCCCCTCCTCCCTCCCCCTCCTCCCTCCCCACCCCCTCCTCCCTCCCTCCCTTCCTCCCCCTCCTCCCTTTCCTCTCTCCCCCCTACAGGGTTTACAATGTCTCTTTCCTAACTGCGTACTACAGACCAGAGGAAACAGACGACCCCCCTTTCATCTGTTCAACTAATCGGGAGAACGGAATGCTAAGGTGTTCTGATGTTCCCCGACGCCGAGTTCAACGCTCCTGGTGCATGCTGGGGGTAGAAGGGGAGGGG
This sequence comes from Dallia pectoralis, assembly GCA_029465975.1. Classification (NCBI taxonomy): domain Eukaryota; kingdom Metazoa; phylum Chordata; class Actinopteri; order Esociformes; family Umbridae; genus Dallia; species Dallia pectoralis. The sequence goes on along the minus strand of CM055741.1, from coordinate 683,749 downwards.
CTAGCAGAGGGCGTTGGGCTTGCAGATGGACCAGTAGAAAGAGGATGTGTGAACTGGAATCAGTATTACAATATCTGCCGGGCCGGTGAACTAAACCCACATAAAGGAGCCATCAACTTCGACAACATTGGATACGCCTGGATTGCAATATTCCAGGTAGGATTACTAATAGTACTGTCTGGTTGATACACACAGATCACAGTATTCCAGGTAGGATTACTAATAGTACTGTCTGGTTGATACACAGAGATCACAGTATTCCAGGTAGGATTACTAATAGTACTGTCTGGTTGATACACACAGATCACAGTATTCCAGGTAGGATTACTAATAGTACTGTCTGGTTGATACACAGAGATCACAGTATTCCAGGTAGGATTACTAATAGTACTGTCTGGTTGATACACACAGATCACAGTATTCCAGGTAGGATTACTAATAGTACTGTCTGGTTGATACACACAGATCACAGTATTCCAGGTAGGATTACTAATAGTACTGTCTGGTTGATACACAGAGATCACAGTATTCCAGGTAGGATTACTAATAGTACTGTCTGGTTGATACACACAGATCAAAGTATTCCAGGTAGGATTACTAATAGTACTGTCTGGTTGATACACAGAGATCACAGTATTCCAGGTAGGATTACTAATAGTACTGTCTGGTTGATACACACAGATCACAGTATTCCAGGCAGGATTACTAATAGTACTGTCTGGTTGATACACACAGATCACAGTATTCCAGGTAGGATTACTAATAGTACTGTCTGGTTGATACACAGAGATCACAGTATTCCAGGTAGGATTACTAATAGTACTGTCTGGTTGATACACACAGATCACAGTATTCCAGGTAGGATTACTAATAGTACTGTCTGGTTGATACACAGAGATCACAGTATTCCAGGTAGGATTACTAATAGTACTGTCTGGTTGATACACACAGATCAAAGTATTCCAGGTAGGATTACTAATAGTACTGTCTGGTTGATACACAGAGATCACAGTATTCCAGGTAGGATTACTAATAGTACTGTCTGGTTGATACACACAGATCACAGTATTCCAGGCAGGATTACTTCATTTAAATGTTAAATATTGAATGAATGACGTCCAACAAGTCATTCAATCCCAAAGGCATCCCTCATCGCCCACGGAAACAGCCATAACCACGGAAACCAAGTCTGTGTGTGTTAATAAGTGGAGCGGAGTTCCTGGGAGGAATCCCATCTCTGGAGAGTTTCTGGCATTTCCTCCTCGACAAAACACAGAATACACAGAAGCAGGCCAGCACATGTACACACACACACACACACACACACACACACACACACACACACATAGTACACACACGCACACACACACGAACACACATAGTACACACATAAATATACATGCATGTGTACACACACACACACACACACACACACACACACACACACACACACACACACACACACACACACACACACACACACACACACACACACACACATAGTACACACACATAGTACACACACGCACACACATAGTACACACATAAATATACATGCATGTGTACACACACACACACTATACACACACACTATACGCACACAACACAAGCACCACCCCGTTCACCCCATTCTCTTGTTTGGACAGTTGTCTGTCTGTTTAGTGTCACCATGGCGTTTATCCTCCTGGGTAGGTATTAACACCCAACAGTCGCCTAGCAACAAAGATCCTCTAGTCTCTGAGAAAATCATATTTTATTATTTTCTTGTAATAATCTACATGTATTTCACTGATTACAGTATTTCGTCATTTTAAGTGTTAATTCTCTGACAGACGTATTCTAGCATTGGTAATATCCAGATTAAAGTATTTCATCAATCTAGGTTGTAATGCAGAAATTCTACTATTTTATATTCTCTATCAACCGGTTACGGCTTGTCCAAGGTGTAGTGCAGTAAGATATGTGCAGATTTAATCCGTTCAAACAGGTTTATTAAACCATATAGCCACTTACACAAATAAATTTAAAACAACAGCTACCTATTTATCTATATCCACTCACCTCTAAATCTGGAAACAATGCTAAGCAAAGTGATAACTACCTAGCAACCTAGCAACCCTTATTAGCCCACCTAATGACCGTGCTAATACTAACCCCAACAGCCGTGTACCCCCGTAATAGTCCCGTGTGGAAACAAAACCCTCACCACTCGTGACACAACCAACCAATTATATTAAGAACAAAGTCTCTGACAATCAGAATGAATATAGAAGGAACTGAAAACTGGGTTTTGAAAAATAGTGTAGGTTATCCATAAAATGTAAAAAAGTAGGATCCATCTGAAAACCCACTAAACCCGTCCAGAAAAGACAAATCAAATGATCAACAGAAGTGTCTGTTCCTGACTTTTCTTTTCTCTCTCTTCACTCCCGTCCTTATTTTCTACCTCCTCCTTTACCTCCTCCTCTCTCCTCTACCCCTCCTCCTCTCCTCTACCCCACCTCCTCTCTCCTGTAACCTCCTCCTCTCTCCTCTACCCCTCCTCCTCTCCTCTACCCCACCTCCTCTCCTCTACCCCTCCTCCTCTCCTCTACCCCACCTCCTATCTCCTGTAACCTCCTCCTCTCTCCTCTACCCCACCTCCTCCTCTCTCCTCTACCCCACCTCCTCTCCTCTACCCCACCTCCTCTCTCCTGTAACCTCCTCCTCTCTCCTCTACCCCTCCTCCTCTCCTCTACCCCACCTCCTCTCTCCTGTAACCTCCTCCTCTCTCCTCTACCCCTCCTCCTCTCTCCTCTACCCCACCTCCTCCTCTCTCCTCTACCCCTCCTCCTCTCCTCTACCCCACCTCCTCCTCTCTCCTCTACCCCTCCTCCTCTCCTCTACCCCACCTCCTCTCTCCTCTACCCCACCTCCTCTCTCCTGTAACCTCCTCTCTCCTCTACCCCTCCTCCTCTCTCCTCTACCCCACCTCCTCCTCTCTCCTCTACCCCTCCTCCTCTCCTCTACCCCACCTCCTCTCCTCTACCCCTCCTCCTCTCCTCTACCCCACCTCCTCTCTCCTGTAACCTCCTCCTCTCAACCCTTTCTCCTGTCGCTTCTCCTTCATCTCTAGGTGATCACTCTTGAGGGTTGGGTGGACATCATGTATTATGTCATGGATGCTCACTCCTTCTACAACTTCATCTACTTCATCTTCCTCATCATCGTGAGTAGAACCTTATGTAAAGACTAACACCCTATAATGACCACAGCTACAGGATAATATTGCCCTCAATATTAACTGCAATACGTCTAAATTGATTTAAAATAATCAGTGTTATATAATAATATTAATGTCATGTCATTCATGTTAACCCAATATTGTCTTCACTAAGTCAAAATTAATTTGGTTTAATATAAAATAATCTGTGTTGTAATTTAAGTGTGATAATATCACGTTACATTTAGGTCATGATTTTCATTTGCAGAAAATGCGACTTGGTTTCTCTGTTTTATGCGCCACCTGGTGACAGACAAGAAAATAAAGCGTGTTAGCACATAACTTCATCAAAATAGCTTTACATTTGGAGATTTCTGTAAGTTTATACAGTGCCGCAAAGTGTTTTACATGCCTCTGAGTCCAATGACCCACTTCCGGCACTTCTAGTGTTAAAGAAAACAGCTACAATAATGTTTTTATAGGTTCTCTCTTTTTTTAACTGTACACGGTGTTGTTATGGAAATGAGTGTGCATTACCATGGTAACTCTGTCAACTCCCGTTCAGGTGGGCTCGTTCTTCATGCTCAATCTGTGTCTGGTAGTCATAGCGACTCAGTTCTCAGAGACAAAACAGCGTGAGAACGCGCTGATGAAGTCAGAGCAACGCGCCCGTTACCTCAGCAACGCCTCCACGCTGGCGTCCTATCAGGAGCCTGGATCGTGCTACGAGGAAATGCTACGCTACATTGGGCACCTGTACAGGAAGCTGAGCCGGCGTGTCTCCAGGATATTCACTCTCTGTTCCCAGAACACAGCGCCCAGCATCTGCTGCAGAACCCAAACAGCCAAGGGAGAAGTCAACGGATTGGCCAGTCGACACTCTGGCCACGCCCACGATGTCTTCCACCTTCACCATCATCATCATAATTGTCCTGTCTCTCTGTCTGCCTGTGGGGGAGTGAGTAACGGTAGAGTGGGTAGGAGGGGCAGAGGTTTAAATTACCCCTCTATCTACCCACATGACCTCTACAACCTGCCCCCAACCCCTCATACTGGTCACATGACTCCCAGGAGCCACACCCACACCCCGGATACACTCCGCAAACTCCCGCAGCTTGGGTCGGAACAAGGTAGGAGTGTGTGTGAGTGTGTGTGTGTGAGACCACATCCATCCTACCAGGTGTGTGTGTGTGTGTGTGTCTGATAACTCCTCTGCTCCACCAGGTGTGTGTGTGTGTCTGATAACTCCTCTGGTCCACCAGCTGTGTGTGTGTGTGTGTGTGTGTGTGTGTGTGTGTGTGTGTGGGTCTGATAACTCCTCTGCTCCA
>CM055741.1:656719-669219 GCA_029465975.1 Dallia pectoralis | reverse complement strand
ATTATTTAAGAATAGACACACAACCTCTGTCCTCTCTTTCAATCTCTCTATAAACCTCTGTCCTCTCTTTCAATCTCTCTATAAACCTCTGTCCTCTCTTTCAATCTCTCTATAAACCTCTGTCCTCTCTTTCAATCTCTCTATAAACCTCTGTCCTTTCTTTCAATCTCTCTATAAACCTCTGTCCTCTCTTTCAATCTCTCTATAAACCTCTGTCCTCTCTTTCAATCTCTCTATAAACCTCTGTCCTCTCTTTCAATCTCTCTATAAACCTCTGTCCTCTCTTTCAATCTCTCTATAAACCTCTGTCCTCTCTTTCAATCTCTCTATAAACCTCTGTCCTCTTTCAATCTCTGTATGAACCTTTGTCCCTCTGGAAAGTGCCAACCTGATTTACTTGCTGTTCTGGAGAAAAAGAAGTACCAAAATATGTACCACTTCAAGATCATATACTAAAATAAGTAGCAGTCCCTGGAAGGAAGAGATTGTAAAATGTTATTTGTAGGTCTAATGATTTGGTCGGCAATAAAATCTGACTTTCATTCCCTAAAGCTTTGTTCACTGCAGCTGAAATCCATTTAGTTTTTTCAAATGCGATTTGGAATACTGACAGTTGAAACAGCCCTCACAGGCGACCAAATCTGATGTGTCTGCTTCCAGACAGGTCATGGCAAAACTGCAGATTCTGTATGTATGTGGGGAGTTTGTGAAACCAACATCCATCAATGTCAGGACTGTGTGGCCTTTCCATAGTAACTGGTTGGGTCGGAGATGATTTAATAGAGATTTATTGAGTAACTGGTTGGGTCGGAGATGATTTAATAGAGATTTATTGAGTAACTGGTTGGGTCGGAGATGATTTAATAGAGATTTATTGAGTAACTGGTTGGGTCGGAGATGATTTAATAGAGATTTATTGAGTAACTGGTTGGGTCGGAGATGATTTAATAGAGATTTATTGAGTAACTGGTTGGGTCGGAGATGATTTAATAGAGATTTATTGAGTAACTGGTTGGGTCGGAGATGATTTAATAGAGATTTAGGCAGTAACTGGTTGGGTCGGAGATGATTTAATAGAGATTTATTGAGTAACTGGTTGGGTCGGAGATGATTTAATAGAGATTTAGGGAGTAACTGGTTGGTTCAGAGATGATTTAATAGAGATTTAGGCAGTAACTGGTTGGGTCTGAGATGATTTAATAGAGATTTAGGCAGTAACTGGTTGGGTCGGAGATGATTTAATAGAGATTTACAGCGTGTGACATCAGAAGTGATGACAGCATGTGACTGTGAGAATATTTAAGAGTTGACTGTGAGAATATTTAAGTGTTGACTGTGAGAATATTTAACAGTTGACTGTGGATGTATTTAAAAGTTGACTGTGAGAATATTTAAGAGTTGACTGTGGGAATATTTAAGAGTTGACTGTGAGAATATTTAAGAGTTGACTGTGGGAATATTTAAGAGTTGACTGTGGGAATATTTAAGAGTTGACTGTGGGAATATTTAAGAGTTGACTGTGGGAATATTTAAGTGTTGACTGTGGATATATTTAACAGTTGACTGTGGATATATTTAAGAGTTGACTGTGGATATATTTAAGAGTTGAGTGTGGATATATTTAAGAGTTGACTGTGGATATATTTAAGAGTTGACTCTGGATATATTTAAGAGTTGACTGTGGGAATATTTAAGTGTTGACTGTGGATATATTTAAAAGTTGACTGTGGATATATTTAACAGTTGACTGTGGATATATTTAACAGTTGACTGTGGATATATTTAGAGTTGACTGTCGATATATTTAAGAGTTGACTGTGGATATATTTAAGAGTTGACTCTGGATATATTTAAGAGTTGACTGTGGGAATATTTAAGTGTTGACTGTGGGAATATTTAAAAGTTGACTGTGGATATATTTAACAGTTGACTGTGGATATATTTAAGAGTTGACTGTGGATATATTTAAGAGTTGACTGTGGATATATTTAAGAGTTGACTGTGGATATATTTAAGAGTTGACTGTGGATATATTTAAGAGTTGACTGTGGATATATTTAAGAGTTGACTGTGGATATATTTAAGAGTTGACTGTGGATATATTTAAGAGTTGACTGTGGATATATTTAAGAGTTGACTGTGGATATATTTAAGAGTTGACTGTGGATATATTTAAGAGTTGACTGTGGGAATATTTAAGAGTTGACTGTGGGAATATTTAAGTGTTGACTGTGGATATATTTAAGAGTTGACTGTGGATATATTTAAGAGTTGACTGTGAGAATATTTAAGAGTTGACTGTGGGAATATTTAAGAGTTGACTGTAGGAATATTTAAGTGTTGACTGTGGATATATTTAACAGTTGACTGTGGATATATTTAAGAGTTGAGTGTGGATATATTTAAGAGTTGACTGTGGATATATTTAAGAGTTGACTCTGGATATATTTAAGAGTTGACTGTGGGAATATTTAAGTGTTGACTGTGGATATATTTAAAAGTTGACTGTGGATATATTTAACAGTTGACTGTGGATATATTTAAGAGTTGACTGTGGATATATTTAAGAGTTGACTGTGGATATATTTAAGAGTTGACTGTGGATATATTTAAGAGTTGACTCTGGATATATTTAAGAGTTGACTGTCGATATATTTAAGAGTTGACTGTCGATATATTTAAGAGTTGACTGTATCTAACAATAGTAATGATAGTATCAGAATGATGATGGTTCTGGTGTCTTCATCAGGGTGATGCCAACCGATCAGAGGCTGAAGATGAGAAACTGTCAACCTCAGAGGAAGAAAAGATGAGAGAGCTGTATACTGCCGGTATAAACCCACCCACACACCACGCCCACATACTCCACGCCCACCACACCACACCCACCCACACACCACGCCCACATACACCACACCCACCCACACACCACGCCCACATACATCACGCCCACATACACCATGCCCACATACACCATGCCCACATACACCACGCGCACCCACCCACACTACGCCCACATACATCACGCCCACCACACCACACCCACCCACACCACGCCCATCCACACCACGCCCACATACACCACGCCCACACACACCACGAGAACCACACCCCACATCCACCCATACCACAGCCCACCCACACCACACCCACATGCACCACGCCCACACACCACGCCCACACACCACGCCCACATACACCACGCCCACATACACCACGCCCACATACACCACGCCCGCCCACACCACGCCCACACAACACACCCACCCACCATCACCACGCCCACCCACCAACACCACGCCCACCCACACCACGCCAACCCCACCACGCCCACATGCACCACGCCCACCACACACCACGCCCACACATACACACACGCCCACACACCACACCCACCCACATCCATCACGAAGACAGCCCACCCACACCACGCCCACACACCACACCCACCCACATACACCACGCCCACATACACCCCACCCACACCACACCCACACACATCCACACCCACAGACAGCACCCACACACACACACACCACACACACCACACACACACACACCACACACACACCCACACACCACACCCATCCAGAGACCCACACACCACACCACACATCCACACCCACACAGCACCACACCCACCCACACCCACGCCACACCCACACCCACACCACACCCACCCACACACACCACACCCACACCACACCCACACCACACCCACACCACCCACACCACACCCACACCACACCCACCCACATACACCACACCCACCCACACACCACACCCACATCACACCACACCCACACCACACCCACCCACACACCACACCCACACCACATACACCACAGAGACACCACACCCACCCACACACCACACCCACACCACACCCACCACACACACCACACCCACACACACCACAGAGAACCACACCCACCCACATCCACACGAAGACAGCCACACACACCACACACACACCACACACCACACACACACCCCGCACACACATACCCAGAGAACCACACCCACCCACATCCATCACGAAGACAGCCCACACCACACCCACACCACTTCCACATACACCACACCCACACACCACACCCACACCACACCAGAGCCACACCACACCCACACCACACCATCCACACCCACACCCACACCACACCCACCCACACACAACACTGACACACCACACCCACACACACCCACACCACACACACATACACACACAGAGAACCACACCCCACCCACACCCACCATCACAAGACAGCACACACACCCCACCACCCACACCACACCCACACCACACACACATACACCACACCCACATACACACAGAGACCCACACCACCACATCCATCACGAAGACAGCACATACACACACACACACCACACCCACATACACACACCCACCCCACCACACCACACACCACACAGAGAACCACACCCACCACATCCACACCGAAGACACCACACCCACACCACACCACACCCACATACACACACACCACACACACACCACACCCACACCACACACACAGAGAACCACACCCACCCACATCCATCACGAAGACAGCACACACACACACACACACACCACACACACACCACACCCACACCACACCCACACCACACCCAGAGAACACCACACCCACATCCACACGAAGACACACCACACCCACACCACACCCACATACACCACACCCACATACATCACACCCACACCACACCCACACCACACCACACCCACACACCACACCCACATACACCACACCCACATACACCACACCTACACCACACCCACCCACACACCCCACCTACCCACACCACACCCACACCACACCCACATACACCACACCCACATACACCACACCCACACCACACCCACTTACACCACACCCACACACCACACCCACACCACACCCACATACACCACACCCACACACACCACACCTACACAAGAAATCACAGAAACTAAGTTGTTCTTGCAGTAAAACGTATTGAAACACGCCCTTAAACCCCTGACCTTTAACCCCTGACCTCTGCAGAGCTGAAGGTTCAGACATTGATGCTGACCCCCAACGGCCTTCTGAACCCTCGAGCCTCCATGCCCCTCTCGCCCCGACCTTCACCATGCCAACCCCAAGAGCCGCCATCCCCATGGCAACATACGCCGATTATTATGCACACCATTGCCACACCCACAACCGACTACAGCCAATCACAAAGGTGCAGCGCAATCTCCGTGGAAACAAGCAATTCTCTGGATATCAGGTCACCAGTGAGTAACACACAAACAAATACACAAACACAACACACACCACACACACCACACACACCACACACACCACACACACCACACACACCACACACACTCAAACATTTCAGTCCCATGTTAAACTGCATCTCTGTTAGGTGATTGGTCAGTCCCATGTTAAACTGCATCTCTGTTAGGTGATTGGTCAGTCCCATGGTAATCTGCATCTCTGTTAGGTGATTGGTCAGTCCCATGGTAATCTGCATCTCTGTTAGGTGATTGGTCAGTCCCATGGTAATCTGCATCTCTGTTAGGTGATTGGTCAGTCCCATGGTAAACTGCATCTCTGTTAGGTGATTGGTCAGTCTCATGGTAAACTGCATCTCTGTTAGGTGATTGGTCAGTCTCCCTGGGAAAGTCGCCGCTCCAGCTGGTCTTCTATTGACCGAGGACTGCAACAGAGAAGGAGCCAATCAAGTGAACGTGAGTCCCTGCTGTCAGATGGGGCGGGGTCAGAATGGTCCAATCCCAGCTGGGGGCGGAGCAGGGAGGGGTCTTTCGATCTCCTGACGGTGCCAATCCTCCGTCTGACAGACTGTAACGGAACGGCCAATCAAACACCTGATGGTTCCACTCTGAGATACATCAGCGACCACGAAGAAGAGGAGGACGAAGAGGACGAAGAAGAAGAGGTCAGTGCTTGTGGTTAGAAAAAAGCGTGTGTGTGTGTGTCTGTGTGACCAACGAGGTCAGTAAATGTAGTAACATGTTACTCTGTGTTTTGTGTGTTATTTATGTGTGTATGTTATATGTGTGTATTACGTGTGTGTGTGTGTGTATTATATGTGTGTATTATATGTGTGTATTATGTGTGTGTGTTATTTGTGTGTGTATTATATGTGTGTGTGTTTCAGAGTTTGTGTGTGCAGGTGAAGCTGGTCCTGGAGCCGTATAAACCCCAGTGGTGCAGAGATCATGAGGACTGTGCTCTCTACTTGTTCTCCCCCCACAACAGGTACACACACACACACACACACACACACAGACATAAATACATGTTTTAACTCCACCTCTTCCCCAGGTTCCGTCGCTGGTGTCTCAAGGTGATAGCACATAAGATGTTCGATCACATCATCCTCCTCTTCATATTCCTCAACTGCATCACCATTGCTCTGGAGAGGCCGGACATCCAGTTGTACAGCACTGTGAGGAACTCACTAATTACATTACAGCACTGTGAGGAACTCACTAATTACATTACAGCACTGTGAGGAACTCACTAATTACATTACAGCACTGTGAGGAACTCACTAATTACATTACAGCACTGTGAGGAACTCACTAATTACATTACAGCACTGTGAGGAACTCACTAATAACATTAAAGCACTGTGAGGAACTCACTAATTACATTACAGCACTGTGAGGAACTCACTAATTACATTACAGCACTGTGAGGAACTCACTAATTACATTACAGCACTGTGAGGAACTCACTAATTACATTAAAGCACTGTGAGGAACTCACTAATTACATTACAGCACTGTGAGGAACTCACTAATTACATTACAGCACTGTGAGGAACTCACTAATTACATTACAGCACTGTGAGGAACTCACTAATTACATTACAGCACTGTGAGGAACTCACTAATTACATTACAGCACTGTGAGGAACTCACTAATTACATTACAGCACTGTGAGGAACTCACTAATTACATTACAGCACTGTGAGGAACTCACTAATTACATTAAAGCACTGTGAGGAACTCACTAATTACATTACAGCACTGTGAGGAACTCACTAATTACATTAAAGCACTGTGAGGAACTCACTAATTACATTACAGCACTGTGAGGAACTCACTAATTACATTAAAGCACTGTGAGGAACTCACTAATTACATTACAGCACTGTGAGGAACTCACTAATTACATTACAGCACTGTGAGGAACTCACTAATTACATTACAGCACTGTGGAACTCACTAATTACATTACAGCACTGTGAGGAACTCACTAATTACATTACAGCACTGTGAGGAACTCACTAATTACATTACAGCACTGTGAGGAACTCACTAATTACATTACAGCACTGTGAGGAACTCACTAATTACATTACAGCACTGTGAGGAACTCACTAATTACATTACAGCACTGTGAGGAACTCACTAATTACATTACAGCACTGTGAGGAACTCACTAATTACATTACAGCACTGTGAGGAACTCACTAATTACATTACAGCACTGTGAGGAACTCACTAATTACATTACAGCACTGTGAGGAACTCACTAATTACATTACAGCACAGCACTGTGAGGAACTCACTAATTACATTACAGCACTGTGAGGAACTCACTAATTACATTACAGCACTGTGAGGAACTCACTAATTACATTACAGCACTGTGAGGAACTCACTAATTACATTACAGCACTGTGAGGAACTCACTAATTACATTACAGCACTGTGAGGAACTCACTGTGAGGAAACTAATTACATTACAGCACTGTGAGGAACTCACTAATTACATTACAGCACTGTGAGGAACTCACTAATTACATTACAGCACTGTGAGGAACTCACTAATTACATTACAGCACTGTGAGGAACTCACTAATTACATTACAGCACTGTGAGGAACTCACTAATTACATTAAGCAGCACTGTGAGGAACTCACTAATTACATTACAGCACTGTGAGGAACTCACTAATTACATTACAGCACTGTGAGGAAACTCACTAATTACATTACAGCACACTGTGAGGAACTCACTAATTACATTACAGCACAGCACTGTGAGGAACTCACTAATTACATTACAGCACTGTGAGGAACTCACTAATTACATTACAGCACTGTGAGGAAACTACATTACAGCACTGTGAGGAACTACTAATTACATTAAAGCACTGTGAGGAACTCACTAATTACATTACAGCACTGTGAGGAACTCACTAATTACATTACAGCACTGTGAGGAACTCACTCAATTACATTACAGCACAGCACATTACAGCACTGTGAGGAACTCACTAATTACATTACAGCACTGTGAGGAACTCACTAATTACATTACAGCACTGTGAGGAACTCACTAATTACATTACAGCACTGTGAGGAACTCACTAATTACATTACAGCACTGTGAGGAACTCACTAATTACATTACAGCACTGTGAGGAACTCACTAATTACATTACAGCACTGTGAGGAACTCACTAATTACATTACAGCACTGTGAGGAACTCACTAATTACATTACAGCACTGTGAGGAACTCACTAATTACATTACATTACAGCACTACATTACAGCACTGTGAGGAACTCACTAATTACATTACAGCACTGTGAGGAACTCACTAATTACATTACAGCACTGTGAGGAACTCACTAATTACATTACAGCACTGTGAGGAACTCACTAATTACATTACAGCACTGTGAGGAACTCACTAATTACATTACAGCACTGTGAGGAACTCACTAATTACATTACAGCACTGTGAGGAACTCACTAATTGCATTACAGCACTGTGAGGAACTCACTAATTGCATTACAGCACTGTGAGGAACTCACTAATTACATTAAAGCACTGTGAGGAACTCACTAATTACATTACAGCACTGTGAGGAACTCACTAATTACATTACAGCACTGTGAGGAACTCACTAATTGCATTACAGCACTGGAGGAACTCACTAATTACATTACAGCACTGTGAGGAACTCACTAATTGCATTACAGCACTGTGAGGAACTCACTAATTGCATTACAGCACTGTGAGGAACTCACTAATTACATTAAAGCACTGTGAGGAACTCACTAATTACATTACAGCACTGTGAGGAACTCACTAATTACATTACAGCACTGTGAGGAACTCACTAATTACATTACAGCACTGTGAGGAACTCACTAATTACATTACAGCACTGTGAGGAACTCACTAATTAAATTACAGCACTGTGAGGAACTCACTAATTGCATTACAGCACTGTGAGGAACTCACTAATTGCATTACAGCACTGTGAGGAACTCACTAATTGCATTACAGCACTGTGAGGAACTCACTAATTACATTAAAGCACTGTGAGGAACTCACTAATTACATTACAGCACTGTGAGGAACTCACTAATTACATTACAGCACTGTGAGGAACTCACTAATTACATTACAGCACTGGAGGAACTCACTAATTACATTACAGCACTGTGAGGAACTCACTAATTACATTACAGCACTGTGAGGAACTCACTAATTACATTACAGCACTGTGAGGAACTCACTAATTACATTACAGCACTGTGAGGAACTCACTAATTACATTACAGCACTGTGAGGAACTCATTAATTACATTACAGCACTGTGAGGAACTCACTAATTACATTACAGCACTGTGAGGAACTCACTAATTACATTACAGCACTGTGAGGAACTCACTAATTACATTACAGCACTGTGAGGAACTCACTAATTACATTAAAGCACTGTGAGGAACTCACTAATTACATTACAGCACTGTGAGGAACTCACTAATTACATTACAGCACTGTGAGGAACTCACTAATTACATTACAGCACTGTGAGGAACTCACTAATTACATTAAAGCACTGTGAGGAACTCACTAATTACATTACAGCACTGTGAGGAACTCACTAATTACATTACAGCACTGTGAGGAACTCACTAATTACATTACAGCACTGTGAGGAACTCACTAATTACATTAAAGCACTGTGAGGAACTCACTAATTACATTACAGCACTGTGAGGAACTCACTAATTACATTACAGCACTGTGATGAACTCACTATTTACATTACAGCACTGTGAGTAACTCACTAATTACATTACAGCACTGTGAGGAACTCACTAATTACATTATAGCACTGTGAGGAACTCACTAATTACATTACAGCACTGTGAGGAACTCACTAATTACATTACATCACTGTGAGGAACTCACTAATTACATCACAGCACTGTGAGGAACTCACTAATTACATCACAGCACTGTGAGGAACTCACTAATTACATTACAGCACTGTGAGGAACTGACTAATCAAACACACACACACACACACACACACACACAGAGAGAGAGAGAACCACACAAAACATGATTTCTGCGTTTTTCAGGAAAGAGTGTTTCTCAGCGTTTCCAACCACATCTTCACTGTGATCTTTGTAGCAGAGATGACCATCAAGGTAATGTACAATAATCAGTTATGGTAATGTACAATATTAAGTTATGGTAATGAACGGTAATGTTGAACATTTAGTTAGGAAAACTTAACACAGGTCATACAGAACCTGCACAAACCTGCTTCATGAACCACCAACCCCCTACAGTCCAACCAAACTGCTTCATGAACCACCAACCCCCTACAGTCCAACCAAACTGCTTCATGAACCACCAACCCCCTACAGTCCAACCAAACTGCTCCATGAACCAGGGACTCTAAAACATAGAACACGTCTTGTCCTCCGTGTTCTGTAGTTTTAGCACTCCCTTTTAGTCATGGTCAGATAAAACATTTAGTGAAACAGACCACTAGCCAAAACCATATGACAGCCCTATTAGTTTATTTAGCATACATCTGGAATCCATGAATATTAAAGAGTAAGGGTTTCAGATACTACTCACAACACACAGAACACAATTCTACATTATTAATAGAATGTTCTGGTAGTAGAACCCAGGCTTATTCTGCAAAGAACAGAATTAAGTTATTAACATCAAAGGTAATCATTTGCTGTTCAATTCCAATCAATTTCAGATATTCCATTTCCAAAATGCCATGAAGTGTATGTATTGTAACAGTGTAATATCTAATATGTACTTATTTCATTTAGGTAGTAGCCCAGGGGTTATATTTAGGAGACGGAGTTTATCTGAAGAGCAGCTGGAATATTCTGGATGGAATGTTGGTGTCTGTATCGTTGGTGGATATTCTGGTTTCCATAGCATCAGCCAGCAACAATCGTATCCTAGGAATTCTCAGAGTATTACGAATTCTCCGGACACTGAGACCCCTAAGGTGTGTGTGTGTGTGTGTGTGTGTGTGTGTGTGTGTGTGTGTGTGTGTGTGTGTGTGTGTGTGTGTGTGTGTGTGTGTGTGTAATGTGTGTAATGTGTGTGTGTGTGTGTGTAATGTGTGTAATGTGTGTAATGTGTGTAATGTGTGTGTGTGTGTGTCTAATGTGTGTGTGTGTGTGTTTCAGGGTAATCAGTCGAGCCCCAGGTCTGAAGCTGGTGGTAGAGACTCTGATCACATCTCTTCGACCCATTGGGAACATTGTCCTCATCTGCTGTGCCTTCTTCATCGTCTTCGGCATTCTGGGTGTTCAGGTGGATTTCTATAATAATCTGGATATTATGCTGTTGCCTTTATATCTTTAATTATTGAAACTGTGTGTGTGTGTGTGTGTGTGTGTGTGTGTGTGTGTGTGTGTGTGTGTGTGTGTGTGTGTGTGTGTGTGTGTGTGTGTGTGTGTGTGTGTGTGTGTGTGTGTGTGTGTGTGTGTGTGTGTGTGTGTGTGTGTGTGTGTGTGTGTGTGTGTGTGTGTGTGTGTGTGTGTGTGTAGCTCTTTAAGGGTAAGTTTTATCACTGTGAGGGTTTGGACCTGAGGAACGTGACAAATCGGACAGACTGTCTCCAGGCAGGTTACCGCTGGACAAGACGCAAATACAACTTTGATAACCTAGGACAGGTACACACACACACGCTCACCTGATACACACACAAACACACCTAATACACACACACTCACCTAATACACACACACTTACCTAATACACACACACACTCACCTAATACACACACACTCACCTAATAAACACACACACATACCTATTACACACACACACATTCACGTAATCCAAACACACATACCTTATACACACACACACACAGACTCACCTAATACACACACACACTCACCTAATACACACACACTCACCTAATAAACACACACACATACCTATTACACACACACACACACACATTCACGTAATCCAAACACACATACCTTATACACACACACACACAGACTCACCTAATACACACACACACACACCTAATACACACAGATTGTGAAGGACCAACAGGATATTTCTTTATGTCTCCAGGCTTTGATGTCTCTGTTCGTCCTGTCATCTAAAGACGGTTGGGTGAGCATTATGTATGATGGACTGGATGCTGTAGGGGTGGATCAGCAGGTAA
>CM055741.1:646719-654219 GCA_029465975.1 Dallia pectoralis | reverse complement strand
TGAGTGTTCTAGAACTAATACTCCTGTGGTGAATCACTAGATATTAATGAGTGTTCTAGAACTAATATACCTGGGGTGCATCACTAGATATTAATGAGTGTTCTAGAACTAATACTCCTGTGGTGCATCACTAGATATTAATGAGTGTTCTAGAACTAATACTCCTGTGGTGCATCACTAGATATTAATGAGTGTTCTAGAACTAATACTCCTGTAGTGCATCACTAGATATTAATGAGTGTTCTAGAACTAATACTCCTGTGGTGCATCACTAGATATTAATGAGTGTTCTAGAACTAATACTCCTGTGGTGAATCACTAGATATTAATGAGTGTTCTAGAACTAATATACCTGTGGTGCATCACTAGATATTAATGAGTGTTCTAGAACTAATACTCCTGTGGTGCATCACTAGATATTAATGAGTGTTCTAGAACTAATATACCTGTGGTGCATCACTAGATATTAATGAGTGTTCTAGAACTAATACTCCTGTAGTGCATCACTAGATATTAATGAGTGTTCTAGAACTAATACTCCTGTGGTGCATCACTAGATATTAATGAGTGTTCTAGAACTAATACTGCTGTGGTGCATCACTAGATATTAATGAGTGTTCTAGAACTAATACTGCTGTGGTGCATCACTAGATATTAATGAGTGTTCTAGAACTAATACTCCTGTAGTGCATCACTAGATATTAATGAGTGTTCTAGAACTAATACTCCTGTGGTGCATCACTAGATATTAATGAGTGTTCTAGAACTAATACTGCTGTGGTGCATCACTAGATATTAATGAGTGTTCTAGAACTAATACTGCTGTGGTGCATTTGTGTCAGGGATTCTGTTCTTGTTTTGCTATTTTGCTTTTTGTTCAGGAGGTTTCACTGTCCTCTCTTATTTTGCTGCAGGGTTATTGTCATGGACAGGGTTAGGGTTAGTGTCAGGGTCAGGTTTAGTGTCAGGGTCAGGTTTAGGGACAGTGTTAGGTTTAAGGACAGTGTTAGGTTTAGGGACAGGGTTAGGTTTAGTGTCAGGGTTAGGTTTAGTGTCAGGGTTAGGTTTAGGGACAGGGTTAGGTTTAGGGACAGGGTTAGGTTTAAGGACAGTGTTAGGTTTAGGGACAGGGTTAGGTTTAGTGTCAGGGTTAGGTTTAGTGTCAGGGTTAGGTTTAGGGACAGGGTTAGGTTTAGGGACAGGGTTAGGTTTAGGGACAGGGTTAGGTTTAGGGACAGGGTTAGGTTTAGTGTCTGGGTTAGGTTTAGGGACAGGGTTAGGTTTAGGGACAGGGTTAGGTTTAGGGACAGGGTTAGGGACAGGGTTAGGTTTAGGGTTAGGTTTAGGGACAGGGTTAGGTTTAGGGACAGGGTTAGGTTTAGGGACATGGTCAGTGTCAGGGTTAGGTTTAGGGACAGGGTTCGGTTTAGACTAACTCTGTCCTCTCTCCCTCTCCTTTTTCAGCCAGTGAGGAACCACAACCCATGGATGCTACTCTTCTTCATCTCCTTCCTACTCATTGTCAGTTTCTTCGTCCTCAACATGTTCGTGGGTGTTGTGGTGGAGAACTTTCACAAGTGTCGTCAAGACCAGGAGGAGGAGGAGGCGCGAGCTCGGGAGGAGAAGAGAGCCAAGAGAGCAGAGAAGAGGAGGAGAAGTAAGAGAGAGGGATGGAGTGAGAGAGAAATGGAGGGGTGAGAAACGGAGAGGAGGAGAAATTAGAGAGAGGGATGGAAATATATTGGGAGAAAGACAAACAGAGAAGAGGGTTGTGGAATAGCAGAGAGGAGAAGAGGGGAGGAGGAGGAGAGAGAAGAAGAGGGGGGAGAAGAAGAGGGGAGGAGAGAGAAGAAGAGGGGAGGAGGAGGAGAGAGAAGAAGAGGGGAGGAGGAGGAGAGAGAAGAAGAGGGGGAGGAGGAGAGAGAAGAAGAGGGGGGAGAAGAAGAGGGGAGGAGAGAGAAGAAGAGGGGAGGAGGAGGAGAGAGAAGAAGAGGGGGGGGGAGAGAAGAAGAGGGGGAGAGAAGAAGAGGGAGGAGGAGGAGAGAGAAGAAGAGGGGGGAGAGAAGAAGAGGGGGAGAAGAAGAGGGGAGGAGGAGGAGAGAGAAGAAGAGGGGGAGAGAAGAAGAGGGAGGAGAGAGAAGAAGAGGGGAAGAGGAGGAGAGAGAAGAAGAGGGGAGGAGGAGGAGAGAGAAGAAGAGGGGGGGAGAGAAGAAGAGGGGAGGAGGAGGAGAGAGAAGAAGAGGGGAGGAGGAAGAGAGAGAAGAAGAGGGGGAGGAGAGAAGAAGAGGGGGGGGAGAGAGAAGAAGAGGGGAGGAGGAAGAGAGAGAAGAAGAGGGGAGGCAGACAAGCTGTTCCTGATACAGGCGAATACACACACACACACACACAGGCGAATACACACACACACAGGCGTATACACACACACACAGGCGTATACACACACACACACAGGCGAATACACACACACACAGGCGTATACACACACACACAGGCGTATACACACACACACACACAGGCGAATACACACACACACAGGCGTATACACAATACACAAGCCCTGCTGAGAGTAATCTGTCATAATGCTGCGCTCAGTCAGTGTGTTGTGTATTTGTGTGTGTGTGTGTGTGTGTGTGTGTGTGTGTGTGTGTGTGTGTGTATTTAGGAATCCAGTCAGTTAAACTGTCTGGCAGCACATGAAACGTTTTGTGCCCAAAGACACCTTGAGATGGCACAGTGTGTGTGTGTGTGTGTGTGTGTGTGTGTGTGTGTGTGTGTGTGTGTGTGTGTGTGTGTGTGTGTGTGTGTGTGTGTGTGTGTGTGTGTGTGTGTGTGTGTGTGTGTGTGTGTGTGTGTGTGTGTGTGTGTGTGTGTGTGTGTGTGTGTGTGTGTGTGTGTGTGTGTGTGTGTGTGTGTGTGTTTATGTGTTTATGTGTATGTGATGGATAGCATGGAACTTCTGAGCCGGCAGTTACACACACACACCCACAACATTCCCTCATGCTGGCAGTTACTTCAGTAATGTCCTCATAGCAGTATTGTCAAGAGACATTTTTATTTTTTGCTCATGGCTTTGACAGGATGTTATTAACAGGATGCTAGTTGTTTACAGGTGATGGCTTCCTCTCTGTCAGTAGGTTTGGGGTTTATTAGCTATTTTTGGTTTTATACAGTAGAGTAATATAGTTGTTTCAGCTAGCAGATTAGCTATATTTAGTTTCATACAGTAGAGTAATATAGTTGTTTCAGCTAGCAGATTAGCTATATTTAGTTTTATACAGTAGAGTAATATAGTTGTTTCAGCTAGCAGATTAGCTATATTTAGTTTCATACAGTAGAGTAATATAGTTGTTTCAGCTAGCAGATTAGCTATATTTAGTTTTATACAGTAGAGTAATATAGTTGTTTCAGCTAGCAGAATAGCTATATTTAGTTTCATACAGTAGAGTAATATAGTTGTTTCAGCTAGCAGATTAGCTATATTTAGTTTTATACAGTAGAGTAATATAGTTGTTTCAGCT
This sequence comes from Dallia pectoralis, assembly GCA_029465975.1. NCBI lineage: Eukaryota > Metazoa > Chordata > Actinopteri > Esociformes > Umbridae > Dallia > Dallia pectoralis. The sequence goes on along the minus strand of CM055741.1, from coordinate 650,701 downwards.
AGCAGAATAGCTATATTTAGTTTCATACAGTAGAGTAATATAGTTGTTTCAGCTAGCAGATTAGCTATATTTAGTTTCATACAGTAGAGTAATATAGTTGTTTCAGCTAGCAGATTAGCTATATTTAGTTTTATACAGTAGAGTAATATAGTTGTTTCAGATAGCAGATTAGCTATATTTAGTTTCATACAGTAGAGTAATATAGTTGTTTCAGATAGCAGATTAGCTATATTTAGTATTATACAGTAGAGTAATATAGTTGTTTCAGCTAGCAGATTAGCTATATTTAGTTTTATACAGTAGAGTAATATAGTTGTTTCAGATAGCAGATTAGCTAAACTTCCAAACATTGTACCTCCCTCTGTGTTATGGATACCCAGAATCTGTCCTATTGGGAACATATTATAAATGTATTAACTGTTTACTATTTGTGTTCTAACAGAGACCCAGGAGAGACCGTACTATGCAGATTACTCACCGATTCGTCTCAACATTCACACGTTGTGCACCAGTCACTACCTAGACCTCTTCATCACCATCATCATCGCCACCAATGTCTTGACTATGAGCATGGAGCACTACAACCAGTCCCAGGTAGCAACCACTAAACCAGTCCCAGGTAGCAACCACTAAACCAGTCCCAGGTAGCAACCACTAAACCAGTCCCAGGTAGCAACCACTAAACCAGTCCCAGGTAACAACCACTAAACCAGTCCCAGGTAACAACCACTAAACCAGTCCCAGGTAGCAACCACTAAACCAGTCCCAGGTAACAACCACTAAACCAGTCCCAGGTAACAACCACTAAACCAGTCCCAGGTAGCAACGACTAAACCAGTCCCAGGTAGCAACCATTAAACCAGTCCCAGGTAGCAACCACTAAACCAGTCCCAGGTAGCAACCACTAAACCAGTCCCAGGTAACAACCACTAAACCAGTCCCAGGTAGCAACGACTAAACCAGTCCCAGGTAACAACCAGTAAACCAGTCCCAGGTAACAACCACTAAACCAGTCCCAGGTAACAACCACTAAACCAGTCCCAGGTAGCAACCACTAAACCAGTCCCAGGTAGCAACCACTAAACCAGTCCAAGGTAGCAACCACTAAACCAGTCCCAGGTAGCAACCACTAAACCAGTCCCAGGTAGCAACCACTAAACCAGTCCCAGGTAGCAACCACTAAACCAGTCCCAGATAGCAACCACTAAACCAGTCCCAGGTAACAACCACTAAACCAGTCCCAGGTAACAACCACTAAACCAGTCCCAGGTAGCAACCACTAAACCAAACCTGGTACAGTATATGTGTTTTACATTTTGCATGTTTAAATACATTTGTGTGTGTGTGTGTGTGTGTGTGTGTGTGTGTGTGTGTGTGTGTGTGTGTGTGTGTGTGTGTGTGTGTGTGTGTGTGTGTGTGTGTGTGTGTGTGTGTGTGTGTGTGTGTGTGTGTCTAGTATCTAGAAGAAGGTCTGAAGTACTGCAACTACGTGTTTACCCTGGTCTTTGTCATTGAGACAACTCTGAAACTCATTGCCTTCGGATTACGAGGCTTCTTCAAGGAGAGGTACACCCCACACACACCCCCCAACACACACAAACACAGACCTTTATGTTAGTCTACATATCTGTCATTGAGCATTTATGTTAGTCTACATCTCTGTCAGTGAGCCTTTATGTTACTCTACATCTCTGTCAGTGAGCATTTATGTTAGTCTACATCTCTGTCAGTGAGAATTTGTGTTAGTCTACATCTCTGTCAGTGAGCATTTATGTTAGTCTACATCTCTGTTTGTGAACCTTTATGTTAGTCTACATCTCTGTCAGTGAGCATTTATGTTAGTCTACATCTCTGTCAGTGAGCCTTTATGTTGGTCTACATCTCTGTCAGTGAGAATTTCTGTTAGTCTACATCTCTGTCAGTGAGCCTTTATGTTAGTCTACATCTCTGTCAATGAGCCTTTATGTTAGTCTACATCTCTGTCAGTGAGAATTTATGTTAGTCTACATCTCTGTCAGTGAGAATTTATGTTAGTCTACATCTCTGTCAGTGAGCATTTATGTTAGTCTACATCTCTGTCAGTGAGCATTTGTGTTAGTCTACATCTCTGTCAGTGAGCCTTTATGTTAGTCTACATCTCTGTCAGTGAGAATTTATGTTAGTCTACATCTCTGTCAGTGAGAATTTCTGTTAGTCTACATCTCTCTCAGTGAGCATTTATGTTAGTCTACATCTCTGTCAGTAAGCCTTTATGTTGGTCTACATCTCTGTCAGTGAGAATTTCTGTTAGTCTACATCTCTGTCAGTGAGCCTTTATGTTAGTCTACATCTCTGTCAGTGAGCATTTATGTTAGTCTACATCTCTGTCAGTGAGCATTTATTTTAGTCTACATCTCTGTCAGTGAGAATTTGTGTTAGTCTACATCTCTGTCAGTGAGCCTTTATGTTAGTCTACATCTCTGTCAATGAGCCTTTATGTTAGTCTACATCTCTGTCAGTGAGCATTTATGTTAGTCTACATCTCTGTCAGTGAGCATTTATGTTAGTCTACATCTCTGTCAGTGAGAATTTATGTTAGTCTACATCTCTGTCAGTGAGCATTTATGTTAGTCTACATCTCTGTCAGTGAGCATTTGTGTTAGTCTACATCTCTGTCAGTGAGCCTTTATGTTAGTCTACATCTCTGTCAGTGAGAATTTATGTTAGTCTACATCTCTGTCAGTGAGAATTTCTGTTAGTCTACATCTCTCTCAGTGAGCATTTATGTTAGTCTACATCTCTGTCAGTAAGCATTATGTTGGTCTACATCTCTGTCAGTGAGAATTTCTGTTAGTCTACATCTCTGTCAGTGAGCCTTTATGTTAGTCTACATCTCTGTCAGTGAGCATTTATTTTAGTCTACATCTCTGTCAGTGAGAATTTGTGTTAGTCTACATCTCTGTCAGTGAGCCTTTATGTTAGTCTACATCTCTGTCAATGAGCCTTTATGTTAGTCTACATCTCTGTCAGTGAGCATTTATGTTAGTCTACATCTCTGTCAGTGAGCATTTATGTTAGTCTACATCTCTGTCAGTGAGCATTTATGTTAGTCTACATCTCTGTCAGTGAGCATTTATGTTAGTCTACATCTCTGCCAGTGAGCATTTATGTTAGTCTACATCTCTGTCAGTGAGCCTTTATGTTAGTCTACATCTCTGTCAGTGAGAATTTGTGTTAGTCTACATCTCTGTCAGTGAGCCTTTATGTTAGTCTACATCTCTGTCAATGAGCCTTTATGTTAGTCTACATCTCTGTCAGTGAGCATTTATGTTAGTCTACATCTCTGTCACTGAGCATTTATGTTGGTCTACATCTCTGTCAGTGAGCATTTATGTTGGTCTACATCTCTGTCAGTGAGAATTTATGTTAGTCTACATCTCTGTCACTGAGCCTTTATGTTAGTCTACATCTCTGTCAGTGAGCATTTATGTTAGTCTACATCTCTGTCAGTGAGCATTTATGTTAGTCTACATCTCTGTCAGTGAGCCTTTATGTTGGTCTACATCTCTGTCAGTAAGCCTTTATGTTGGTCTACATCTCTGTCACTGAGCATTTATGTTGGTCTACATCTCTGTCAGTGAGCATTTATGTTGGTCTACATCTCTGTCAGTGAGAATTTATGTTAGTCTACATCTCTGTCACTGAGCCTTTATGTTAGTCTACATCTCTGTCAGTGAGAATTTCTGTTAGTCTACATCTCTGTCAGTGAGCCTTTATGTTAGTCTACATCTCTGTCAGTGAGCATTTATGTTGTCTACATCTCTGTCAGTGAGCATTTATGTTAGTCTACATCTCTGTCAGTGAGAATTTATGTTAGTCTACATCTCTGTCAGTGAGCATTTATGTTAGTCTACATCTCTGTCAGTGAGAATTTCTGTTAGTCTACATCTCTGTCAGTGAGCCTTTATGTTAGTCTACATCTCTTTCACTGAGCCTTTATGTT
>CM055741.1:609219-641719 GCA_029465975.1 Dallia pectoralis | reverse complement strand
ATATAATGTATGAGTGTGTGAGCTGGTTTGGACCTCCATATAATGTATGAGTGTGTGAGCTGGTCTGGACCTCCATATAATGTATGAGTGTGTGAGCTGGTCTGGACCTACATATAATGTATGAGTGTGTGAGCTGGTCTGGACCTCCATATAATGTATGAGTGTGTGAGCTGGTCTGGACCTCCATATAATGTATGAGTGTGTGAGCTGGTCTGGACCTCCATATAATGTATGAGTGTGTGAGCTGGTCTGGACCTCCATATAATGTATGAGTGTGTGAGCTGGTCTGGACCTCCATATAATGTATGAGTGTGTGAGCTGGTCTGAACCTCCATATAATGTATGAGTTAATGTATGCATGTGTGAGCTGGTCTGGACCTCCATATAATGTATGAGTTAATGTATGAGTTAATGTATGAGTGTTTTTTAGCTGGTCTGGACCTCCATATAATGTATGAGTGTGTGAGCTGGTCTGGACCTCCATATAATGTATGAGTGTGTGAGCTGGTTTGGACCTCCATATAATGTATGATTGTGTGAGCTGGTCTGGACCTCCATATAATGTATGAGTGTGTGAGCTGGTCTGGACCTCCATATAATGTATGAGTGTGTGAGCTGGTCTGGACCTCCATATAATGTATGAGTGTGTGAGCTGGTCTGGACCTCCATATAATGTATGAGTGTGTGAGCTGGTCTGGACCTCCATATATTGTATGAGTGTGTGAGCTGGTCTGGACCTCCATATAATGTATGAGTGTGTGAGCTGGTCTGGACCTCCATATAATGTATGAGTGTGTGAGCTGGTCTGGACCTCCATATAATGTATGAGTGCGTGAGCTGGTCTGGACCTCCATATAATGTTTGAGTGTGTGAGCTGGTCTGGACCTCCATATAATGTATGAGTCCTGTTTTTTTAGGTGGGGAATCTTGGTCTTCTCTTCATGCTGCTGTTCTTCATCTATGCAGCCCTGGGAGTAGAACTGTTTGGGAAACTGGGTCAGTTGCTGTGTGTGTGTGTGTGTGTGTGTGTGTGTGTGTGTGTGTGTGTGTGTGTGTGTGTGTGTGTGTGTGTGTGTGTGTGTGTGTGTGTGTGTGTGTGTGTGTGTGTGTGTGTGTGTGTGTGTGTGTGTGTGTGTGTGTGTGTGTGTGTGTGTGTGTGTGTGTGTGTGTGTGTGTGTGTGTGTGTGTGTGTGTGTGTCTCAGGATCTAATCAACATTGAAGATCTGTCCGTGAAATGTCATTAATTGCTTCATAATTACATTCATGTTTTCAATTTGTCTTCCTCTCATCTTTTTCCTCTCTCACCATTTCTTTTCCTCTCTTTTCGATCTGGTTTCTTTCTCCTTCTCTCATTATATGTTTCCCTTCTCTCTCTCTCTCTCTCCTCTCTTCCTTTTCTCCTCTCATTATATCCTGTTCTACCCTTTCTCTCTCCCTCTTCTCCCTCTTCTCTCCCCGTACTCCACTCATTCTATCATTCCTTCCCTCTCTATGTTCTTACTGTGGTTCTAGAATGTTCTGAAGAGAACCCCTGTGAGGGTCTAAGCCGTCACGCCACATTCCAGAACTTTGGAATGGCGTTCCTCACCTTATTCCGGGTTTCCACAGGAGACAATTGGAACGGCATCATGAAGGTAAGGTGTCATCAGATCACTAATAATCCAATCACATCACAGCTGGTGAAACAGGCACAACCTATCAGCCAATCACATCACAGCTGGTGAAACAGGCACATCCTATCAGCCAATCACATCACAGCTGGTGAAACAGGCACAACCTATCAGCCAATCACATCACAGCTGGTGAAACGGGCACAACCTATCAGCCAGTCACATCACAGCTGGTGAAACAGGCACAATCTATCAGCCAATCACATCGCAGCTGGTGAAACAGGCACAACCTATCAGCCAATCACATCACAGCTGGTGAAACAGGCACAACCTATCAGCCAATCACATCACAGCTGGTGAAACAGGCACATCCTATCTACCTATATTTTCTAAACTATGTTCTTAACTGTTTAAATGTGCTGGAAAAGCAAAGTGTTTGCTGGAGTCTTTCCAATATTAGCCAAGTTGTGACAACTGCTATTGTTTGGAGAACACAGAACACCTCGGGAACCAGAGATTTATCTGAGAAGATCATTGGCTGACACCACTTCTATCCCGTGCCATTGGATTGGCTGATATCCCATTCAGTGGCTCTTTGAAATGCTACTGGTTGGCTTCTTATCTGTGCTGTAAACACGCAGTGTCTGAGTCACAGCTCCACCTTGTGGACAGTTTTAATAACACATTACATCACTAAACATTTGCACTCTGAGAACCCATTCACTTCTCAGAACTTTTTTAAAATGGTCGCCCTCTGCTGGTAAAATGAAGAAAGTGCACTGATTACATTATTCAGCCTCTTTCTGTCTCCCCCATCTCCCCCTGTCTCCCCCATCTCCCCTCCCCCATCCTCCCTGTCTCCCCCTATCTCCCCTCCCGCTGTCTCCCCGTCTCCCCCATCTCCCCCATTTCTTCCCCATATCTCCCCCGTCTCCCCATCTCCCCACCTCTTCCCCTGCCTCCCCCTGTCTCCCCCTATCTCCCCTCCCCCTGTCTCCCCGTCTCCCCCTATCTCCCCTCCCCCCGTCTCCCCGTCTCCCCATCTTTTCCCTCTATCTCCCCGTCTCCCCCGTCTCCCCTATCTACCCTCCCCTATCTCCCCTCCCCCTGTCTCCCCCTGTCTCCCCTCCCCCTGTCTCCCCGTCTCCCCCTTTCTCTCCTCCCACTGTCTCCCCCGTCTTCCCCTTTCTCTCCTCCCCTGTCTCCCCGTCTCCCCTATCTCCCCTCCCCCTGTCTCCCCCCCCTATCTCCCCTCCCCCTGTCTCCCCGTCTCCCCCTATCTCCCCTCCCCCGTCTCCCCATCTCCCCCATTTCTTCCCCATATCTCCCCCGTCTCCCCCATCTCCCCACCTCTTCCCCTGTCTCCCCGTCTCCCCTATCTCCCCTCCCCTGTCTCCCCGTCTCCCCCTATCTCCCCTCCCCCGTCTCCCCGTCTCCCCCATCTTTTCCCCCTATCTCCCCGTCTCCCCTATCCCCCCCCCTATCTCCCCTCCCCCTGTCTCCCCTGTCTCCCCTCCCCCTGTCTCCCCCTCCCCTTTCTCTCCTCCCCCTGTCTCCCCGTCTTCCCCTTTCTCTCCTCCCCCTGTCTCCCCGTCTCCCCCTATCTCCCCTCCCCCGTCTCCCCTATCTCCCCTCCCCCGTCTCCCCCTTCTCCCCTATCTCCCCTCCCCTGTCTCCCCTCCCCGTCTCCCCGTCTCCCCTATCTCCCTCCCCCGTCTCCCCATCTCTCCAGGATACGCTACGTGAGTGTCGCCCAGACGACCGTTCCTGTCTCACCTACCTGCCACTGGTGTCGCCCCTCTACTTCGTGACCTTTGTCCTGACAGCCCAGTTTGTGCTGGTTAACGTGGTGGTGGCCGTGTTAATGAAGCACCTGGAGGAGAGTAACAAGGTCAGTTCCACTGGACAGAATGGTAGAGCAGGACACTCCCACTGGACAGAATGGTAGAGCAGGACACTCCCACTGGACAGAATGGTAGAGCAGGACACTCCCACTGGACAGAATGGTAGAGCAGGACACTCCCACTGGACAGAAAGGTAGAGCAGGACACTCCCACTGGACAGAATGGTAGAGCAGGACACTCCCACAACCTGGTGTAACTCATAAAACAACCAAACAGAAAGTAACAGGGTGGCCAATGAAAAGAACCCTGGAGTGAGGACCTATTGATCTATTGACCTATTGATCTATTGACCTATTGACCTATTGACCTATTGACCTATTGGCCTATTGACCTATTGCCATGTGACAAGACATTCTGTTTGTTGGGGTTGTTACAGTTCTAGTAAAGTACTGTTTTAGTAAAGTACTGTAATAGTATAGTACCATTCTAGCATAGTACTTTTCTAGTATAGTACAATTCTAATATAGTACCGTTCTAGTTTAGTACGGTTCTATTATAGTAGTATTTTTCTGGTCTAGTATAGTACTGTTCTAGTATAGCACTGTTCTAGTATAGTACCAGTCTAGTATAGTACTGTTTTAGTGTAGTACCATTCTAGTGTAGTACCATTCTAGTATAGTACCGTTTTAGTATAGTACCATTCTAGTATTTTACTGTTCTAGTATAGTACCATTCTAGTATGTTACTGTTCTAGTATTGTACTGTTTTTTACTGTTATAGTATAGTACAGTCCTACTATAGTACCATTCGGGTATAGTATTGTTCTGGTAGAGTACCATTCTAGTATAGTACATGTTTAGTATAGTACCGTTCTAGTATAGTACATGTTTAGTATAGTACTGGACTAGTATAGTACCGTTCTAGTATAGTACTGTTCTAGTATAGTACTGTTCTAGTATTTTACTGTTCTAGTATAGTACTGGTATACTATATTACCTGTCTAGTATAGTACCGTACTAATATAGTACTTTTCTAATATCGTAATGTTCTTGTAAAGTACTGTTAGTGTAGTACCTGTCTAGTATAGTACTGTTCTAGTATAGTACCTGTCTAGTATAGTACTGTTCTAGTATATTACCGTTCTAGTATAGTACCATTCTAGTATAGTACCATTCCAGTATAGTACCGTTCTAGTATAGTACTGTTCTAGTATAGTACTGTTCCAGTATAGTACCATTATTGTATAGTACCGTTCTAGTATGGTACCGTTCTAGTATAGTACTGTTCTAGTATTTTACTGTTCTAGTATAGTACTGGTATACTATAGTACCTGTCTAGTATAGTACCGTACTAATATAGTACTTTTCTAATATAGTAATGTTCTTGTATAGTACTGTTAGTGTAGTACCTGTCTAGTATAGTACTGTTCTAGTATAGTACCTGTCTAGTATAGTACTGTTCTAGTATAGTACCTGTCTAGTATAGTACTGTTCTAGTATATTACCGTTCTAGTATAGTACCGTTCTAGTATAGTACAGTTCTAGTATAGTACCGTTCTAGTATAGTACCATTCCAGTATAGTACCGTTCTAGTGTAGTACTGTTCTAGTATAGTACTGTTCCAGTATAGTACCATTCTAGTATAGTACCGTTCTAGTATAGTACCGTTCTTGTATAGTACTGTTCTAGTATGGTACCGTTCAGGCTGTTATGCAGCAAAATAAACATGATTGTCTGAGATGTTGTTTCCACTTTGATCTAATCTGTGTTTTACAGAGAAGTGACAGGTGCTTCAGATATGACAATCTGCAAAATTATTGTTATTGTGTTAACAAGGAGGCGCAGGAGGAGGCCGAGGAGGAGGCCAAAGAGGAGGAGGCGCGGCAGGAGGAGGCACGGCTGGAGGAGGCACGGCAGGAGGCCAGTTGTCGTTCTAGTGCGATATCTGTAGAGAGGTCGGGGCTACAGCCATCACCTGGACAGGTTAATACTAACCTCAGATCTAGGATCAGATTCCCCTGTCCTTATCATTAATATTAACCTCAGATCTAGGATCAGATTCCCCAGTCCTAATCGTCCCAGTCCTTATCATTAATACTAACCTCAGATCTAGGATCAGATTGCCCAGTCCTAACCTTCCCAGTCCTTATCATTAATACTAACCTCAGATCTAGGATCAGATTCCCCAGTCCTACTCTTTCCAGTCCTTATCAGTAATACTAACCTCAGATCTAGGATCAGATTCCCCTGTCCTTATCATTAATATTAACCTCAGATCTAGGATCAGATTCCCCAGTCCTAATCGTCCCAGTCCTTATCATTAATACTAACCTCAGATCTAGGATCAGATTGCCCAGTCCTAACCTTCCCAGTCCTTATCATTAATACTAACCTCAGATCTAGGATCAGATTCCCCTGTCCTACTCTTTCCAGTCCTTATCAGTAATACTAACCTCAGATCTAGGATCAGATTTCCCAGTCCTAATCGTCCCAGTCCTTATCATTAATACTAACCTCAGATCTAGGATCAGATTCCCCTGTCCTACTCTTCCCAGTCCTTATCATTAATACTAACCTCAGATCTAGGATCAGATTCCCCTGTCCTAACCTTCCCAGTCCTTATCATTAATACTAACCTCAGATCTAGGATCAGATTCCCCTGTCCTACTCTTCCCAGTCATTATCAGTAATACTAACCTCAGATCTAGGATCAGATTCCCCAGTCCTAACCTTCCCAGTCCTTATCATTAATACTAAGCTCAGATCTAGGATCAGATTCCCCAGTCCTAACCTTCCCAGTCCTTATCATTAATACTAACCTCAGATCTAGGATCAGATTCCCCTGTCCTAACCTTCCCAGTCATTATCATTAATACTAACCTCAGATCTAGGATCAGATTCCCCTGTCCTAACCTTCCTAGTCCTTATCAGTAATACTAACCTCAGATCTAGGATCAGATTCCCCAGTCCTAACCTTCCCAGTCCTTATCATTAATACTAACCTCAGATCTAGGATCAGATTCCCCAGTCCTAACCTTCCCAATCCTTATCATTAATACTAAGCTCAGATCTAGGATCAGATTCCCCAGTCCTAACCTTCCCAGTCCGAATCGTTATTACTAACCTCAGATCTGGGATCAGTCCGTACAGAGTGGAGACCAGTAGTTAGAAGGTAAACAGAATATTCTAGCTACACAAATAGGTGACATTGATAATAATATGTGGTTGTCCAAGGTTGAAGATGAGGAGGGTTGTCATGGTGATCTGAAGACGCTTTTTCGTCCATCCCTGTCCCGGATGATGTCTCTGCCCAGTGACAGCTACATGCTCCTCCCTCTACATCCCATTGGACACGCCCCGTACCCTCCCATTGGCCACGACAGCTACGGAGTACATGGATTCTCAGGTAACCAAACGTTTAGACTCGCTCAATGGGATGCAATTCTACTTCTCAGGGTTCTACTTCACAGGGTTCTACTTCTCAGGGTTCTACTTCACAAGGATCTACTTCCCAGGGTTCTACTTCACAGGGTTCTACTTCTTAGATTTCTAATGTTTAGAGTTCTAGTTCGTATTCTGTAAGAGTCTACCTATCTTCCAGGTTCCATGTCGTCAAATGGTTCCAGCGGAGCAGGTTCCCTACTGCAGGTCCCAGGAGCTTTACCTTCAGGAAGCCGCGCCTCCCTGGTCCCCAGAGGCTCCAGCTGCAGACCCACACTGAGCCCCGCCCACTCTCTCTCCAGGGGAAGACCCACACTCAGCCCCGCCCACTCTCTCTCCAGGGGAAGACCCACACTCAGCCCCGCCCACTCTCTCTCCAGGGGAAGACCCACACTCAGCCCCGCCCACTCTCTCTCCAGGGGAAGACCCAACACCACCAGGCCAATCCATGACAACAGCAAGGAGAGACGGGCCTCGTATTTCAGTAGTTCCTCCCATAGTATGGACAGTAGACACACCCCTTACATTCATAGCCCCTCCCATAGTATTGATAGACACTCCTATTACATGCATAGCCCTGCCCACAGAATGGATAAACACACCTCCTACATCAATAGCCCCTCCTACAGTATGGACAGTGGACACAGTGTTTCCTCCAGTAAAGACAGACCCGGTGCTCAACTTGACAGACGTGCTTCCTGTAGGCTTAGCCCCTCCCACAGCATAGACATACAGACCTCCTACATCGATAGCCCCTCCCACGAAATGGACAGACACACCCTCAGCCAGCCAAACCGCTCCTTAAGTGTAAGCAGACAGCTAAGGAGACAGGTAAGTAAAGTTTACATATACCTGGGTTACTAAATAGTAAAGTATACATATACCTGGGTTACTAAATAGTAAAGTATACATATACCTGGGCTACTAAATAGTAAAGTATACATATACCTGGGTTACTAAATAATAAAGTATACATATACCTGGGTTACTAAATAGTAAAGTATACATATACCTGGGTTACTAAATAGTAAAGTATACATATACCTGGGCTACTAAATAGTAAAGTATACATATACCTGGGTTACTAAATAGTAAAGTATACATATACCTGGGTTACTAAATAGTAAAGTATACATATACCTGGGCTACTAAATAGTAAAGTATACATATACCTGGGCTACTAAATAGTAAAGTATACATATACCTGGGCTACTAAATAGTAAAGTATACATATACCTGGGTTACTAAATAGTAAAGTATACATATACCTGGGCTACTAAATAGTAAAGTATACATATACCTGGGCTACTAAATAGTAAAGAATACATATACCTGGGTTACTAAATAGTAAAGTATACATATACCTGGGTTACTAAATAGTAAAGTATACATATACCTGGGTTACTAAATAGTAAAGTATACATATACCTGGGCAACTAAATAGTAAAGTATACATATACCTGGGTTACTAAATAGTAAAGTATACATATACCTGGGCTACTAAATAGTAAAGAATACATATACCTGGGTTACCAAATAGTAAAGTATACATATACCTGGGTTACTAAATAGTAAAGTACACATATACCTGGGCAACTAAATAGTAAAGTGTACATATACCTGGGCTACTAAATAGTAAAGTATACATATACCTGGGTTACTAAATAGTAAAGTATACATATACCTGGGCTACTAAATAGTAAAGTATACATATACCTGGGCTACTAAATAGTAAAGAATACATATACCTGGGTTACTAAATAGTAAAGTATACATATACCTGGGCTACTAAATAGTAAAGTATACATATACCTGGGCTACTAAATAGTAAAGTATACATATACCTGGGTTACTAAATAGTAAAGAATACATATACCTGGGTTACTAAATAGTAAAGTATACATATACCTGGGTTACTAAATAGTAAAGTATACATATACCTGGGCTACTAAATAGTAAAGTATACATATACCTGGGTTACTAAATAGTAAAGTATACATATACCTGGGTTACTAAATAGTAAAGTATACATATACCTGGGCTACTAAATAGTAAAGTATACATATACCTGGGCTACTAAATAGTAAAGTATACATATACCTGGGCTACTAAATAGTAAAGTATACATATACCTGGGTTACTAAATAGTAAAGTATACATATACCTGGGCTACTAAATAGTAAAGTATACATATACCTGGGCTACTAAATAGTAAAGAATACATATACCTGGGTTACTAAATAGTAAAGTATACATATACCTGGGTTACTAAATAGTAAAGTATACATATACCTGGGTTACTAAATAGTAAAGTATACATATACCTGGGCTACTAAATAGTAAAGTATACATATACCTGGGCTACTAAATAGTAAAGAATACATATACCTGGGTTACTAAATAGTAAAGTATACATATACCTGGGCTACTAAATAGTAAAGTATACATATACCTGGGCTACTAAATAATAAGGTATACATATACCTGGGTTACTAAATAGTAAAGTATACATATACCTGGGTTACTAAATAGTAAAGAATACATATACCTGGGCTACTAAATAGTAAAGTATACATATACCTGGGTTACTAAATAGTAAAGTATACATATACCTGGGTTACTAAATAGTAAAGTATACATATACCTGGGCTACTAAATAATAAAGTATACATATACCTGGGCTACTAAATAGTAAAGAATACATATACCTGGGCTACTAAATAGTAAAGTATACATATACCTGGGCTACTAAATAGTAAAGAATACATATACCTGGGTTACTAAATAGTAAAGTATACATATACCTGGGTTACTAAATAGTAAAGTATACATATACCTGGGTTACTAAATAGTAAAGTATACACATACCTGGGTTACTAAATAATAAAGTTTACATATACCTGGGTTACTAAATAGTAAAGTATACATATACCTGGGCTACTAAATAATAAAGTATACATATACCTGGGCTACTAAATAGTAAAGTAAACATATACCTGGGTTACTAAATAGTAAAGTATACATATACCTGGGCTACTAAATAGTAAAGTAAACATATACCTGGGTTACTAAATAGTAAAGAATACATATACCTGGGTTACTAAATAGTAAAGTATACATATACCTGGGCTACTAAATAGTAAAGTATACATATACCTGGGTTACTAAATAGTAAAGTATACATATACCTGGGTTACTAAATAATAAAGTATACATATACCTGGGTTACTAAATAGTAAAGTATACATATACCTGGGTTACTAAATAGTAAAGTATACATATACCTGGGCTACTAAATAGTAAAGTATACATATACCTGGGTTACTAAATAGTAAAGTATACATATACCTGGGTTACTAAATAGTAAAGTATACATATACCTGGGTTACTAAATAATAAAGTATACATATACCTGGGTTACTAAATAGTAAAGTATACATATACCTGGGTTACTAAATAGTAAAGTATACATATACCTGGGTTACTAAATAGTAAAGTATACACATACCTGGGTTACTAAATAGTAAAGTATACATATACCTGGGCTACTGAATAGTAAAGTATACATATACCTGGGTTACTAAATAGTAAAGAATACATATACCTGGGCTACTAAATAGTAAAGAATACATATACCTGGGTTACTAAATAGTAAAGTATACATATACCTGGGCTACTAAATAGTAAAGTATACATATACCTGGGTTACTAAATAGTAAAGTATACATATACCTGGGTTACTAAATAGTAAAGAATACATATACCTGGGCTACTAAATAGTAAAGTATACATATACCTGGGTTACTAAATAGTAAAGTATACATATACCTGGGTTACTAAATAGTAAAGTATACATATACCTGGGTTACTAAATAGTAAAGTATACATATACCTGGGTAACTAAATAGTAAAGTATACATATACCTGGGTTACTAAATAGTAAAGAATACATATACCTGGGCTACTAAATAGTAAAGTATACATATACCTGGGTTACTAAATAGTAAAGTATACATATACCTGGGTTACTAAATAGTAAAGTATACATATACCTGGGCTACTAAATAGTAAAGTATACACATACCTGGGCTACTAAATAGTAAAGTATACATATACCTGGGTTACTAAATAGTAAAGAATACATATACCTGGGTTACTAAATAGTAAAGTATACACATACCTGGGTTACTAAATAGTAAAGTATACATATACCTGGGCTACTAAATAGTAAAGTATACATATACCTGGGTTACTAAATAGTAAAGTATACATATACCTGGGCTACTAAATAGTAAAGTATACATATACCTGGGTTACTAAATAGTAAAGTATACATATACCTGGGCTACTAAATAGTAAAGTACACATATACCTGGGTTACTAAATAGTAAAGTATACATATACCTGGGCTACTAAATAGTAAAGTATACATATACCTGGGCTACTAAATAGTAAAGTATACATATACCAGGGCTACTAAATAGTAAAGTATACATATACCTGGGCTACTAAATAGTAAAGTACACATATACCTGGGTTACTAAATAGTAAAGTATACATATACCTGAGCTACTAAATAGTAAAGTACACATATACCTGGGTTACTAAATAGTAAAGTATACACATACCTGGGCTACTAAATAGTAAAGTATACATATAAACATACTTGGACACTATTTATTTAAAATGTTTAATTCAACCAAATAACATAATTACATGTTGATCCATGCCTTTTAATTGACCCATACCCTTTAATTGATCCATACCCTTTAATTGATCCATACCCTTTAATTGATCCATACCCTTACATTGATCCATACCCTTTCATTGATCCATACCCTTTCATTGATCCATACCCTTTCATTGATCCATACCCTTACATTGATTCACACCCTTTCATTGATCCATACCCTTTCATTGATCCATACCCTTTCATTGATCCATACCCTTTAATTGATCCATACCCTTTAATTGATCCATACCCTTACATTGATCCATACCCTTTCATTGATCCATACCCTTTCATTGATCCATACCCTTTCATTGATTCATACCCTTTCATTGATCCATACCCTTTCATTGATCCATACCCTTTAATTGATCCATACCCTTTCATTGTTCCAAACCCTTTAATTGATCCAAACCCTTTAATTGATCCATACCCTTTCATTGATCCATACCCTTTCATTGATCCATACCCTTTCATTGATCCATACCCTTTCATTGATCCATACCCTTTCATTGATTCATACCCTTTCATTGATCCATACCCTTTCATTGATTCATACCCTTTCATTGATCCATACCCTTTCATTGATCCATACCCTTACATTGATCCATACCCTTTCATTGTTGTATAGTTCCTGTTTTCATACAATTTGCATCCTTCTCTGCTTTCTACTTCCTGTGTGTCTGTAGGAAGCGGTGGGTCGTGACTCTGAAGACCTAAGCTGCAGTTCTAGCAACGACCTGCGAGGACACTCTGTCGACATCACCCATCTCACTGTACCCAACATGCACCTCTCAGCCATACCCAGCCGTCCCCCTGGTGGCAACACAGCACGAGGACACACAACCAGCACACACACTCTCCACCATTCACCCACTGTTCACAGTTTCTGCCACAAACACACCCAGCGGGTGATATTGAAGGGACTCTCTAGGAGCAATAGTGACAGTGGACCTCACCAGCCTGTCAGCTCTGAGACCTCCAGCCTCTTTCGTGCTACCCGCCTAGAAACAACCACATCTCAGCCCACCAGCACTCAACCCTCGCAAAGCTTCGAAAGGCTCCAAAATACTGACTCGACAAGGCTCCTAAATACTGACTCGACGAGGCTCCAAAGTACTGACTCGATGAGGCTCCTAAATACTGACTCGACAAGGCTCCTAAATCCTGACTCGACGAGGCTCCTAAATACTGACTCGACGAGGCTCCAAAATACTGACTCGACGAGGCTCCTAAATACTGACTCGACGAGGCTCCAAAATACTGACTCGACGAGGCTCCTAAATACTGACTCGACGAGGCTCCAAAATACTGACTCGACGAGGCTCCAAAATACTGACTCGACGAGGCTCCAAAATACTGACTCGACGAGGCTCCTAAATACTGACTCGACGAGGCTCCTAAATACTGACTCGACGAGGCTCCTAAATACTGACTCGACGAGGCTCCTAAATACTGACTCGACGAGGCTCCTAAATACTGACTCGACGAGGCTCCAAAATACTAACTCGACGAGGCTCCAAAATACTAACTCGACGATGCTCCAAAATACTAACTCGACGAGGCTCCAAAATACTGACTCGACGAGGCTCCTAAATACTGACTCGACGAGGCTCCAAAATCCCAACACCAACACTCTGACCTCTCACCTTCCGGACGATGAAGATGATGAAGTCAGTCACATTACTAGCTACACACACACGCCTGAACACACACACAATGTGTCCAGCTACACACACATGCCTGAACACACACACAATGTGTCCAGCTACACACACATGCCTGAACACACACACAATGTGTCCAGCTACACACACACGCCTGAACACACACACAATGTGTCCAGCTACACACACACACGTGAACACACCACTTATGTATCCAACCCCACACACACTGGCACAGCCCAGTCATACCTCTCCCTCAACACCTGCCTCTCATTGGATGAGGATCAAAGAAGCCAATGTCTCAACAGCCAATTGGTGTCACCGGTTCAAAAGCGGAACAAGAAGCAGAGGATGAGTCCGCCCTGCATTTCCATAGCCCCGCCTTCTGAAGTCCACATTCCCATGGCGACACAGTTGATGGACAGCAGCATGCAACTGAGGAGACGGACTCCATCATTTGACTCCTCTCAGAGAGACTCACTGGATACAGAGATACCAGAGTCACGCCTTTCTGTCTCTTTCCTCCAATTGGACCCCAGCTCTGTAAGCATTTCACTAGATTCAGACCAATCAGGTTGCTTGTTGGTGTCGGGAAGTTCATTAACCATTGAAGGAGAACGTAGAGATGAGGAAGGAGCTAGGAACTCTCAATCTCTGTTGGGATTGGCTCCCAATCCTCTCAGGAGGAGGAGCTTAGTGCGCATGCTCAGCATGCGTGACGGGGATGGGGAGGAGGCTCAACCCTGACCTCTAACCCCTACAAAGACTCTGCTGGAACATTACCGTGACCTCTAACCCCTACAAAGACGCTGCTGGAACATTACCGTTTCAGACAATCAGCTGTTGATAAGGACAACCATGACCCCTGATCCTTAACCCCTGACCCCTTATACAAACTGCTTATACAAACTGCTGTCCTGTAGCACCTCCTATTAGGGACCTGTAGCTGTTCCCCACTGGAGTCATAGTGTGACATCATGGTATGATATGCAATAGGTCCCTCCCACTTTGCCCCGTATATGTGTGTGTCACACTCTCTCTATAAGCTACTTAGAAACATCGTATCTATGAAGGTGTGACAACAGAACCCTCGGAGCAGTGATCATTCTAGAACACCTTTACCTTCCAAGTGACAGCAGAATCTCCGGAACACAGAACCTTCTAGAATGCCTCTACTGTCACCTGCCAGTTGACATTTATCCATCACCTTTAACATTCTTTCACCTGGCGTTGGGTCCATGTTCCTTTAGGTGACGTCAGAGTGACATCCCAACACGTTCTTTCTTCTGAAAGTCAAGGGTGAACATATAACATTTTGACTTTAAGACCTGAAGATGTTTACTATTACTGGATCTAATGACATATCCGTAAAAAATGTTTATATTTGTTTCTCTCTTTTGTTCTTATTGTACAGCTTTAGTTAAAGCAAGGTACTTCTACTGTCTACATAGTTACCATGGCAATATACAGTTTAATACAGTCACCTCCATGTTTGGCACGTTTGATAAAGATGAATAATTGTTGTTTTTTAAATAATAAAAATACTGAGCTAGATGTGTGGTAAAACATTTAGATGATTACATTATTTGGTAAAATATTACTATAACTTGTCATACAATATGCAATATACATTTTAAGTTAATTCGAAGGAATTCAGGAAGTTCGAAAGAATTCCGGAACTCAATCACCAAAAAACGTAATAGAATTAAAAGTGGTTTAATTTTTTTGTTGAAATGGTTGGAGAATAATTAAACCTCCTCTGCACAACTTGGACAACCAAATTCAATATGTACAATTTACAGGAAAAAGTAATAAGGTAATGTGGAAGGTGGAAATTTTAAAAATATATATTTTCTGGTAAACATTTTAGCTCAGTATTTGTATTATTTACTTACTTATATACTGTATGTTTTTTTCTCATTTGGAACTTGTGCTAGTGTTTGTGATTGTCTCTGGTTAGCTGGATATCTCTGGTTAGCTAGATATCTCTGGTTAGCTAGATATCTCTGGTTAGCTAGATATCGCTAGTTAGCTAGATATGTCTGATTAAGTAGATATCGCTGGTTAGCTGGGTATTCGTCTCTGGTTTACTGCATATACGTCTCTGGTTAGCTGGGTATGCGGCTCTGGTTAGCCAGATATATAGCTCTGGTTAGCTGGTTATCTCTAGTTGGTTGGATATCTCTGGTAAGCTGGATAGCTCTGGTTAGCTAGATATACGGCTCTGGTTAGCAAGATAATGTCTGTTTAGCTAGATATATACGATTCTGGTTAGCTAGATATCTCTGGTTAGCAGGATATCTCTGTTTAGCTGGATATCTCTGGTTGGCTGGACATATCTGGTTAGCTGGATATCTCTGGTTAGCTGGATAGCGCTGGTTAGCTAGATATTGCTGGTTAGCTGGATATCTCTGGTTAGCTGGATAGCGCTGGTTAGCTAGATATCGCTGGTTAGCTGGATATCTCTGGTTAGCTAGATATACGGCTCTCCTTAGCTGGATAGATGTTTTCAGTTAGATGGAAATATCTCTCTGTTTAGCTAAATATATGTCTCTGGTTAACAAGATAGACATCTCTGGTTAGCTTGATGTATCTTTTTGGTTAGCTGGCTATACATCGCTGGCTTGCTAGTTATCTCTGGTTGGCTGGACATCTCTGGTTAGCTATAGGTCTTTAGTTAGCTAGATATATGTCTCTGTTTAAAACAAGCTAATCAGTTGGGGTTCCTATCACTAAACCTCAGTACAGATCTCATAAGAACTATCTCTTTCTTTACCCCTCATCACGCTCTTCTATCCTCTTATCCTTTAAAATCCCCTTTTCTTTCCTGCCCGGGCGAAATCTCAGGTTGGACAATAAAGATGAGACTATATTTATACTGTATACCAGGAGCGCTACAGACAACGGTAGCATTTCAAGTAGTGCACTTCTTTAGACTGTGTCCATGTGCCCACATGGGTATTAGGCTGGCATTTGTGCCCACATGGGTATTAGGCTGGCATTTGTGCCCACATGGGTATTAGGCTGGCATTTGTGCCCACATGGGTATTAGGCTGGCATTTGTGCCCACATGGGTATTAGGCTGGCATTTGTGCCCACATGGGTATTAGGCTGGCATTTGTGCCCACATGGGTATTAGGCTGGCATTTGTGCCCACATGGGTATTAGGCTGGCATTTGTGCCCACATGGGTTTTAGGCTGGCATTTGTGCCCACTTGGGTATGAGGCTGGCATTTGTGCCCACATGGGTATTAGGCTGGCATTTGTGCCCACATGGGTATTAGGCTGGCATTTGTGCCCACATGGGTATTAGGCTGGCATTTGTGCCCACATGGGTATTAGGCTGGCATTTGTGCCCACATGGGTATTAGGCTGGCATTTGTGCCGACATGGGTATTAGGCTGGCATTTGTGCCCACTTGGGTATTAGGCTGGCATTTGTGCCCACATGGGTATTAGGCTGGCATTTGTGCCCACATGGGTATTAGGCTGGCATTTGTGCCCACATGGGTATTAGGCTGGCATTTGTGCCCACATGGGTATTAGGCTGGCATTTGTGCCCACTTGGGTATTAGGCTGGCATTTGTGCCCACATGGGTATTAGGCTGGCATTTGTGCCCACATGGGTATTAGGCTGGCATTTGTGCCCACTTGGGTATGAGGCTGGCATTTGTGCCCACTTGGGTATTAGGCTGGCATTTGTGCCCACATGGGTATTAGGCTGGCATTTGTGGTGTGGAAAAATAATAGATATTTGATAGAAAAAAGTTAAGGGCTTATTTATTGATCAGATGTGAAAGCTTATAATACGAGAATAAAAAGGGAACTAGCTTGAGATTATATTTAGTTAATTTATATAAAAGCTGATGACATTATCTGCTGATAATAGGAATATTTAATAAGTATTTTATATGAACTCTGATAATATACAGTATTATACTATGATATTGATTATGTTGTGTTTTCTATGTTATTTATTATAATGCATCGATGACTTGGAGAGAATATCATTGCAGTGGGATCAGATAGAAATATAATGCATAGAACAACAATAATACACACACACATACACACGTTACTCCTATACACACACACATCCACACACAAACACACACGTTACTCCTATACACACACACATCCACACACAAACACACACGTTACTCGTATACACACACACATACACACACACATACACACGTTACTCCTATACACACACAAGCACACACGTTACTCCTATACACACACACACATCCACACACAAACACACACGTTACTCGTATACACACACACATACACACACACATACACACGTTACTCCTATACACACACAAGCACACACGTTACTCCTATACACACACACATCCACACACAAACACACACGTTACTCGTATACACACACACATACACACACACAAATACACACATTACTCCTATACACACACACATACACACACACAAATACACACGTTACTCGTATACACACACACATACACACACACACATACACACGTTACTTGTATACACACACACATCCACACACAAACACACACGTTACTCCTATACACACACACATACACACACACATACACACGTTACTCCTATACACACACACATCCACACACAAACACACACGTTACTCCTATACACACACACATCCACACACAAACACAAACGTTACTCCTATACACACACACAAACACACACGTTACTCCTATACACACACACATACACACACACGTTACTCCTATACACACACACATACACACACAAACACACACGTTACTCCTATACACACACAAATCCACACACAATTACACACGTTACTCCTATACACACACACATCCACACACAAACACACACGTTACTCGTATACACACACACATCCACACACAAACACACACGTCACTCCTATACACACACACATCCACACACAAACACACACGTTACTCCTATAAACACACACATCCACACACAAACACACACGTTACTCCTATACACACACACAAACACATACGTTACTCCTATACACACACACATCCACACACAAACACACACGTTACTCCTATACACACACACATCCACGCAAACACACACGTTACTCGTATACACACACACATCCACACACAAACACACACGTTACTCGTATACACACACACATCCACACACAAACACACACGTTACTCGTATACACACACACATCCACACACAAACACACACGTTACTCCTATACACACACACATCCACACACAAACACACACGTTACTCCTATACACACACACATCCACACACAAACACACACGTTACTCGTATACACACACACATCCACACACAAACACACACGTTACTCCTATACACACACACACATCCACACACAAACACACACGTTACTCCTATACACACACACATCCACACACAAACACACACGTTACTCCTATACACACACACATCCACACACAAACACACACGTTACTCGTATACACACACACATCCACACACAAACACACACGTTACTCCTATACACACACACACATCCACACACAAACACATACGTTACTCCTATACACACACACATCCACACACAAACACACACGTTACTCCTATACACACACACACACAAACACACACGTTACACCTATACACACACACATCCACACACAAACACACACGTTACTCGTATACACACACACATCCACACACAAACACACACGTTACTCGTATACACACACACATCCACACACAAACACATTTTATGTCAGGTCTATGTCCCATATTTCTATCTGGAACCTGATGAAATGCAGCCATGATTGGTTGATTCGTGGTAAGAAAACATTCTACTTCCTGTCTGTTGGTCAACAAGAAATTATGTAATTAAAAGGGAGGTGAATGTAGAATGTCCAAATAAAGCCCCGGATCTCCTCATCCGTCTTTGACTCTACTTTACACCCTACTCTCATTACTCTGTTTTCAGAGTTCTCCTTTCTCCTCCCAGAGTTCACCGCTCTCCTCCCAGAATTCTCTCTCCTATCAGTTTTCTTTTATAGTTTTCCTCCTTTCAAATGTACCTTAATTTTTTTTTACTGGAAATTAACCTGTCTAACATCAGACCCATTTTATAAAGACACATATTTGAAACAAATCAACCAAGTTGACGTTATTCTGGGATATTTCTTTTGTCAGTTTTATATGTCAGTTTGCATCTACAGCATTTCACAATACAGTATGTAATGACATCATTAATTATAATGACAGAATTTAGACCCCATTCTCATTGTCTTTCATTCATCCTTCATTCATTCATTCATTCATCCTTCATTCATTCATTCCTCTCATTGTTCATTCAGAACTTCTGTTGGGGAGTTGGATGACCTCTTTCCATCTCTCTAGTACCCCGTAGGACTGGGCGATAAAACGATAACGATATGTATCACATATGATATGTATAGACACGTAATCAATATCAATAGAAAATGCCTTCGATAAAACGTTCGATAAATTATTTTTCTTCGTCGGAGGAAACCAGAGCTTGAGAAGCAAGTTTAGTTGCATGAAAAAAGGCACTCGCTCTCTGGTAACCTAGCAACGGAGGGAGTGACACGCTAACAGCCAATCATGTAACAGTATCATGTCTGGTTGCGCCATAACGTCGTGTTGGATTCTTCAATAACAGAACCGGCGTGGAGTGATACATCGAAATGGTATTGTACTGTATCAGATTCGTTTTTTTATGTTACAGATGTAAAGTCTACCTCAGTTTTATTTTAATTCCTCCTATGTTTACAAAACACTGCACATATTTTAAAACACTTTATTCACCAGAAGGCGAATCAGTTTCTTACTTCCTAGCACTAAACTTGCAGAAAATACTTCTCAGGTCTCATGTTTATATTTAAGACTTTGCACTACATTATTACACTTGATAAGGGAACTCTTACGTATTCTTTAATTTTGCACCTTAACGTTAAGAGATAATTGTTAAGTGTTCATTGTGATTTTAGAATTCTGTTTACATTTTAATTATTTGAGGGTTTTCTATGGTTGTGTTGACATTTTTGTCTTTATAACTAAGGGGATTATAATCAGAGGATGGTTAAGTTTAAAATAAAAATGTTTAAATGTAATATATTTTTTTCCTGGTACTTATTTTAAATATGTCATAAAAAAATATATATATATCTTATCGTTATCGATAAGTATGAAACACTTACAGGTGCTGGTCATATAATTAGAATATAATCAAAAAGTTGATTTATTTCAGTAATTCCATTCAAAAAGTGAAACTTGGATATTATATTTATTCATTACACACAGACTGATATATTTCAAATGTTTATTTCATTTAATTGTGATGATTAAAACTGAAAATTAATGAAAATCCCAAATTCAGTATCTCCGGAAATTACAATATTACTTAAGACCAATACAAAAAAAGGAGTTTTACTGAAAAGTATGAACATGAAAAGTATGAGCATGTACAGCACTCAATACTTAGTTGGGGCTCCTTTTGCCTGAATTACTGCAGCTATGTGGCGTGGCATGGAGTCGATCAGTCTGTGGCACTGCCCAGGTGTTATGAGAGCCCAGGTTGCTCTGATAGTGGCCTTCAGCTCTTCTGCATTGTTGGGTCTGGCGTATCGCATCTTCTTCTTCACAAAACCCCATAGATTTTCTATAGGGTTAAAGTCAGGTGAGTTTGCTGGCCAATTAAGAACAGGGATACCATGGTCCTTAAACCAGGTACTGGTAGCTTTGGCACTGTGTGCAGGTGCCAAGTTCTGTTGGAAAATGAAATCTGTTTAAAGTTGGTCAGCAGCAGGAAGCAAAACTTCCTGGTAGACGGCTGCGTTGACTTTGGACCTCAGAAAACACAGTGGACCAACACCAGCAGATGACATGGCACCCCAAACCATCACTGACTGTGGAAACTTTACACTGGACTTCAAGCAACATGGATTCTGGGCCTCTCCTCTCTTCCTCCAGACTCTGGGACCTTGTTTTCCAAAGGAAATGCAAAATGTACTTTCATCAGAGAACATAACTTTGGACCACTCAGCAGCAGTCCAGTCCTTTTTGTCTTTAGCCCAGGCGAGACGCTTCTGACGCTGTGTCTTGTTCAAGAGTGGCTTGACACAAGGAATGTGACAGCTGAAACCCATGTCTTGCATACGTCGGTGCGTGGTGGTCCTTGAAGCACTGACTCCAGCAGCAATCAAGTCTTTGTGAATCTCCCCCACATTTTTGAATGGGTTTTGTTTCACAATCCCCTCCAGTAAACAACACACACGTACATAAGTAAACAACACACAGAAGCAAATAGATTGGTTTTTTTTTAGTACTTTCCAGTACTTCCTTTTTGCTTTGTACTTCCTCTATTGGTCCACAGCATTTGTTATCCACGGTTTGGAGCAAGGAAATGCAGGCACTCTAAGATACAATGTTGGTCAGATTTGACTGGAGATGTACAGATTACTGTTTTACAACCAATATGGCAACATACACTTTCATTAGAGCTATATAGGGCATTCTTACAGGCTATATAGGGCCTTCTTACAGGCTACATAAAGCCTATTTGGAGCTGCATAAGGCCTTTATAAAGTCTGCAAAAGAATGTTTTCTTTTTCTCTGTGAGAATGCCAGCCTGAGACTGCTGTTTCCATGGTGATGCAGAGTTAACATCACCTGACGTTGGGTCAACCAATCAGGCTAGCCACTGTTTCTCTATCCATCTCTCTTCTCTACTCTACCTCTCTACTGTGTTCACTCTCTCTCTCTCCTCTACTGTGTTCACTCTCCTCCCTCCCACTCTCTCCTCTCTACTGTGTTCACTCTCTCCCTCACTCTATTCCTCTCTCTCTCTCCTCTACTGGGTACTCTCTCCATCTCTCTCTACTCCACCTCTCTACTGTGTTCACTCTCCATCTCTCTCTACTCCACCTCTCTACTGTGTTCACTCTCCATCTCTCTCTATTCCACCTCTCTACTGTGTTCACTCTCCATCTCTCTCTACTCCACCTCTCTACTGGGTACTCTATCCATCTCTCTCTACTCCACCTCTCTACTGTGTTCACTCTCCATCTCTCTCTACTCCACCTCTCTACTGGGTACTCTCTCCCTCTCTCTACTCCACCTCTCTACTGTGTTCACTCTCCATCTCTCTCTACTCCACCTCTCTACTGGGTACTCTCTCCCTCTCTCTACTCCACCTCTCTACTGTGTTCACTCTCTCCCTCTCTCCTCTTTTTGCAGCACTCTTCCTTGCTCCTCCCCCCTTATCTCTCTCTATCCATCTCTTTCATCCTCCTCCCCCTTTATTCTCTCTTAATCTTTCATTTTCCTAGAAAGCAGGTGGTGTTAAGTTCGCAGGGTCTAAACTCAACGTTCCAGTAAAGGGAGGGGGGCGGTTATAAGGGTTGGTGGTCACTATGGTGACTCCATTGGCAACCGGTATTGGGCGGTTGTTGTGGTAACCAGTGGCGCTGTTGTCGAGGTTATCTGCAAACAGTCTGAAGTTCTGAAACAAGTTGAGGAATGACTGGAGGGCAAGTGCTGTCAGGCCAGCCTGCAGAGGTTAGAGGTCAGGATATGGGTTAGTGACTAGCATAGTTGCTATTTCTAGCAATTAAGTCAGAATAAACATTTAGAGTGCACAGGTGTGTTTAGTATTAGAGTGTACAGGTGTGTTTAGTATTAGAGTGGAGGGACAGACAGTCACACACACACATACATATATACACACACACACACATACATATTTACACACACAGTCACACACATACATACACACACAGTCACACACACACACACACACACACATATATACACACACATACACACACACACACACACACACGTCTGTTCATTACCCAAGTGAGTATAGAGAAGAAACAGAAGATGATAGCAGCCCTGGCGGCGTCTGAGCCCTGAGCCAATGGGAGTTCTTCATTTGTTGTCTGCTGCCATTGATTGGCCAGGAAACAGAACCCGACAAACCAGAGGAAGCTGGCCAGAGCTGGAGGCAGGACCAATATGTTAGACAGGCAGAATACACACCTTAGAGATGACATGTGTGTGAATATGTTGTGTGTTTGAGAATTGAATGTGTGTGTTACCAGAGAAGGCTGTGTCGATGAGAAATGCTCTCCTCCGTAGCCGGACGCTCTGAATTGTTGGAAAGTAGATATCCAGCACCAAGAAGCACATGCTGCCCAGGAAACAGGACACGCCCACCATAACGCCAAAGTTACAGGCGTCAGCGTTCTTATTAAAGACACATAGCAACCGCTCACTTCCAATGTTCATGTAGCCTTCATTAACGATACAGCTGAACACCACCATGGAAAACACCTGGATCAAAGAAAGCAGCGCTGATTGGTCGGAACCAGGCTGGAACAAGCACCACGCCCACATTGACAAACACAAAACTATCTTGGGGTTTAAACTCAATTTGTAAATGGCATGAAGTTAAGCAGCGACTAGAGTTGATTTGACGGATGGTCTGACATGAATACAGAAACAGTTTTTATGAAATGTCACTTGGTCATTGTATTCAGTAAAAAGTGCGTTTGGGGTCACTCCATGGAGTAGAGGACTCCATGATGGTTAGAGGAGTTTAATGGGTCAGTATTAGGTTGTAGAGGCTGGAGTAGAGGACTCCATGATGGTTAGAGGAGTTTAATGGGTCAGTATTAGGTTGTAGAGGCTGGAGTAGAGGACTCCATGATGGTTAGAGGAGTTTAATGGGTCAGTATTAGCTTGTAGAGGCTGGAGTAGAGGACTCCATGATGGTTAGAGGAGTTTAATGGGTCAGTATTAGGTTGTAGAGGCTGGAGTAGAGGACTCCATGATGGTTAGAGGAGTTTAATGTGTCAGTATTAGGTTGTAGAGGCTGGAGTAGAGGACTCCATGGTGGTTAGAGGAGTTTAATGGGTCAGTATTAGCTTGTAGAGGCTGGAGTAGAGGACTCCATGATGGTTAGAGGAGTTTAATGGGTCAGTATTAGCTTGTAGAGGCTGGAGTAGAGGACTCCATGATGGTTAGAGGAGTTTAATGGGTCAGTATTAGCTTGTAGAGGCTGGAGTAGAGGACTCCATGATGGTTAGAGGAGTATAATGGGTCAGTATTAGCTTGTAGAGGCTGGAGTAGAGGACTCCATGATGGTTAGAGGTAGGGGTGGGCGATATGGGAAAAATATCATATCACGATTTTTTCAGGAAAAATCACGATTCACGATTTTATCACGATTCTTTTTCATGTTGCTTTTTAAGACTATTTTGCTAATTACTGAGCTGCAATACAAGCAAATTATATCTCCATTTAAAGAATATAGCGTTACAAGGTAACAAAACATAAAAGGGAAAAAAAAATTAAAGTAGCATATTTTAATCACGTGTATATTTAAAGGAAGTGCAATGGTGCAAAGAAGCACCTTCATTCTCATCCGCAGCTTCACCATCCATTCACTGTGTAACCTGCCATCCATCTACAGCATCAGATGATCTACTGTGTTATCATCCTGAATTAAATGAATTGTGAATTATGCAGTAAAACATTTTACTAAAATAGTATGTAGCCTATTTATTGTCTTATGTAGCCATACAATACAAAATTAAAACCATGATTTTAAAATGCACAGGCTATGATATTTAAATTTCTAAAGATCGAATAAATTAAAATCAATCAAACTGTATGTCCTATTTTGATGTAATAAATGCTAAAACATTTTAGATCACAAGCGACGCGCAATCAAATGATTTGCGCATGATTGGCCGTATATATTGCAACACAGACTGTTGAAATAAAAACATTAGGCTACAGTGTATAATTTGATCATTTACATTTGTAAAATGTATTATAGTAATTACAGCCCAGTAACTAAGGCACTATAGACAATGAAACACGTATTTTACAACACAGTTTGTATATTGGTCACGGTCGGGTATATTCTGCTGTTACCCGGTAGATACATTAATCAATTTCGTTTTATATTTTCGTTCTGTTTATTTAGTAAAACATATATTTCTTTATAAACGTAGGCCTACCTCTTTTTTCTAGTTCATTCAAATTCAACCAAGCCAATCAATCTATTATCTATGTATATCTCGCAGCTTTTGTCTGCCTGAGCAGGACACGCATACTAACCGGTTGCACTGCGCAGAGTGTTCATTAGTGATGTTATGAGTGCACATGAGACCGCAGCAAATTAATCGGTTACATATATCCAGTTTCATATAGATCGGACCAAAACGCGTCAAATTTCATGTAGACCAGACCAAAACGCGTCAAGTTTCATGTAGACCAGACCAAAACGCATCCAGTTTTATATAGACCAGACCAAAACGGATCCAGTTTCATATAGACCAGACCAAAACGGATCCAGTTTCATATAGACCAGACCAAAACGGTGTCCAATATAGATCGGACCAAAACGAGATCAGACCAAAACGCATCCAGTTTCTGAAAACGGGACAAGGTAAAATGCACGTATTTAGGAAAAGTCATGGAAGAACGAGGCTGTAGCTTTTCAAAATTATATATTTATTTTAATTACTAACTGCAACGCCCGCGGGCATGGGCTGTTGGCGCTTCTAGTGTTAACACGCTGACATCTAGCGCACCGCGCATTGCATGTTGATACGTAGCTGAAAAAACGCCATAGATCTGCATCTAATTGAACGTGCACTGGAGCGCGATTCTACGATATTTCCGAAAAAGTGAATCGTGGAGACATTTTAATCGTCCACGATTAAATATCGTCATATCGCACACCCCTAGTTAGAGGAGTATAATGGGTCAGTATTAGCTTGTAGAGGCTGGAGTAGAGGACTCCATGATGGTTAGAGGAGTATAATGGGTCAGTATTAGCTTGTAGAGGCTGGAGTAGAGGACTCCATGATGGTTAGAGGAGTTTAATGGGTCAGTATTAGCTTGTAGAGGCTGGAGTAGAGTATCAGTATTAGCTTGTAGAGGCTGGAGTAGAGGACTCCATGATGGTTAGAGGAGTTTAATGGGTCAGTATTAGCTTGTAGAGGTTAGAGGACTCCATGAGTTAGAGGAGTTTAATGGGTCAGTATTAGCTTGTAGAGGCTGTACTCCATGATGGCTGGGAGTAGGGAGGCTCCATGATGGTTAGATGGGTCAGTAGCATGTAGATGGGTCAGTATTAGCAGTATTGTAGAGGCTGGAGTAGAGGACTCCATGATGGTTAGAGGAGTATAATGGGTCAGTATTAGCTTGTAGAGGCTGGAGTAGAGGACTCCATGATGGTTAGAGGAGTTTAATGGGTCAGTATTAGCTTGTAGAGGCTGGAGTAGAGGACTCCATGATGGTTAGAGGAGTTTAATGGGTCAGTATTAGGCTGTAGAGGCTGGAGGACTCCATGATGGTTAGAGGAGTTTAATGGGTCAGAGTAGACATGATGGTCAGAGGAGTTTAATGGGTCAGTATTAGCTTGTAGAGGCTGATGGTCCATGATGGTTAGAGGAGTTTAATGGGTCAGTATTAGCTTGTAGAGGCTGGAGTAGAGGACTCCATGATGGTTAGAGGAGTTTAATGGGTCAGTATTAGCTTGTAGAGGCTGGAGTAGAGGACTCCATGATGGTTAGAGGAGTTTAATGGGTCAGTATTAGCTTGTAGAGGCTGGAGTAGAGGACTCCATGATGGTTAGAGGAGTTTAATGGGTCAGTATTAGAGGCTTGATGGTTAGAGGAGTTTAAGGCTGGAGGCTAGAGGACTCCATGATGGTTAGAGGAGTTTAATGGGTCAGTATTAGCTTGTAGAGGCTGGAGTAGAGGACTCCATGATGGTTAGAGGAGTTTAATGGGTCAGTATTAGCTTGTAGAGGCTTAGAGGACTCCATGATGGTTAGAGGAGTAATGGGTCAGGCTGGAGGCTAGAGGACTCCATGATGGTTAGAGGAGTTTAATGGGTCAGTATTAGCTTGTAGAGGCTGGAGAGGACTCCATGATGGTTAGAGGAGTTTAATGGGTCAGTATTATGGTTAGAGGAGTTTAATGGGTGTAGAGGCTGGAGTAGAGGACTCCATGATGGTTAGAGGAGTTTAATGGGTCAGTATTATGGTTGTAATGGGAGGCTGGAGGCTAGAGGACTCCATGATGGTTAGAGGAGTATAATGGGTCAGTATTAGCTTGTAGAGGCTGGAGTAGAGGACTCCATGATGGTTAGAGGAGTATAATGGGTCAGTATTAGCTTGTAGAGGCTGGAGTAGAGGACTCCATGATGGTTAGAGGAGTATAATGGGTCAGTCTTAGCTTGTAGAGGCTGGAGTAGAGGACTCCATGATGGTTAAGAGGAGTTTAATGGGTCAGTATTAGCTTGTAGAGGCTGGAGTAGAGGACTCCATGATGGTTAGAGGAGTTTAATGGGTCAGTATTAGCTTGTAGAGGCTGGAGAGGCTGGAGTAGAGGGACTCCATGATGGTTAGATGGGGAGTTTAATGGGTCAGTATTAGCTTGTAGAGGCTGGAGTAGAGGACTCCATGATGGTTAGAGGAGTTTAATGGGTCAGTATTAGCTTGTAGAGGCTGGAGTAGAGGACTCCATGATGGTTAGAGGAGTTTAATGGGTCAGTATTAGCTTGTAGAGGCTGGAGTAGAGGACTCCATGATGGTTAGAGGAGTTTAATGGGTCAGTAATAGAGGCTCAGAGGAGTTTAATGGGTCAGTATTAGCTTGTAGAGGCTGGAGTAGAGGACTCCATGATGGTTAGAGGAGTTTAATGGGTCAGTATTAGCTTGTAGAGGCTGGAGTAGAGGACTCCATGATGGTTAGAGGAGTTTAATGGGTCAGTATTAGCTTGTAGAGGCTGGAGTAGAGGACTCCATGATGGTTAGAGGAGTTTAATGGGTCAGTATTAGCTTGTAGAGGCTGGAGTAGAGGACTCCATGATGGTTAGAGGAGTTTAATGGGTCAGTATTAGCTTGTAGAGGCTGGAGTAGAGGACTCCATGATGGTTAGAGGAGTTTAATGGGTCAGAGGCTTAGGACTCCATGATGGTTAGAGGAGTTTAATGGGTCAGTATTGTAGAGGCTGGAGTAGAGGACTCCATGATGGTTAGAGGAGATAGGGTCATGATGGTATTTAGAGGCTGGGTCATGATGGTAGAGGATTAATGGGTCTTGTAGAGGCTGGAGTAGAGGACTCTTGTAGAGGCATGATGGTTAGAGGAGTTTAATGGGTCAGTATTAGGTTGTAGAGGCTTGTAGAGGCTGGAGTAGAGGACTCCATGATGGTTAGAGGAGAGGAGTTTAATGGGTCAGTAATGGGTCAGTAGCTTGTAGAGGCTGGAGTAGAGGACTCCATGATGGTTAGAGGAGTTTAATGGGTCAGTATTAGCTTGTAGAGGCTGGAGTAGAGGACTCCATGATGGTTAGAGGAGTTTAATGGGTCAGTATTAGGTTGTAGAGGCTGGAGTAGAGGACTCCATGATGGTTAGAGGAGTTTAATGGGTCAGTATTAGCTTGTAGAGGCTGGAGTAGAGGACTCCATGATGGTTAGAGGAGTTTAATGGGTCAGTATTAGCTTGTAGAGGCTGGAGTAGAGGACTCCATGATGGTTAGAGGAGTTTAATGGGTCAGTATTAGCTTGTAGAGGCTGGAGTAGAGGACTCCATGATGGTTAGAGGAGTTTAATGGGTCAGTATTAGCTTGTAGAGGCTGGAGTAGAGGACTCCATGATGGTTAGAGGAGTTTAATGGGTCAGTATTAGCTTGTAGAGGCTGGAGTAGAGGACTCCATGATGGTTAGAGGAGTTTAATGGGTCAGTATTATGTTTTAGAGTATCTCTTACCCTATACATATATATACCCTCAAATACCCTATATATATATATATATATATATATATATGTATCTCTTACCGTATATATATATATATCCCCTCATATACCCTATATATATATTTGTATCTCTTACCCTATATACCCTCATATACCCTATATATATATATGTATGTATATCTTACCCTATATACATATATCTTACCCTATATACCCTCATATATACCCTATATATATATATGTATGTATATCTTACCCTATATACATATATCTTACCCTATATACCCTCATATATACCCTATATATATATTACCCTATATACATATCTCTTACCCTATATACCCTCATATATACCCTATATATATATATGTATCTCTTACCCTATATACCCTCATATATACCCTATAGATATACATATCTCTTACCCTATTTACCCCCATATATACCCTATATATATATGTATGTATCTCTTACCCTATATACCCTCATATATACCCTATATATATATATATATGTATGTATCTCTTACCCCATATACCCTCATATATACCCTATATATATATATATATATATATATATATATATATATATATATATGTATGTATCTCTTACCCTATATACCCTCATATATACCCTATATATATATATATATACATATATCTTACCCTATATACCCTCATATATACCCTATATATATATATATGTATGTATATCTTACCCTATATACCCTCATATATACCCTATATATATATATATATGTATGTATATCTTACCCTATATACCCTCATATATACCCTATATATATATATGTATGTATCTCTTACCCTATATACCCTCATATATACCCTATATATATATATATATATGTATGTATCTCTTACCCTATATACCCTCATATATACCCTATATATATATGTATGTATCTCTTACCCCATATACCCTCATATATACCCTATATATATATATATACATATATCTTACCCTATATACCCTCATATATACCCTATATATATATATATGTATGTATATCTTACCCTATATACCCGCATATATACCCTATATATATATATGTATGTATCTCTTACCCTATATACCCTATATATATATATATATGTATGTATCTCTTACCCCATATACCCTCATATATACCCTATATATATATATATATGTATGTATCTCTTACCCTATATACCCTCATATATACCCTATATATATATATATATATATATATATACATATATCTTACCCTATATACCCTCATATATACCCTATATATATATATATATATATATATACATATATCTTACCCTATATACCCTCATATATACCCTATATATATATATATGTATGTATATCTTACCCAACACAGCAGTCTCAGGATGGTTCTCGGCTGTCTCATAAACACCACTGGATCGAACTGGGAGCGTCCGGGTTTACCGGTATGGAACGAGCCCACCGGCTCCATCATCTCCTGGTTACACCTTAACTAAAAATATAATGTATATATTAACTATATATTATGTGTACATGTATATATTATGTATCTATATTATGTATATATCCGTTATGTGTCTCGTGATTACCGGTTCGTTATGTCCTCTGGTCGCGCGCTGCGGCTGGTTGAGAGAAACAATGGTGCACGCGCCAAATCACGTTGCAAAACACTCAAGACCCGCGCGCACGCACACACCTCCTCACACAGACACGCGCGCACGCACACACCTCACACAGACACGCGCGTACACATTTGCGGCTCCTTCCCTCCTGGTCACATCATGCTTTAGGCCTATTATATATATATATATATATATATTAATTACCACTCAGACCGTCGGGAATAAGCCTGTCATCTAATGTTCTCCTGTATAGAGCCTAAAATGTTCTCCTGTATAGAGCCTATAATGTTCTCCTGTTTAGCGCCTATAACGTTCTTTTGTATAGAGCCTACAATGTTCTCCTGTATAGAGCCTATAATGTTCTCCTGTATAGAGCCTATAATGTTCTCCTGTATAGAGCCTATAATGTTCTCCTGTATAGAGCCTATAATGTTCTCCTGTATAGAGCCTATAATGTTCTCCTGTATAGAGCCTACAATGTTCTCCTGTATTGAGCCTATAATGTTCTCCTGTATAGAGCCTATAATGTTCTCCTGTATAAAGCCTATAATGTTCTCCTGTATAGAGCATATCATGTTCTCCTGTATAGAGCCTACAATGTTCTCCTGTATAGAGCCTATAATGTTCTCCTGTATAAAGCCTATAATGTTCTCCTGTATAGAGCCTATAATGTTCTCCTGTATAGAGGCTATAATGTTCTGCTGTATAGCCTATAATGTTCTCCTGTATAGAGCCTATAATGTTCTCCTGTATAGAGCCTATAATGTTCTCCTGTATAGAGCCTATAATGTTCTCCTGTATAGAGCCTATAATGTTCTCCTGTATAGAGCCTATAATGTTCTCCTGTATAGAGCCTATAATGTTCTCCTGTATAGAGCCTATAATGTTCTCCTGTATAGAGCCTATAATGTTCTCCTGTATAGAGCCTATAATGTTCTCCTGTATAGAGCCTATAATAATGTTCTCTCCTGTTCTCCTATAGAGCCTATAATGTTCTCCTGTATAAAGCCTATAATGTTCTCCTGTATAGAGCATATCTTGTTCTCCTGTATAGAGCCTATAATGTTCTCCTGTATAGAGCCTATAATGTTCTCCTGTATAAAGCCTATAATGTTCTCCTGTATAGCACCTATAATGTTCTCCTGTATAGAGGCTATAATGTTCTCCTGTATAGCACCTATAATGTTCTCCTGTATAGAGCCTATAATGTTCTCCTGTATAGCACCTATAATGTTCTCCTGTATAGAGCCTATAATGTTCTCCTGTATAGAGCCTATAATGTTCTCCTGTATAGAGCCTATAATGTTCTCCTGTATAGAGCATATAATGTTCTCCTGTATAGAGCCTATAATGTTCTCCTGTATAGAGCCTATAATGTTCTCCTGTATAGAGCCTATAATGTTCTCCTGTATAGCACCTATAATGTTCTCCTGTATAGAGCCTATAATGTTCTCCTGTATAGCACCTATAATGTTCTCCTGTATAGCGCGTGTGTGGACATCAAGATGTTTGCTTTCACTTTAACAGACAGGGTAATTTTGGATTGACAGACAAGTTGCACACAATTGCATTCTCTTATGTATATACCCCCCACAGGTCCACCACACACAGCTCCAACACACACAGCTCCACCACACACAGCTCCACCACACACAGCTCCCAGCACACAGCCCCACCACACACAGCTCCACCACACACAGCTCCACCACACACAGCTCCACCACACACAGCTCCCAGCACACAGCTCCACCACCACACACAGCTCCACACAGCTCCATCACAGCTCCACAGCTCCATCACAGCTCCA
>CM055741.1:461719-606719 GCA_029465975.1 Dallia pectoralis | reverse complement strand
GTAAGTCAGTTTATCAGTAAGTCAGTTCATCAGTAAGTCAGTTCATCAGTCAGACAGTCTGTTTAACAGCCAGTAAGTCAGTTTATCAGTAAGTCAGTTCATCAGTCAGACAGTCTGTATAACAGCCAGTAAGTCGGTTTATCAGTAAGTCAGTTCATCAGCCAGACAGTCTGTATAACAGCCAGTAAGTCAGTTTTTCAGTAAGTCAGTTCATCAGTCAGACAGTCTGTATAACAGCCAGTAAGTCAGTTTATCAGTAAGTCAGTTCATCAGTCAGACAGTCTGTTTAACAGCCAGTAAGTCAGTTTATCAGTAAGTCAGTTCATCAGTCAGACAGTCTGTTTAACAGCCAGTAAGTCAGTTTATCAGTAAGTCAGTTCATCAGTCAGACAGTCTGTTTAACAGCCAGTAAGTCAGTTTATCAGTAAGTCAGTTCATCAGTCAGACAGTCTGTTTAACAGCCAGTAAGTCAGTTTATCAGTAAGTCAGTTCATCAGTCAGACAGTCTGTTTAACAGCCAGTAAGTCAGTTTATCAGTAAGTCAGTTCATCAGTCAGACAATCTGTATAACAGCCAGTAAGTCAGTTTATCAGTAAGTCAGTTCATCAGTCAGACAGTCTGTATAACAGCCAGTAAGTCAGTTTATCAGTAAGTCAGTTTATCAGTAAGTCATTTCGTCAGTCAGACAGTCTGTTTAACAGCCAGTAAGTCAGTTTATCAGTAAGTCAGTTTATCAGTAAGTCAGTTCATCAGTCAGACAGTCTGTTTAACAGCCAGTAAGTCAGTTTATCAGTAAGTCAGTTCGTCAGTCAGACAGTCTGTTTAACAGCCAGTAAGTCAGTTTATCAGTAAGTCAGTTCATCAGTCAGACAGTCTGTATAACAGCCAGTAAGTCGGTTTATCAGTAAGTCAGTTCATCAGTCAGACAGTCTGTATAACAGCCAGTAAGTCAGTTTTTCAGTAAGTCAGTTCATCAGTCAGACAGTCTGTTTAACAGTCAGTAAGTCAGTTTATCAGTAAGTCAGTTCATCAGTCAGACAGTCTGTTTAACAGCCAGTAAGTCAGTTTATCAGTAAGTCAGTTCATCAGTCAGACAGTCTGTTTAACAGCCAGTAAGTCAGTTTATCAGTAAGTCAGTTCATCAGTCAGACAGTCTGTATAACAGCCAGTAAGTCGGTTTATCAGTAAGTCAGTTCATCAGCCAGACAGTCTGTATAACAGCCAGTAAGTCAGTTTTTCAGTAAGTCAGTTCATCAGTCAGACAGTCTGTATAACAGCCAGTAAGTCAGTTTATCAGTAAGTCAGTTCATCAGTCAGACAGTCTGTTTAACAGCCAGTAAGTCAGTTTATCAGTAAGTCAGTTCATCAGTCAGACAGTCTGTTTAACAGCCAGTAAGTCAGTTTATCAGTAAGTCAGTTCATCAGTCAGACAGTCTGTTTAACAGCCAGTAAGTCAGTTTATCAGTAAGTCAGTTCATCAGTCAGACAGTCTGTTTAACAGCCAGT
Organism: Dallia pectoralis; assembly: GCA_029465975.1. Lineage (NCBI taxonomy): Eukaryota > Metazoa > Chordata > Actinopteri > Esociformes > Umbridae > Dallia > Dallia pectoralis. The sequence goes on along the minus strand of CM055741.1, from coordinate 605,213 downwards.
AAGTCAGTTTATCAGTAAGTCAGTTCATCAGTCAGACAGTCTGTTTAACAGCCAGTAAGTCAGTTTATCAGTAAGTCAGTTCATCAGTCAGACAATCTGTATAACAGCCAGTAAGTCAGTTTATCAGTAAGTCAGTTCATCAGTCAGACAGTCTGTATAACAGCCAGTAAGTCAGTTTATCAGTAAGTCAGTTTATCAGTAAGTCATTTCGTCAGTCAGACAGTCTGTTTAACAGCCAGTAAGTCAGTTTATCAGTAAGTCAGTTTATCAGTAAGTCAGTTCATCAGTCAGACAGTCTGTTTAACAGCCAGTAAGTCAGTTTATCAGTAAGTCAGTTCGTCAGTCAGACAGTCTGTTTAACAGCCAGTAAGTCAGTTTATCAGTAAGTCAGTTCATCAGTCAGACAGTCTGTATAACAGCCAGTAAGTCGGTTTATCAGTAAGTCAGTTCATCAGTCAGACAGTCTGTATAACAGCCAGTAAGTCAGTTTTTCAGTAAGTCAGTTCATCAGTCAGACAGTCTGTTTAACAGTCAGTAAGTCAGTTTATCAGTAAGTCAGTTCATCAGTCAGACAGTCTGTATAACAGCCAGTAAGTCAGTTTATCAGTAAGTCAGTTCATCAGTCAGACAGTCTGTATAACAGCCAGTAAGTCAGTTTATCAGTAAGTCAGTTCATCAGCCATACAGTCTGTTTAACAGCCAGTAAGTCAGTTCATTAGTTGGTCAACCGATGAGTGAGAGGCTGCAACTGTATAATACGGCCACCAGGTGTCATAACAACTGTGTTTGTTTAGTAGGTCAGAGTCAATAACCCAAACTCGGGATTAGACCAGTTTAGACCGGAACCTATCATAGCAAAGACACATACACATCAACACACTCCATGATTGAGACTCCATGATTACATCTCTATGATTACATCTCTATGATTACATCTCTATGATTACATCTCCATGACAACATCTCCATGACAACATCTCCATGACAACATCTCTATGATTACATCTCTATGATTACATCTCTATGATTACATCTCCATGACAACATCTCCATGACAACATCTCCATGACAACATCTCCATGACAACATCTCCATGATAACATCTCTATGATTACATCTCTATGATAACATCTCTATGATAACATCTCCATGATAACATCTCTATGATAACATCTCTATGATTACATCTCTATGATAACATCTCTATGATAACATCTCCATGATAACATCTCTATGATAACATCTCTAAGATTACATCTCTATGGAAACATCTCCACGATAACATCTCCACGATAACATCTCCACGATAACATCTGCATGATTACATCTGCATGATTACATCTAAATGAAAAAAACTCCATGATAACATCTCCTCGATTACATCTGCATGATTACATCTCCAGGGGAACATCTATTAGGATCATTGATTGAGTTAGGATAAGTGTCATTTATTGGGTTAGGATTAGGATCATTGATTGAGTTAGTGTTAGGATCATTGATTGAGTTAGAATTAGGATCATTGATTGGGTTAGGATTAGGATCATTGATTGAGTTAGGATTAGGGTCATTGGTTGAGTCAGGATTAGGATCATTGATGGAGTTAGGATTAGGATCATTGATTGAGTTAGGGTTAGGGTTATTGATTCAGTTAGGGTTAGGATCATTGATTGAGTTAGGGTCATTGATTGAGTTAGGATTAGGATCATTGATTGAGTTAGGATTAGGATCATTGATTGAGTTAGGGTTAAGGTCATTGATAGGGTTAGGATTAGGATCATTGATTGAGTTAGGGTTAGGATCATTGATTGAGTTAGGGTTAGGATCATTGATTGAGTTAGGATTAGGGTCATTGATTGAGTTAGGGTTAGGGTCATTGATTGAGTTAGGATTATGATCATTGATTGAGTTAGGGTTAGGGTCATTGATTGAGTTAGGATTAGGGTCATTGATTGAGTTAGGGTTAGGATCATTGATTGAGTTAGGGTTAGGGTCATTGATTGAGTTAGGGTTAGGATCATTGATTGAGTTAGGGTTAGGATCATTGATTGAGTTGGGATTAGGATTATTGATTGAGTTAGGGTTAGGATCATTGATTGAGTTAGGATTAGAATCATTGATTGAGTTAGGATTAGGATAATTGATTGAGTTAAGGTTAGGATCATTGATTGAGTTAGGATTAGGATAATTGATTGAGTTAGGATTAGGATAATTGATTGAGCTAGGATTAGGATAATTGATTGAGCTAGGATTAGGATAATTGATTGAGTTAGGGTTAGGATCATTGATTGAGTTAGGATTAGGATCATTAATTGAGTTAGGATTTGGGTCATTGATTGAATTAGGGTTAGGATCATTGATTGAGTTAGGATTAGGATCATTGATTGAGTTAGGATTAGGATAATTGATTGAGTTAGGATTAGGATAATTGATTGAGTTGGATTAGGGTCATTGATTGAGTTAGGAATAGGATCATTGATTGAGTTAGGGTTAGGATCATTGATTGAGTTAGGATTAGGATCATTGATTGAGTTAGGGTCAGTGATTGAGTTAGGATTAGGGTCATTGATTGAGTTAGGATTTGGATAATTGATTGAATTAGGGTTAAGGTCATTGATTGAGTTAGGGTTAGGATCATTGATTGAGTTAGGATTATGGTCATTGATTGAGTTAGGGTTAGGGTCATTGATTGAGTTAGGATTAGGATCATTGATTGGGTTAGGGTTAGGGTCATTGATTGAGTTAGGATTAGGATCATTGATTGAGTTAGGGTTAGGATCATTGATTGAGTTAGGATTAGGGTCATTGATTGAGTTAGGGTTAGGGTCATTGATTGAGTTAGTATTATGGTCATTGATTGAGTTAGGGTTAGGATCATTGATTGAGTTAGGATTAGGGTCATTGATTGAGTTAGGGTTAGGATCATTGATTGAGTTAGGGTTAGGGTCATTGATTGAGTTAGGGTTAGGATCATTGATTGAGTTAGGATTAGGATCATTGATTGAGTTAGGGTTAGGACCATTGATTGAGTTAGGATTAGGATCATTGATTGAGTTAGGGTTAGGATCATTGATTGAGTTAGGATTAGGATCATTGATTGAGTTAGGATTAGGATCATTGATTGAGTTAGGATTAGGATCATTGATTGAGTTAGGGTTAGGATCATTGATTGAGTTAGGATTAGGATCATTGATTGAGTTAGGGTTAAGGTCAGTGATTGAGTTAGGATTAGGGTCATTGATTGAGTTAGGATTAGGATCATTGATTGAGTTAGGATTAGGATCATTGATTGAGTTAGGGTTAAGGTCATTGATTGAATTAGGATTAGGATCATTGATTGAGTTAGGGTTAAGGTCATTGATTGGGTTAGGATTAGGATCATTGATTGAGTTAGGGTTAGGATCAGTGATTGAGTTAGGGTCTCTCTGCCTCTCATTTCCTCCTTCCATCTCCTCCCCCTTCCTCTTTACTCCCTCCTTCCATCTCCTCCCCCTTCCTCTTTACTCCCTCCTTCCATCTCCTCCCCCTTCCTCTTTACTCCCTCCTTCCATCTCCTCCCCCTTCCTCTTTACTCCCTCCTTCCATCTCCTCCCCCTTCCTCTTTACTCCCTCCTTCCATCTCCTCCCCCTTCCTCTTTACTCCCTCCTTCCATCTCCTCCCCCTTCCTCTTTACTCCCTCCTTCCATCTCCTCCCCCTTCCTCTTTACTCCCTCCTTCCATCTCCTCCCCCTTCCTCTTTACTCCCTCCTTCCATCTCCTCCCCCTTCCTCTTTACTCCCTCCTTCCATCTCCTCCCCCTTCCTCTTTACTCCCTCCTTCTATCTCCTCCCCCTTCCTCTTTACTCCCTCCTTCCATCTCCTCCCCCTTCCTCTTTACTCCCTCTTTCCATCTCCTCCCCCTTCCTCTTTACTCCCTCCTTCCATCTCCTCCCCCTTCCTCTTTACTCCCTCTTTCCATCTCCTCCCCCATCATCTTTACTCCCTCCTTCCATCTCCTCCCCCTTCCTCTTTACTCCCTCCTTCCATCTCCTCCCCCTTCCTCTTTACTCCCTCCTTCTGTCCTCTCCTCTATCTGACTTCTCTTTTCTCTTCCCTTGTTTCCTTCATTCACTTCTCCTCCACCCTCTCTTATTAGTAGTTGATACATAATTGATACCCTCTCTCTCCCCACCAGGTAACTGATATAGTTACACCTGAGCTCCGGTTAAGAGTACTAAGACTACACGACAAGGAGCACTGATACACACACACACATCCTGTCTTACACACACACACACACACATCCTGTCTTACACACACACACACACACACACACACACATACATCCTGTCTTACACATTTCTCATCAGAGCCTGGAAGCAGTCTGTCCATCTAGAGAGACTAACCTTAACACAGAATAGAGGATGAGTCCTGATCTGAGTGTTGAACACTAAAGGTGACTAACGGGAGGAGAACAACCTGGTTTACAGAAACTGTTTTTTGTGGAGTTAGAACAGAATAATCCAGGTATAGTAACAGAGAGCCCATCACCAACCTCCCCCTGTGACCAATACAGGGAGAACACTGAAGCAGCTGCCTCTAGAACCCCATCTTGATAGGAGATACTGTGTATCTGGAGACTCTCCCGTAGTCACCACCCTCTGGATTTACACCGGGAACCAGGTGAGGGAGTTTCACAACAGCTCAGAAGTTCAGAAGTTGTCTCAGTGTCAGATGCTGTACCGTCTGTCTGTGATCGTGACCTCTGGAGAACTTCCTCTAACACACATCTGCTACCATCAGAAGGAACTGAAGTCTGTCTGTCTGTTTCTGTCTGACTGACACATCCGTCTAGGTCTGTCAGTCCAGACATGTCAGTGAAGAGCGGTAGTTACTGCGGTGCTGGAAAGTGTTTGGCCATGCAGAACGACAGACTGTCCGGCACACACCTCACTGAACATATTTAAACGGATGAACTCTACTCACACACAGGTAATGTATGATACACAATTAAACAACCGACACACAGGTAACGTATGCTACACAATTAAACAACTGACACTCAGGTTATGTATGCTACACAATTAAACAACTGACACTCAGGTTATGTATGCTACACAATTAAACAACTGACACACAGGTAATGTATGATACACAATTAAACAACTGACACACAGGTAATTTAAGGTGGCACAAATAAAAGCTCCATGCAACATACAGCTGTGTGTGTGCGTGTGTGTGTGTGTGTGTGCTTGTGTGTGTGTGCGTGCGTGTGTGTGTGTGTGTGTGCGTGCGTGCGTGCGTGTGTGTGTGTGTGTGTGTATGTGTGTGTGTGTGTGTGTGCGTGTGTGTGTGCGTGTGTGTGTGTGTGTGTTGCAGGTCCCCAGAGAGGAAATGGTGAGTTGTTAGCAAACAGACAGGATGCCAAAGAAAGACAAGGGGAAGACCAAGAAAGGAGGGAAGCCTGAGCCGGAGAAACCCAAGGAGGAGGAGAAGAAAGGGAAGGGAGGAAAAGAAGACAAGAAGCCAGGGAAGGAGAAAGAGAAGGGAGGGAAGGAGGACAAGAAGGCAGGGAAGAAGGGAAAAGAAGAACCTCCCCAAAAAGGAGGAAAGAATGATAAGAAAGGAAAGGATAAAGGAAAAGGGAAGAAGGAAGAGGAAGAGGAGCTACTGAGCGAGGAGGAGGAGCAGGAAGAGGAGGAGGAGGAGGAAGAAGAAGAAGAGGAAGAGGACGACAGGGGGAGGAAAGGGAGGGGAGGCCGGGGGGGTAAACCTGCTAAAGGGAAATCTCGTGGTCGCCAAAGAGATGATGATGAAGATGAAAATGATGAAGACGAGGAAGAGGATGAGGATGAAGAAGATGACGAAGAGGACAGAAAGCACAAGAAGAAGAGTAAAGACGGTCAGAAAGGAGGAAAGGGAGGGGAGAAGGATGGGAGGAAGGAAAAAAGGAGGAAAGATGGACTCTCTGAACCTCCAGTTAAAGACATTCCCAAGAAGGGTCTGAAAAACATCTCCAAGATGTTCATGAGGTTCTCAGGTATTCTCAGGCATTAGTTTTTATTGTATGTCCATTTTAGATATTATCAAAATGATTACTGCGTACAAATAAAATACTTTCTTTGACAGGTGTCAGCTCATTGGTGAAGAGAAGACGCAATTCCAAGAAGAAGATGGGAGGAACCTCCAGACTGTTTATGGGCCTGGGGAAACGCCTGCGAAAGTATTTCCTTACTTTATTTCACAAATTATTCTCCCTTACTTTGCTATATTACTACATGTTACTACCTTATATTAACCATGTACCTACTTTACATTACCACGTTACTACCTCATATTAACCATGTAACTACTTTACATTACCACGTTACTACTTCATATTAACCATGTAACTACTTTACATTACCACGTTAATACCTCATATTAACCATGTAAGTACTTTACATTACCACGTTACTACCTCATATTAACCATGTAACTACTTTACATTACCACGTTACTACCTCATACGAACCATGTAACTACTTTACATTACCACATTACTACCTTATATTAACTGTTACTACTTTACATTACCACATTACCACCTTATATTAACTGTTACTACTTTACATTACCACGTTACTACCTCATATTAACCATGTAACTACTTTACATTACCACGTTACTACCTTATATTAACTGTTACTACTTTACATTACCACGTTACTACCTCATATTAACCATGTAACTACTTTACATTACCACATTACCACCTTATATTAACTGTTACTACTTTACATTACCACATTACTACCTTATATTAACCATGTTACTACTTTACATTACCACGTTACTACCTCATATTACGTTACTACCTTACGTCAACCATGTTGCTTCTTAACTTGACCTATTTTCATCATCACATTATGTACATTATATTACTTACTACTCTACATTACCCATATTGCATCGTAGATAGTCTATTCTACTGCTTGACATAGCCATTCTGGTACTTTATATTATGTTACCCAATGAAATACAGTACAAATATTTTACTAAAAGGTAAATTACTCACTTACTTATTACATAATAATATATAAATTATATATACCGCTCTGTACGTCTTTACTAAATAATAGAGCTCTGGCCATTAAAGATGCCATTGGAGCTCCTGCCGATAGAGATGCCTTTAGAGCTCCTGATATTAGAGATGCAATTAGAGCTCCTTCCATTATAAATGCAATTAGAGCTCCTGCCTTTAGAGCTCCTGCCAATTAGAGATGCCATTAGAGCTCCTGCCTTTAGAGCTCCTGCCATTAGAGATGCCATTAGAGCTCCTGCCTTTAGAGCTCCTGCCATTAGAGATGCCATTAGAGCTTCTGCTTTTAGAGCTCCTGCCATTAGAGATGTCATTAGCGCTCCTGCCTTTAGAGCTCCTGCTATTAGAGATGTCATTAGAGCTCCTGCCTTTAGAGCTCCTGCCATTAGAGATGCCATTAGAGCTCCTGCCTTTAGAGCTCCTGTCATTAGAGATGCCATTAAAGCTCCTGCCTTTAGAGCTCCTGCTATTAGAGATGTCATTAGAGCTCCTGTCTTTAGAGCTCCTGCTAGATTTTGGGTTAGTGCTACTGAAAAACCACTTCAGTAAATCATGTTGTTGACTGTGTCCGAAAATAAACCTATGTATGAACTAACAGTTCAGCACCTGGACTAAGAATAGTGTCCAATCCTCCTTCCCACAGGAACCGTGAGAACAGAACCAAGAATAAGAAGCGCAGGAAGTCAATCTTGAAGAGTACCAGTAAGTTCATGATGCGTTTCAAGCGTTCTAAGAACAAAAAAAAGAAAGAGAAGGAAAATAATGGAGAAAAGAAGCCGTTCTTCATGTTGATCAAATTGGGTGGAGGCAAGGGGGGTCAAGAGAAGAAGTCAGGGTTCTTCAGAGGTCTGTTTGGAAAGAAAACGGCCACAGGAGCTCCCGACTTCAAGGCCCAAAGCCAGTTGCTAGGGCGGGTTGCCGGGGCCACCAACTGGCTGACCAAGCGTTTTATCTCTACCAAACATCGACATTGGGCAGGTGGGGGACGTAGTTCAAGGTTAGGCCGTGGTCACGACCGGAGAGTCAGCATGAGAGGTCATCATTATGGCAACCAGAACGAAGGCTACGAGGATGATGATGGCATGTACGAGTATGGGAGGGGCGAGGATGGGTACGACTGGGTTTCGGGGGGGTTCCAGGGACGCTCTGGGAAGGTCCATGTTGGACATGGAGGTTACTCTGACCCGTACGAACAGCAAGGCGGTTACTATGACGATGCAGGTAACTACTACGGAGTTTCATTCCAGGACCGTGGTTATTATGAGGATGAGGCAGGACTCTATGATGACGGTGGTTACTACGACGACCAGCAGGGCATATATGGCGGCGTGGAGGAGGAGTACAATGACCCCTACCAACAGCAAGAACAACATCAGGGTTACTATGGTGACGTGGGGCAGCACCAGCAGTACGGCGAGGAGGGAGGGGCCATGGGGTTCTACGACCCAATAATGGCAGGGGACCCCCTAGGTTACTATGACAACATGATGCAGGGTCATGGGGGGTTCTATGAAAATGTCCAGGGTGGTCATGACAACCCATATAGAGCTGAGATGCTGATGGGAGGAGGTGAGGCAGTCGATTACTACCAGCTGGATCATCAGGTGGACTTCAGGGAGGATGGACCTTTTCCAGACCCCTCCTACAATGCCTACAACCAGCAGGTCATGGGTCTGCATCCAGGAACACAGATGCATTATGGGTATGATCCCATGGAGGGGCTGTATGAGGAAGGCACAATACAGGGGGAAGAGATGGCCTTCAGAGTGCCAAGGCCTCAGGTACGTCTGTTTGGGAAGGAGCGTTTAGACATCCCTCGAGCTTCTTACCCCTCACCCCTCCCACCCGGTCTCCAAGACGATGTCCTATCAGAGATCCAGTATGAGGAACTAGATGTGTCGATGATGTCGCCACAGCAACAGCTGTTGGCCCAGCAACAGAAGATGATGTTGCAGCAGCAACAGATGATGGACCAACAACAACAACTGATGTCACAGCTGACCTCTCCACAAGAACAGGTGCTGTCACACGAAATGATGATGTCAGAGCAACAGATTATGATGTCACCACAGCAGCAGATGATGGATGACATAATGATTCAACAGCGACATGGGATGATGTCACAACAGCTGCCGAATATGTCGACACACGATATGATGATGTCTCAACAGCGGCAGATAATGTCAGCAGAACAGCAGATGATGTCACCACATCAACAGATGATGTCAGCAGAACAGCAGATGATGTCACCACATCAACAGATGATGTCAGCAGAACAACAGATGATGGACGACATGATGATGCAACAGCAACAGATGATGTCACCACATCAACAGATGATGTCAGCAGAACAGATGATGTCACCAAATCAACAGATGATGTCACCAAATCAACAGATGATGTCACCACAACAGCAACGGAGGATGCCACAACATCAACAGATGATGTCACCACATCAACAGATGATGTCAGCAGAACAACAGATGATGGATGACATGATGATGCAACAACAGCAACAGTTGATGTCACCACATCAACAGATGATGTCAGCAGAACAGATGATGTCACCAAATCAACAGATGATGTCACCACATGATATGATGATGTCCCAGAGAATGCCCCGGTCCCCGAGCCCAACGGCCATGTTAATAAAGCAGCACAATGCACTAGGGGAAATGGACGGGGCTATGATGGGAGGGCCAATGGGAATGCAAGGGGCTATGATGGGAGGGCCAATGGGAATGCAAGAGGCTATGATGGGAGGGCCAATGGGAATGCAAGGGGCTATGATTGGAGGGCCAATGGGAATGGACGGGGCCATGATGGGAGGCCCAATGGGAATGCAAGGGGCTATGATGGGAGGGCCAGTGGGGTACCCTGGAACCCCAGTGATGTCCAGCCCCCAACGCATGTCCCCTGTGCCCCAGCGAGGCCACCCCTCCCCCACCCCCTCTCGTCGTTCTATGATGATGTCACCTCAACGGCAAATTATTTCACAGCATCCCTCCCCCAACGCATCCCCCCTACCACCCCGTCGCCTCCCCCCATCCCCCCAGCCTTCAATGAGAGGCTTCCCTCCCCCAGGCCAGAGACCGCCTTCGGTCCTCTCCAGGAGGACATCCCCGTCCTCCCCCTCATCTCAAAGATTTTCCCAGCCCCAGCGTCCCCCTTCCCTGGCCCTCTCCCCTCGTGGCCCCCCCTCTCCCCAACTATCCCCAAGAGGGTCCATGATCCGACGCTCTCCCCCTCCTCCCCCGAGGTTCAATACGCAGAATTAACCCTCCACCCTCCCCCTCTCGTTTGGAGCAAGGAAGTCCGTTTGGTGCAAGAAAGGTTTGCAGCCCTCCTTCCTCTCCCCGTCATACTTCACCCCCTCTCTCACCACAGCTTGGCATGAGACCCAGGGATTCCATCCGCCTCCCCCATTCCTCCCCTATCCCCATGCAAGCTTCCCCCTCGCCCTCTCGCCGTAGTTTCTCCCCCGTTCATCACCCCGCTTCCCCCACCCTCTCTCGACGCTCCACACGTGTTCTGCGTCAAGGTGAAACTCCCCTGGTGCGCCCCCGTGTTAGAGGACGCGGGCCAGTTCCTATGGGAACAGTGAGACCATCCCCCGCGGGAAGACGCGGACGCCCCATGGCGCCCACCCAGAACGTCCCTCCATTTAGGACCTCAGTTCGCTCTAACCACTCAGCTCTTATCCACTCCCCTCGACTTTCTCCTCGACTCTCCCAACACGCCTCACCCCAATTGGGCCAGCATGCCCCCCTCACCCCAATGGGGTCAGGGCGCTTCCCACATGGGAAGCCCGTAGGGCGTGGCCGTCCTCTGATGCAGAGACAGTCAATGCGTGCCCCCGGCATGCCCCTACCCTCACCTCAACCCTCTCTAAAACGCTACCCACCTCCCTCCCCTCATCCTTCACACCGCCCCTCCTCGCCACACCCCTCTATGTCTTCCTCACCCCTCCTGCCCCGCGCCCTGCCCCATGATCCCTACACTGATCCCTATGGCCAGCAGGACTTTGACCAATCATCGAACATGTCCTCCACATTTCAGAACCGTAGGGGGGAATTACGCGGAGCGTCGTTCAGAAGCCCAGTATTGCAGCGACAGGGTTCCCAGTACGGTACCGTGGTTGGAGAGTACGATTACCACTCCGAGCCTGGCCCATCCCCATTACTCCACAATGCTCTGCCATACCCTGGTGGACCTGTTGCCCCCGACTACTACGGAGCACTCCAGAACCCAAAGATGCGTCAGCAAATGGGTCAGTACCGGGGAGGTCTTCGACCTGTTCGCTCTTCCTATGGACAGCCCCAACTAGACCCTCGGACATCTCCACTGCTAGGAAATGCCCTCCAGAGACACTCACTACAACCCGGTTATCGCCTGCCAGAAGGAACCCTCCAATCGCCCTACAGTTCTATGATGCCATCTCACCCAATGCTAGCCGGCGCTATGCAGAACCAACATGTTAGAGGAGCTTCATATTCACTGCCGGACGGTACCGTAATTCAGGATCCAGGACAGCAACAGTTACAGATGTCCCCCAACTTGGTGGCAGCACTCTCAAACCCAGACCTGAGGTCCGCCTCCTACCAGCTCCCAGACGGCACAATCGCCATCAAACCAGTTGAAAACAAATCTCCTAGTCTCACTGCAGCTTTATCAAACCCATACCTTAAAGCAGCGTCATACACATTACCAGATGGTACGATTATTGTTGATCCACATAAACCAGTATCTCCAAACCTTGCAGCCGCGCTCATGAACCCAGCTTTGAAGACGGCCTCATACACTCTTCCAAATGGTACCATCGCTATCGAACCACAGCAGCAGAAGAATCCAAACCTCTCTGCTGCATTGTCGAACCCATACCTTAAATCAGCCTCATACACTTTGCCAGACGGAACCATTATCATTGACCCAAGGAAACCAGTGTCTCCAAGTCTTGGGCGCGCGCTGCTGAACCCGGCCATGATGAACGCATCCTACTCATTACCAGATGGAACCATTAGAAACCCAAATGCTCAAATGTCACCCAAACTCTCTGCTGCATTAAACAACCCTTACCTAAAGTCTGCTTCCTACACCTTACCTGATGGTTCGCTTATTATCGACCCAAGAAAACCTCGGACTCCAAACCTCACGGCAGCTCTACAGAACCCGTATCTGAAGTCAGTGTCTTACGAGCTCCCAGACGGTTCCATCATAATCGATCCACGGAAACCTGTCTCGCCCAACCTGTCCTCAGCAATGCAGAACCCAACACTACGGAACGCCAGCTACATCCTGGAGGGAACTGTGATCACCAACCCCAACGCTCCTATTTCTCCAAATCTGTCAGCTGCATTGATGAACCCCCATCTGAGATCAGCATCGTACACACTACCAGATGGTTCTATGATCATTGACCCACGAAAACCCAGGACCCCGAACCTCATGGCGGCATTACAGAACCCGTATCTGAAGTCAGTGTCCTACGAGCTCCCGGACGGAAGCGTCATTATTGACCCTCGAAAGCCTCGTGGGCCCAACCTGTCGGGAGCCATGCAGCAAAATCAAGAACTGATGAACCAGAAACGGTACCGACTGGCTGACGGAACCCTGGTCATCCCTGGTCAGAAGCCCCGACTCGGGGCTGCTCTGATGAACCAGAACATGAGGACGGTCAGTCATTGTTTCCTTAGTATCTATGACTGTTTTTGTATCTTTTAGCTGTGTATATGTGACTGTAACCTGTGTATTACTTTTCCTGTGTATTTGTGTGTGATTCCGGTGTAAATCTTTCCTTATGTCTGTTAGTAACAGTTTTCTGTTTCCAGGTGGATTATCGTCTAGGTTACAGCGGTGTTCTGTCTGCCCGGCCCACCAACCCTCTGCTGTCTGAGGCACTGGTCGACAATCAGGAACTTCTAAACCCACATCGGTACCGGCTCCACGAACGCAATCCACTAACGCGGAAGTTTGGCAACCCTTACTTGGATGAGGCCTTACTGAATTCCCAGCACCTCCGCTATGCATCCTACAGGTGGGAGAACTACACGTCAAGTATGTCTGGGATAACTGCATGTTACACTATCTTGCAGTTCAAGAAAAACATGGCTCCACATCAACGCTTTTGGTCAAATGTTTTTTTTACATTTGTTGGTTGGGTACAACAGAATGGTATCTTGATCAGGGAAGCTGTTGTGTTCTAGGGTTGTTTTAGTACCCAGTTGTATATATAACCTTTTATCACTATTACTTTAAACAGTTGTGGTTGTTGTTTCTTGTAGAGTACCACCGGGTCTGCAGGGGGAGGACAACCGCTATGCTGTAGTGCCCCCATACGGGCCACGATCGGGACACTGGGCGCGGAATGCCCACTCTGGCCAGGAGGGTGGCGATGCCTGGGCTGCCGAGCGAATTCTACCACACGGAACCGTGGAGAACCTCAACAAGTGGTCCATGTATCGTGAGGTGATGGACTCAGAGGGCATCACACCTGTGGCACCAAGAGAACAAATGGGAACTGGGGTACCAGACTGGAACCCTGATAAAGAGGGAGAACTTACCAGTTGGTACGAGAAGGTAGGAGAAACTCAATCGCTAAACCAGGAAACACAGCCTCTGTTTCTAAACCATTAAAAACAATCTCAGAAGGGCTTGTGATTTACACCCGGTTTAACAGAAGGACTTGTGATTTACACCCGGTTTAACAGAAGGACTTGTGATTTACACCCGGTTTAACAGAAGGACTTGTGATTTACACCCGGTTTAACAGAAGGACTTGTGATTTACACCCGGTTTAACAGAAGGACTTGTGATTTACACCCGGTTTAACAGAAGGACTTGTGATTTACACCCGGTTTAACAGAAGGACTTGTGATTTACACCCGGCTTAACACAAAATATTTTAGGTGTGTATGTGTGTGTGTGTGTGTGCAGATCTACTCCATCAGATGCATGCCAACTCTGGGCCACAGGTTAAAGCCATGGGTCTACGGTATGGAAGATCTGACGCAGATGGAGTAAGAACACTCATTACTGTTTCCTGTGTGTCAGTAACTGCTTCTGGTGTGTTCATAACTGCTTCCTGTGTGTTCATAACTGCCCCCGGTGTGTTCATAACTGCTTCCTGTGTGTTCATAACTGCTTCCGGTGTGTTCATAACTGCTTCAGGTGTGTTCATAACTGCTTCCTGTGTGTTCATAACTGCTTACAGTGTGTTCATAACTGCTTCCTGTGTGTTCATAACTACTTCCTGTGTGTTAATAACTGCTTCCTGTGTGTCAGTAACTGCTTCCTGTGTGTCAGTAACTACTTCCTGTGTGTCAGTAACTGCTTCCTGTGTGTTCATAATTGCTTCCAGTGTGTTCATAACTGCTTCCTGTGTGTTCATACCTGCTTCCTGTGTGTTCATAACTGCTTCCTGTATCAGTTATATACGCGTCAGTCTCTTGTTTTCTTGTGTCAATCTGTCCTGGTTTTTATGTATTACTCAGTACTTCCTGTATGTATCAATGAGTATTTCCTGTATTTATCAATGACAACGTCCTGTTTTTAATACTGAATATTTTCGGTGTGTTTTTGTAGAGAACTGAATGAGACCACGGTGCTGATGAATTTGAAGAAACGTTTTGACCAGGAAGTTATATATGTAAGAACTCAAGTAATACATGTACATCTGTTTATATAGTTATAGATAATGTATATAAAGGTAAACTTTATACATAAATGTGGGTATGGTTGAAGAGTGTGGTCAGGTACTCCCCTTAATGAGGAGGTGTGTTCAGGTACTCCCCTTAATGAGGAGGTGTGGTCAGGTACTCCCCTTAATGAGGAGGTGTGGTCAGGTACTCCCCTTAATGAGGTGTATCAGACATATATAGGCAGTCTCTCTTATAGTCTCTCCCTGTGTATCAGACATATATAGGCAGTCTCTCTAATAGTCTCTCCCTGTGTATCAGACATATATAGGCAGTCTCTCTTATAGTCTCTCCCTGTGTATCAGACATTTATAGGCAGTCTCTCTAATAGTCTCTCCCTGTGTATCAGACATATATAGGCAGTCTCTCTTATAGTCTCTCCCTGTGTATCAGACATATATAGGCAGTCTCTCTTATAGTCTCTCCCTGTGTATCAGACATATATAGGCAGTCTCTCTTATAGTCTCTCCCTGTGTATCAGACATATATAGGCAGTCTCTCTTATAGTCTCTCCCTGTGTATCAGACATATATAGGCAGTCTCTCTTATAGTCTCTCCCTGTGTATCAGACATATATAGGCAGTCTCTCTTATAGTCTCTCCCTGTGTATCAGACATATATAGGCAGTCTCTCTTATAGTCTCTCCCTGTGTATCAGACATATATAGGCAGTCTCTCTTATAGTCTCTCCCTGTGTATCAGACATATATAGGCAGTCTCTCTTATAGTCTCTCCCTGTGTATCAGACATATATAGGCAGTCTCTCTTATAGTCTCTCCCTGTGTATCAGACATATATAGGCAGTCTCTCTTATAGTCTCTCCCTGTGTATCAGACATATATAGGCAGTCTCTCTTATAGTCTCTCCCTGTGTATCAGACATATATAGGCAGTCTCTCTTATAGTCTCTCCCTGTGTATCAGACATATATAGGCAGTCTCTCTTATAGTCTCTCCCTGTGTATCAGACATATATAGGCAGTCTCTCTAATAGTCTCTCCCTGTGTATCAGACATATATAGGCAGTCTCTCTTATAGTCTCTCCCTGTGTATCAGACATATATAGGCAGTCTCTCTTATAGTCTCTCCCTGTGTATCAGACATATATAGGCAGTCTCTCTTATAGTCTCTCTCTGTGTATCAGACATATATAGGCAGTCTCTCTTATAGTCTCTCCCTGTGTATCAGACATATATAGGCAGTCTCTCTTATAGTCTCTCCCTGTGTATCAGACATATATAGGCAGTCTCTCTAATAGTCTCTCCCTGTGTATCAGACATATATAGGCAGTCTCTCTTATAGTCTCTCCCTGTGTATCAGACATATATAGGCAGTATCCTGGTTTCAGTGAATCCTTATCGGCTGCTCAACATCTATGGGACTGACATGGTGCGTCAGTATGAGGGCCATGGCGTTGGAGACAACCCTCCGTAAGAACAGTCTGTGTATGTCTGTGTCTATATGTCTGTCTGTATGTATGAATGTATGTCTGACTCTGACTGTATGTCTGACTGTATGTCTCTGTGTGTGTGTCTGTCTGTATGTATGAATGTATGTCTGACTCTGTCTGTATGTCTGACTGTATGTCTCTGTGTGTGTGTGTCTGACTGTGTATGAATGTATGTCTGACTGTGTCTGTATGTCTGACTGTGTGTGTATGTCTATGAATGTATGTCTGACTGTGTCTGTATGTATGTCTGACTGTCTGACTGTGTCTGTATGTCTGACTGTGTGTGTGTCTGACTGTGTATGAATGTATGTCTGACTGTGTCTGTATGTATGTCTGACTGTATGTCTGTGTGTGTATGAATGTATGTCTGACTGTTTGTGTATGTCTGTCTGTATGTCTATGTGTAAATGAATGTATGTCTGACTGTGTGTGTATGTCTATGAATGTATGTCTGACTGTTTGTGTATGTCTGTCTGTATGTCTGTGTGTCTGTGAATGTATGTCTGACTGTGTCTGTATATCTGAATGTGTGTGTGTGTCTGTCTGTGTTTGTATGAATGTATATCTGACTGTGTCTGAATGTCTGAGTGTTTTTTTCTGAGTGCGTGTGTATGTCTGAGTATGTGTTGTGTGATTAAAATGTTTCCCGATGCTAAATGCAATTTCATTTGAGTTTCTCCATGATAGTTTCTCTTTTCTCCCAGTCACCTGTTTGCCATCGCTAATGTTTGCTACACCACATTGATGGATGCTAAGCACAACCAGTGCATCATTATCAGGTACTACTCAGAATAAAACAGTGATAATGGAGTGAAATGCAGTAATAGAGCAGTAGTAATGTTTGCTATACCACCTTAATGAATAATATATATAAGCACAACCAGTGCATCATTATCAGAATTATGCAGTGAAATGCAGTCATAATATTTGTGATAATAGCATTGAGTATGATCATATTTTATGATATAATTAAAATAATGATAATAAATTCTTAACACTGGATCATGTTGATGTCTTCCAGTGGGGAGAGCGGATCAGGGAAGACTGAAGCCACTAAACTGGTCCTACGTTACTTGACAGCAATTCATCACAAACGCAATATTACACAACAGGTACAATACAGTACACACACCAATACACAAGGACCAACACACACACACACACCAATACACAAGGACCAACACACACACACACACCAATACACAAGGACCAACAACACACACACACACCAATACACAAGGACCAACACACACACACACACACACACCAATACACAAGGACCAACACACACACACACACACACCAATACACAAGGACCAACACACACACACACACACACACCAATACACAAGGACCAACACACACACACACCAATACACAAGGACCAACACACACACACACACACACACCAATACACAAGGACCAACACACACACACACACACCAATACACAAGGACCAACACACACACACACACACCAATACACAAGGACCAACACACACACACACACACCAATACACAAGGACCACACACACACACACACACACACACACCAATACACAAGGACCACACACACACACACACCAATACACAAGGACCAACACACACACACACACCAATACACAAGGACCAACACACACACACACACACACACCAATACACAAGGACCAACACACACACACACACACACACCAATACACAAGGACCAACACACACACACACACACACACCAATACACAAGGACCACACACACACACACACACACCAATACACAAGGACCAACACACACACACACACACCAATACACAAGGACCAACACACACACACACACACCAATACACAAGGACCAACACACACACACACACACCAATACACAAGGACCAACACACACACACACACACCAATACACAAGGACCAACACACACACACACACACCAATACACAAGGACCAAACACACACACACACACACCAATACACAAGGACCAACACACACACACACACACACCAATACACAAGGACCACACACACACACACACACACCAATACACAAGGACCAACACACACACACACACACCAAACACAAGGACCAACACACACACACACACACCAATACACAAGGACCAACACACACACACACACACACCAATACACAAGGACCACACACACACACACACCAATACACAAGGACCACACACCAATACACACACACACACACACACACACACCAATACACAAGGACCAACACACACACACACACACCAATACACAAGGACCACACACACACACACACACACCAATACACAAGGACCAACACACACACACACACACACCAATACACAAGGACCAACACACACACACACACCAATACACAAGGACCAACACACACACACACACACACACCAATACACAAGGACCAACACACACACACACACACACCAATACACAAGGACCACACACACACACACACACACACACACCAATACACAAGGACCAACACACACACACACACACACCAATACACAAGGACCAAACACACACACACACACACCAATACACAAGGACCACACAACACACACACACACACACACACACCAATACACAAGGACCAACACACACACACACACACCAATACACAAGGACCAACACACACACACACACACACACACCAATACACAAGGACCAACACACACACACACACACACCAATACACAAGGACCAAACACACACACACACACACACACACCAATACACAAGGACCAACACACACACACACACACAACACACAAGGACACAAGGACCAACACACACACACACACACACACCAATACACAAGGACCAACACACACACACACACACACACCAATACACAAGGACCAACACACACACACACACACCAATACACAAGGACCAACACACACACACACACACACACCAATACACAAGGACCACACACACACACACACACCAATACACAAGGACCAACACACACACACACACACACCAATACACAAGGACAAGGACCAACACACACACACACACACACCAATACACAAGGACCAACACACACACACACACACACCAATACACAAGGACCAACACACACACACACACACACCAATACACAAGGACCAACACACACACACACACACACCAATACACAAGGACCAACACACACACACACACACCAATACACAAAGACCAACACACACACACACACACACACACACCAATACACAAGGACCAACAAACACACACACACACACACACACCAATACACAAGGACCAACACACACACACACACACACCAATACACAAGGACCAACACACACACACACACACACCAATACACAAGGACCAACACACACACACACACACACCAATACACAAGGACCAACACACACACACACCCACCAATACACAAGGACCAACACACACAGACACACACATATACACAAGGACCAACACACACACACACACACACCAATACACAAGGACCAACACACACACACACACACACACCAATACACAAGGACCAACACACACACACACACACACACACACAAATACACAAGGACCAACACACACACACACCAATACACAAAGACCAACACACACACACACACACCAATACACAAGGACCAACACACACACACACACACCAATACACAAGGACCAACACACACACACACGCACCAATACACAAGGACCAACACACAGTTAAACACACACACACACACCAATACACAAGTACCAACACAAAGTTACACACACACAGTTAAACACACACACACACCAATACACAAGGACCAACACACAGTTAAACACACACACACACACCAATACACAAGGACCAACACACAGTTAAACACACACAGTTAAACACACACACCAATACACAAGGACCAACACACAGTTAAACACACAGAGTTAAACACACACACCAATACACAAGGACCAACACAAAGATTAACACACACCCACACACCAATACACAAGGACCAACACATAGACTAACACACACAGTTAAACACACACACACACCAATACACAAGGACCAACACATATTAAACACACACACACACCAATACATAAGGACCATCACATAGTTAAACACACACACACACCAATACACAAGGACCAACACATAGACTAACACACACAGTTAAACACACACACACACCAATACACAAGGACCAACACATATTAAACACACACACACACCAATACATAAGGACCATCACATAGTTAAACACACACACACACCAATACACAAGGACCAACACATAGACTAACACACACAGTTAAACACACACACACACCAATACACAAGGACCAACACATATTAAACACACACACACACCAATACATAAGGACCATCACATAGTTAAACACACACACACACCAATACACAAGGACCATCACATATTAAACACACACACACACCAATACACAAGGACCATCACATAGTTAAACACACACACACACCAATACTCAAGGACCATCACATAGTTAAACACACACACACACACACCAATACTCAAGGACCATCACATAGTTAAACACACACACACACACACCAATACTCAAGGACCATCACATAGTTAAACACACACACACACATACCAATACACAAGGACCATCACATAGACTAACACACACAGTTAAACACACACACACACCAATACTCAAGGACCATCACATAGTTAAACACACACACACACCAATACTCAAGGACCATCACATAGTTAAACACACACACACACATACCAATACACAAGGACCATCACATAGACTAACACACACAGTTAAACACACACACACAAGAATAAACCCACAGACTAATACACACAGTTTAAAAAATAAACTTTTATTAATGTATGTCTGTTTCCGTCCCTGCTTTGATCTCCTCCACTGCCCTGACCTTCACTCCTGACCTTTTACCCTGACCCTAGATTGAGGTAAATGTTATATTTCTGTTGTTGATGTGATTATTGGTTGTTGCTCTCATAGTAACTAAAGTCATAAATCATAGTGACTACTCAGTACTGATTGGCCATTGTGATTACAGATCCTGGAGGCCACGCCTCTGTTGGAATCATTTGGGAATGCGAAAACAGTCAGGAACGATAACTCAAGCCGCTTCGGGAAATACGTTGAGATTTTTCTGGAAGAGTGAGTTCCATATTTATATGATGATTGTAACTCTGTTACTATTGTACCCGTTACTATTGTACCGTTACTATTGTACCCGTTACTATTGTACCGTTACTATTGTACCGTTACTATTGTACCCGTTTATATTGTACCGTTACTATTGTACCCGTTACTATTGTACCCGTTACTATTGTACCCGTTACTATTGTACCGTTACTATTGTACCCGTTACTATTGTACCGTTACTATTGTACCTGTTACTACTGTACCATTACTATTGTACCCGTTACTATTTTACCGTTACTATTGTACCCGTTACTATTGTACCCGTTACTATTGTACCGTTTCTATTGTACCCGTTACTATTGTACCCGTTACTATTGTACCGTTACTATTGTACCGGTTACTATTTTACCGTTACTATTGTACCCGTTACTATTGTACTATTGTACCCGTTACTATTGTACCGTTTCTATTGTACCATTACTATTGTACCCGTTACTATTGTACCGTTACTATTGTACCCGTTACTATTGTACCCGTTACTATTGTACCGTTACTATTGTACCGTTACTATTGTACCCGTTACTATTGTACCATTACTATTGTACCCGTTACTATTGTACCGTTACTATTGTACCCGTTACTATTGTACCCGTTACTATTGTACCCGTTTCTATTGTACCCGTTACTATTGTACACGTTTCTATTGTACCCGTTGCTATTGTACCCGTTTCTATTGTACCCGTTTCTATTGTACCCGTTTCTATTGTACCCGTTTCTATTGTACCTGTTACTATTGTACCCGTTTCTATTGTACCTGTTACTATTGTACCTGTTTATATTGTACCGTTACTATTGTACCCGTTACTATTGTACCCGTTTCTATTGTACCCGTTTCTATTGTACCCGTTACTATTGTACCCGTTTCTATTGTACCCGTTACTATTGTACCCGTTTCTATTGTACCCGTTACTATTGTACCCGTTACTATTGTACCCGTTTCTATTGTACCCGTTTCTACTGTACCCGTTTCTACTGTACCCGTTACTATTGTACCCGTTTCTATTGTACACGTTTCTATTGTACTCGTTGCTATTGTACCCGTTTCTATTGTACCCGTTTCTACTGTACCCGTTACAATGTATCCGTTTTTATTGTACATGTTTCTATTGTACCCCTTTACTATTGTACCCGTTTCTATTGTACCCGTTTCTACTGTACCCGTTACAATGTATCCGTTTCTATTGTACACGTTTCTATTGTACCCGTTTCTACTGTACCCGTTACAATGTATCCGTTTTTATTGTACACGTTTCTATTGTACCCGTTACTATTGTACCCGTTTCTATTGTACCCGTTTCTACTGTACCCGTTACTATGTACCCGTTTCTATTGTACCCGTTTCTATTGTACACGTTTCTATTGTACCCGTTGCTATTGTACCCGTTTCTATTGTACCCGTTACAATGTATCTGTTACTATGTACCCGTTTCTATTGTACCCGTTACTATTGTACCCGTTACTATTGTACCCGTTTCTATTGTACCCGTTACTATGTACCCGTTACTATGTACCCGTTTCTATTGTACCCGTTGCTATTGTACCCGTTTCTATTGTACCCGTTTCTATTGTACCCGTTACTATTGTACCCGTTACTATTGTACCCGTTTATATTGTACCGTTACTATTGTACCCGTTAATATTGTACCCGTTAATATTGTACCCGTTTCTATTGTACCCGTTACTATTGTACCCGTTACTATTGTACCCGTTACTATTGTACCCGTTTCTATTGTACCCATTTCTATTGTACCCGTTTCTATTGTACCCGTTACTATTGTACCCGTTTCTATTGTACCTGTTACTATTGTACCCGTTTATATTGTACCGTTACTATTGTACCCGTTACTATTGTACCCGTTACTATTGTACCCGTTTATATTGTACCCGTTACTATTGTACCCGTTACTATTGTACCCGTTTCTATTGTACCCGTTTCTACTGTACCCGTTACTATTGTACCCGTTTCTATTGTACCCGTTTCTATTGTACACGTTTCTATTGTACCCGTTGCTATTGTACCCGTTTCTATTGTACCCGTTACAATGTATCCGTTTTTATTGTACACGTTTCTATTGTACCCGTTACTATTGTACCCGTTTCTATTGTACCCATTTCTACTGTACCCGTTACTATTGTACCCGTTTCTATTGTACCCGTTTCTATTGTACACGTTTCTATTGTACCCGTTGCTATTGTACCCGTTTCTATTGTACCCGTTACAATGTATCCGTTACTATGTATCCGTTTCTATTGTACCCGTTACTATTGTACCCGTTTCTATTGTACCCGTTACTATGTACCCGTTACTATGTACCCGTTTCTATTGTACCCGTTGCTATTGTACCCGTTTCTATTGTACCCGTTTCTATTGTACCTGTTTCTATTGTACCCGTTTCTATTGTACCCGTTTCTATTGTACCCGTTACTATTGTACCCGTTTCTATTGTACCCGTTACTATTGTACCCGTTTATATTGTGCCGTTACTATTGTACCCGTTAATATTGTACCCGTTTCTATTGTACCCGTTACTATTGTACCCGTTACTATTGTACCCGTTACTATTGTACCAGTTTCTATTGTACCCGTTTCTATTGTACCCGTTTCTATTGTACCCGTTACTGTAACCTCTGTAGAAAGGTAACCAATATTACCATAGCAACTACTGTATGTTGTGTAGCACTTGTCTGCTCGTTTTATTCACCAGAAGCATAGTAGCATGTAGCATAGCTTCCTGAATCCCACTACAGATCGGTTTCTAGCACAGTCAATTCTGGTCTGTCTCTGTATGGGTCAGTTCTGGTCTGTCTCTGTATGGGTCAGTTCTGGTCTGTCTCTGTATGGGTCAGTTCTGGTCTGTCTCTGTATGGGTCAGTTCTGGTCTGTCCCTGTATGGGTCAGTTCTGGTCTGTCTCTGTATGGGTCAGTTCTGGTCTGTCCCTGTATGGGTCAGTTCTGGTCTGTCTCTGTATGGGTCAGTTCTGGTCTGTCTCTGTATGGGTCAGTTCTGGTCTGTCTCTGTATGGGTCAGTTCTGGTCTGTCTCTGTATGGAACCTCAGTGCTGCTGGAAGTAATAATTGACTGACAGATGGTAGTCTTCCCTCTGATCTCAATATAAAATTCTAAAGCCCCAAGGCAGTGAACGGGAAATTGCCCTGTGTAAGGTGTAATCTTTCAGATAGGATGTTTAACATGTGTCCTGACTGGCAATAAAATGTCATAGGTTGGAAAAAATGTATCCATTTACAGAGTTGCCGTGGATGTCAAGGTGAGCGGTGTAACGTTGCTACGGTAACTCTGGTGGTGTGACAAGGTGTAAGCTCAGTTTTCATTTATTAATGAGTTAATAATGACCCAGGGTTACTTAACACTCACTGTGTATGTATGTTTGTGTGTCCAGGGGTGTGATCAGTGGTGCCATAACATCACAGTATCTGCTGGAGAAGTCCCGCATTGTCTTTCAGGTGAGAAACACACACACAGTGAGATGTCTGACCAGAGGAGTCTCCTTACGACTGAGTCACCTGGTAATAAAACACACACACACCTGGTCAGCTGAACCCTGTCTGTCTGAAGTCCCAATCAGAGTTTAACTATCACATCTTCTGTCTGTCTGAAGTCCCAATCAGAGTTTAACTATCACATCTACTGTCTGTCTGAAGTCCCAATCAGAGTGGAACTATCACATCTTCTGTCTGTCTGAAGTCCCAATCAGAGTGGAACTATCACATCTTCTGTCTGTCTGAAGTCCCAATCAGAGTGGAACTATCACATCTTCTGTCTGTCTGAAGTCCCAATCAGAGTGGAACTATCACATCTTCTGTCTGTCTGAAGTCCCAATCAGAGTGGAACTATCACATCTTCTGTCTGTCTGAAGTCCCAATCAGAGTTTAACTATCACATCTTCTGTCTGTCTGAAGTCCCAATCAGAGTGG
Source organism: Dallia pectoralis (assembly GCA_029465975.1). NCBI lineage: Eukaryota > Metazoa > Chordata > Actinopteri > Esociformes > Umbridae > Dallia > Dallia pectoralis. Next base: position 579,860 of record CM055741.1, on the reverse strand, counting down.
AACTATCACATCTTCTGTCTGTCTGAAGTCCCAATCAGAGTGGAACTATCACATCTTCTGTCTGTCTGAAGTCCCAATCAGAGAGGAACTATCACATCTTCTGTCTGTCTGAAGTCCCAATCAGAGTGGAACTATCACATCTTCTGTCTGTCTGAAGTCCCAATCAGAGAGGAACTATCACATCTTCTCTGTCTGTCTGAAGTCCCAATCAGAGAGGAACTATCACATCTTCTATGAGCTCCTGGGTGGGATGGAACCAAAAGACAAACACTCTCTTTATCTGCAGGAAGCTGAGACATACTTTTACCTTAACCAGGTACACACACACATATGGTACACACACACACACACACATCCATCACAGGAAATGGAAATAGAAAGCAGTTCTATATTAACTGGAAATAGAAAGCAGTTCTATATTAACAGGAAATAGGAAGCATTTCTATATTAACTGGAAATAGGAAGCAGTTCTATATTAACTGGAAATAGGAAGCAGTTCTATATTAACTGGAAATAGGAAGCAGTTCTATATTAACTGGAAATAGGAAGCAGTTCTATAGTAACTGGAAATAGGAAGCAGTTCTATATTAACTGGAAATAGGAAGCAGTTCTATATTAACTGGAAATAGGAAGCAGTTCTATAGTAACTGGAAATAGGAAGCAGTACTATATTAACTGGAAATAGGAAACAGTTCTATATTAACTGGACATAGGAAACAGTTCTATATTAACTGGAAATAGGAAGCAGTTCTATAGTAACTGGAAATAGGAAGCAGATCTATATTAACTGGAAATAGGAAGCAGTACTATATTAACTGGAAATAGGAAACAGTTCTATATTAACTGGAAATAGGAAACAGTTCTATATTAACTGGAAATAGGAAGCAGTTCTATAGTAACTGGAAATAGGAAGCAGTTCTATAGTAACTGGAAATAGGAAGCAGTTCTATATTAACTGGAAATAGGAAGCAGTACTATATTAACTGGAAATAGGAAACAGTTCTATATTAACTGGAAATAGGAAACAGTTCTATATTAACTGGAAATAGGAAGCAGTTCTATAGTAACTGGAAATAGGAAGCAGTTCTATATTAACTGGAAATAGGAAGCAGTTCTATATTAACTGGAAATAGGAAACAGTTCTATATTAACTGGAAATAGGAAGCAGTTCTATAGTAACTGGAAATAGGAAGCAGTACTATATTAACTGGAAATAGGAAACAGTTCTATATTAACTGGACATAGGAAACAGTTCTATAGTAACTGGAAATAGGAAGCAGTTCTATAGTAACTGGAAATAGGAAGCAGTTCTATATTAACTGGAAATAGGAAGCAGTACTATATTAACTGGAAATAGGAAACAGTTCTATATTAACTGGAAATAGGAAACAGTTCTATATTAACTGGAAATAGGAAGCAGTTCTATAGTAACTGGAAATAGGAAGCAGCTCTATATTAACTGGAAATAGGAAACCGTTCTAGTACTTTCATATTAACTAGAAAACAGATTAACTCACCACCAACCAAAAATAGCATTCATCTGATTTTACTTGTGAGTTTCATGAGGCTAAAAATAAAGTCTCTATAACATTTGTTATCCTACCCATATTTCAAAACAACGTTTTTATTAGACACATTTTCTGTACTTGTTCTGTGTGTTTGTATGTTTCTGGGTGTGTGTTTGTGTGTGTGTGTGTGGGGGGGGGGTGTCAGGGCGGAGACTGTGTGATTAAAGGGAAGGATGACTGTGCAGATTTCAAGCGTGTGCAGAGTGCCATGGACATTCTGGGTTTTAGTCCTGAAGAGCAGAACGCCATCTACAGATTGCTGTCCTCTATTCTACACCTGGGCAACGTGTTCTTCCAACCCTTCCAGGTATACTGAGCCCTGACCCCTGACCCCCAGCTATAACCCCAAAGTCAGTGCATTTGCACAGGAAGCCTAACTTCTGGAGAGAAAAAAATGTTTAAATATTTTACCTGGTCAGATAACTGAAAACACGTTTTAATTTATGGCAAAGACCTTGACCTATGAAATGTGATTTAAACTGCTGGGTGTGTCTTTACTCAGCAGCATCCAAGATAATTTTGATCAAACCAGGAATCTCACCTGTTTCTGTCCTGTCGATAAACATAACAGGATGAACAGAAGGTGTTTATAGAATTGACTTTATAACAGGAGGTGTATTTATGTTTATAGAATTGACTTTATAACAGGAGGTGTATTTATGTTTATAGAATTGACTTTATAACAGGAGGTGTATTTATGTTTATAGAATTGACTTTATAACAGGAGGTGTATTTATGTTTATAGAATTGACTTTATAACAGGAGGTGTATTTATGTTTATAGAATTGACTTTATAACAGGAGGTGTATTTATGTTTATAGAATTGACTTTATAACAGGAGGTGTATTTATGTTTATAGAATTGACTTTATAACAGGAGGTGTATTTATGTTTATAGAATTGACTTTAAAACAGGAGGTGTATTTATGTTTATAGAATTTACTTTATAACAGGAGGTGTATTTATGTTAATAGAATTGACTTTATAACAGGAGGTGTATTTATGTTTATAGAATTGACTTTATAACAGGAGGTGTATTTATGTTTATAGAATTGACTTTATAACAGGAGGTGTATTTATGTTTATAGAATTGACTTTAAAACAGGAGGTGTATTTATGTTTATAGAATTTACTTTATAACAGGAGGTGTATTTATGTTAATAGAATTTACTTTATAACAGGAGGTGTATTTATGTTTATAGAATTGACTTCATAACAGGAGGTGTATTTATGTTTATAACAGGTGTGTCTGTAATCTAACTAGTATAATTTATCAAGTATCTGACTATGCTTCCTAAACACAGATGGAAGGCCAGGAGGTGGCATCAGTGGTCAGTACTCAGGAGATCAGGGTGGTGGCTGAACTGCTGCAAATCTCCCCTGAAGGCCTCCAGAGGGCCATCACACACAAAGTCACGGTCAGTATAACATAACACCTGACATCACCTCTATCACACACAAAGTCACGGTCAGTATAACATAACACCTGACATCACCTCTATCACACACAAAGTCACGGTCAGTAGAACATAACACCTGACATCACCTCTATCACACACAAAGTCACGGTCAGTAGAACATTACACCTGACATCACCTCTATCACACACAAAGTCACGGTCAGTATAACATAACACCTGACATCACCTCTATCACACACAAAGTCACGGTCAGTATAACATAACACCTGACATCACCTCTATCACACACAAAGTCACGGTCAGTAGAACATAACACCTGACATCACCTCTATCACACACAAAGTCACGGTCAGTAGAACATAACACCTGACATCACCTCTATCACACACAAAGTCACGGTCAGTATAACATAACACCTGACATCACCTCTATCACACACAAAGTCACGGTCAGTATAACATAACACCTGACATCACCTCTATCACACACAAAGTCACGGTCAGTATAACATAACACCTGACATCACCTCTATCACACACAAAGTCACGGTCAATAGAACATTACACCTGACATCACCTCTATCACACACAAAGTCACGGTCAGTAGAACATAACACCTGACATCACCTCTATCACACACAAAGTCACGGTCAGTAGAACATTACACCTGACATCACCTCTATCACACACAAAGTCACGGTCAGTAGAACATAACACCTGACATCACCTCTATCACACACAAAGTCACGGTCAGTATAACATAACACCTGACATCACCTCTATCACACACAAAGTCACGGTCAGTATAACATAACACCTGACATCACCTCTATCACACACAAAGTCACGGTCAATAGAACATTACACCTGACATCACCTCTATCACACACAAAGTCACGGTCAGTAGAACATAACACCTGACATCACCTCTATCACACACAAAGTCACGGTCAGCAGAACATAACACCTGACATCACCTCTATCACACACAAAGTCACGGTCAGTAGAACATTACACCTGACATCACCTCTATCACACACAAAGTCACGGTCAGTAGAACATTACACCTGACATCACCTCTATCACACACAAAGTCACGGTCAGCAGAACATAACACCTGACATCACCTCTATCACACACAAAGTCACGGTCAGTAGAACATAACACCTGACATCACCTCTATCACACACAAAGTCACGGTCAGTAGAACATTACACCTGACATCACCTCTATCACACACAAAGTCACGGTCAGTATAACATAACACCTGACATCACCTCTATCACACACAAAGTCACGGTCAGTAGAACATAACACCTGACATCACCTCTATCACACACAAAGTCACGGTCAGTAGAACATAACACCTGACCGCCTCTTGTATTTAATTGTAAATCCTATGGAAATCTGTTTTCCTGAACAAAAACCTCTGCAAATACATGATACTGTTGACAAACATTTATTATTCAGCAACTTTATTTTGTGGATGTTTACTTTGCTGTAAATTTGCCATAAAACTAAGCAGGAAGTTTGCTGCAACAAAACAATTTGTGTAACCTTTTAACCTGTAGGATACGGTACGGGAAAAGATCTTCACCCCCCTGACGGTGGAGAGTGCAGTGGACGCTCGGTAGGTGTAGATATAAACAGCATCACTGAGTATCAATATCGTAGACCAACCAAAACTGCATCACTGAGTATCAATATCGTAGACCTACCTAAACAGCATCACTGAGTATCAATATCGTAGACCTACATAAACAGCATCACTGAGTACCAATATTGTAGACCGACCTAAACTGCATCACTGAGTATCAATATCGTAGACCTACCTAAACAGCATCACTGAGCATCAATATCGTAGACCTACCTAAACAGCATCACTGAGTATCAATATCGTAGACCTACATAAACAGCATCACTGAGTACCAATATCGTAGACCGACCAAAACTGCATCACTGAGTATCAATATCGTAGACCTGCCTAAACAGCATCGCTGAGTATCAATATCGTAGACCTACCTAAACAGCATCACTGAGTATCAATATCGTAGACCAACCAAAACTGCATCACTGAGTATCAATATCGTAGACTTACCTAAACAGCATCACTGAGTATCAATATCGTAGACCGACCTAAACAGCATAACAAACTTTTTGAACTGAAGTTATAACGTCTGTGAATATAGTGAACCAAGAGTGTGTTTCCATAGAGACGCTGTTGCCAAAATACTCTACTCACTGCTGTTTCATTGGCTGACGGAGAAGATAAATGGGCGAGTCTATCCTCGCAATGAGGCCCTGTCCATCTCAATACTTGACATATATGGCTTTGAGGTAACATAGACCCCTCTCACACACCCCTCACAAACAGAGATCCCTCACACACACACAGAGACACCTCACACACACACAGAGACACCTCACACTAACACACACCACTCACACACAGACCCCTCTCACACACACACAAACACATACACACCTCACACACACACAGACAGACCCCTCTCACACACACACACACACCTCACACACAGACAGACCCCTCTCACAAACACACCTCACACACACGCAGACAGACCCCTCTCACACACACACACACAAACCTCACACACACACAGACAGACCCCTCTCACACACATACACACACCTCACACACACATAGACACAGACAGACCCCTCTCACACACACACACACATACACACCTCACACACACACAGACAGACCCCTCTCACACACATACACACCTCACACACACACAGACAGACCCCTCTCACACACACACACACACCTCACACACACACACAGACAGACCCCTCTCACACACATACACACCTCACACACACACAGACAGACCCCTCTCACACACACACCTCACACACACACAGACAGACCCCTCTCACACACACACACACCTCACACACACACAGACAGACCCCTCTCACACACATACACACCTCACACACACACCTTTTCACTCTCTTCTATCTCTGCTGCTCTCTCTGTAGGATTTGTTATTCAACAGTTTTGAGCAGCTATGTATAAACTATGCCAACGAGACGCTGCAGTTCTACTTTAACAGGATTGTCTTCAGGGAGGAGCAGGTCAGTCAAACTGCCAACACACCTCTTTATAATCAATTGGAACCAAAATGGTGTCCATGTTTTGAGCCAGAATCAAGGTTATTTACTTTGTCTAAGTAATTGCTGACATTGAGTGTAACTGAAGTGTAACTGGGAACACACATATCCATATTGGGTCCACATACCTCCATACCAAAACATGGGCTTTGAACCAAAATGGCTGCCGTGTTCTGACCTAGGTGTGTTCTGCAGGAAGAGTACATCCGGGAGCAGATTAGCTGGCAGGAACTCCCTTTCAGTGACAACCAGGCTGTCATCAACCTCATTGCCGCTAAGCCTCATGGAATACTGAGGATCCTGGACGATCAGAGTGGGTTCCCCCAGGTAAACCCTCACTACCTGTTCCTGGTACATCAGTTAAGCTGCTTCATAAGCGGTGGAAAACTCTGAAAGCAATCAAAACTCATTGCAACGAGTTGTGTGCTAGACAAGGTGACTAGTGACTATTAGTTGGAGGATTCCAACCGTGTAAATATCCCTGTAGCCCATTGTCATTTGATCAGTCATATCAGTGTTTTTCTGTTCCTGTTGTTAGGCCACAGACCACACCTTTCTTCAGAAGTGCCACTATCATCACGGGAACAGTGATCTATATACCCGGCCAAAGATGCCCCTCCCAGAGTTCACCCTGAAACACTATGCTGGGAAGGTTACCTACCAGGTACACAAACTCACTCTGTAATGTTCTCTTGGCTTGGCTGACAGGTCCCATGTGACGTAGGAAGACCTGTGACTCATTGGTCCGGTCAGGACCACAATATTAGCTTGGAAAATGTCTGGGCATTTTGATTGGTTTGTATTTGCTAGCTATTTGAATGTCTGGGCATTTTGATAGGTTTGTATTTGCTAGCTATTTGAATGTCTGGGCATTTTGATTGGTTTGTATTTTCTAGCTATTTAAATGTCCCAATGGCCCACGTTTCTTCATCAATTTGCTATAAGGAAGTAAACATGTTTGTGGCGACACTTCAGTAAAACACAGATCATGATACTTCATTTAGAAATGGGTTTATCCAACCAATGGATGACACTGAAAAATAAAGGTGCACGCATCTGGCCCAAAAAAAAACACCTGTTCCCGACTCTAAAGGCAAAATAACTTTGAGTCAAGTTACAGGTATGGTGGAGAATTGTTGGAACAATAACAAGATAAAGGTAATATGAAGATTTAGGAACAATAAGAAAGAAAAAATCTGGTGAAGATGTTGGAACAACAAGAAGATAAAGGCATGGTGGAGATGTTGGAACAACAAGAAGATAGGCCAGGCTGAAGCTGTCCTTGTGTAATTCCTACTTCTCATTATGCTGCGATTCCTGTTGTCTTCCTAACGTCATAACACTGTGTGGTTCCCTTCCCCCCATCAGGTACATAAGTTCCTCCATAAGAACTTCGACCTGGTGCGTCAGGACGTGCTGGAGCTGTTCAGCGGAAGTAAGAACCGCACGGTTTCCAACCTGTTCCTGAAACACAGCCAGGGTCTGGCATCTCAGCAGCGCTTAGCTGCCAGGAGAGGCTCCACCGCCCGCCGCCTCAACGCCAACACTGTCAGCGCCAAGTTCCAGAGCAGTCTGCAAGAGCTGGTGGAGAAGATGGAAAGGTTAGGGGACAAAGTTCTTACGGTTCTACAAAGTCTAGCGATCCAGGATTCTCGAGTCCTTAAGGTCTAGTTTGTTGAGGTTTAGTTTTACTGTATAAGTCTTCACAGAAATATTACACAAATCCAATTACAACACAGCTTTGCATGACTCGGGAGATGTGGGTGCAGAAATGGATGGTTTTGTTCCAACATCTCCACCATGCCTTTATCTTCTTATTGTTCCAACATCTCCACCATACCTTTATCTTCTTATTGTTCCAACATCTCCACCATGCCTTTATCTTCTTATTGTTCCAACATCTCCACCATACCTTTATCTTCTTATTGTTCAAACATCTCCACCATACCTTTATCTTCTTATTGTTCCAACATCTTCACCATACTTTATCTTTTGTTGTTCCAACATCTTCACCACAACTTTATCATCTTATTGTTCCAACAACTTCACCATACCTTTATCATCTTATTGTTTCAACATCTCCAACATACCTTTATCATCTTATTGTTCCACATCTTCACCACACCTTTATCTTCTTATTGTTCCAACATCGCCACCATACCTTTATCATCTTACTGTTCTAACATTTTCACCATACCTTTATCTTATTGTTCTACTGATTGAACCTATAAAGTGTGTGATTGCTCTTGTCTGTATGTTGTCCAGATGTACGCCATATTTTGTGCGCTGCATAAAGCCAAACCAGCAGAAGGATGCCGGTCGATTTGAGATGGAGCTGGTCAAGACACAGCTACGCTACTCTGGTATCATGGAGACCATACGTATCAGGAAGGAAGGATATCCAATCAGACTGCCATTTTACCAATTCCTTAATAGGTGAGGATTAAGTGACATCGCCTGTTTGCTTCTATATTCTATATAGTGGGCGGCAGTGGCTCAGTGGGTTGAGTCGGTTGTCTATCAATCGGCCTGCAGTCGCCTTGCATGGTAGACGCGGTCGTCAGTGTATGAATGAGTGAATGGGTGAATGTGAGGCAGGATATGTAAAGCAGCATTACCCATTTATATTGTTTCGTAGAATAATGTCATGATGTAATAGCTCTTGATTGATCGTGCTATTTGCTAGATCCTCTGTTGTTCATACTAGCTGCTAGATCCTTTATTGTTCATACTAGCTGCTAGATCCTTTATTGTTCATACTAGCTGCTAGATCCTCTGTTGTTCATACTAGCTGCTAGATCCTCTGTTGTTCATACTAGCTGCTAGATCCTTTATTGTTCATACTAGCTGCTAGATCCTCTGTTGTTCATACTAGCTGCTAGATCCTTTATTGTTCATACTAGCTGCTAGATCCTCTGTTGTTCATACTAGCTGCTAGATCCTTTATTGTTCATACTAGCTGCTAGATCCTCTGTTGTTCATACTTGCTGCTAGATCCTTTATTGTTCATACTTGCTGCTAGATCCTCTGTTATTCATACTAGCTGCTAGATCCTCTGTTGTTCATACTAGCTGCTAGATCCTCTGTTGTTCATACTAGCTGCTAGATCCTTTATTGTTCATACTAGCTGCTAGATCCTTTATTGTTCATACTAACTGCTAGATCCTCTGTTGTTCATACTAGCTGCTAGATCCTCTGTTGTTCATACTAGCTGCTAGATCCTCTGTTGTTCATACTAGCTGCTAGATCCTCTGTTGTTCATACTAGCTGCTAGATCCTCTGTTGTTCATACTAGCTGCTAGATCCTTTATTGTTCATACTAGCTGCTAGATCCTCTGTTGTTCATACTAGCTGCTAGATCCTTTATTGTTCATACTAGCTGCTAGATCCTCTGTTGTTCATACTAGCTGCTAGATCCTTTATTGTTCATACTAGCTGCTAGATCCTCTGTTGTTCATACTTGCTGCTAGATCCTTTATTGTTCATACTTGCTGCTAGATCCTCTGTTATTCATACTAGCTGCTAGATCCTCTGTTGTTCATACTAGCTGCTAGATCCTCTGTTGTTCATACTAGCTGCTAGATCCTTTATTGTTCATACTAGCTGCTAGATCCTCTGTTGTTCATACTAGCTGCTAGATCCTTTATTGTTCATACTAGCTGCTAGATCCTCTGTTGTTCATACTAGCTGCTAGATCCTCTGTTGTTCATACTAGCTGCTAGATCCTCTGTTGTTCATACTAGCTGCTAGATCCTCTGTTATTCATATTTGCTGCTATATCCTTTATTGTTCATACTTGCTGCTAGATCCTTTATTGTTCATACTAGCTGCTAGATCCTTTATTGTTCATACTAGCTGCTAGATCCTCTGTTGTTCATACTAGCTGCTAGATCCTTTATTGTTCATACTAGCTGCTAGATCCTCTGTTGTTCATACTAGCTGCTAGATCCTCTGTTGTTCATACTTGCTGCTAGATCCTCTGTTGTTCATACTAGCTGCTAGATCCTTTATTGTTCATACTTGCTGCTAGATCCTCTGTTGTTCATACTAGCTGCTAGATCCTTTATTGTTCATACTAGCTGCTAGATCCTCTGTTGTTCATACTAGCTGCTAGATCCTCTGTTGTTCATATTTGCTGCTAGATCCTCTGTTGTTCATATTTGCTGCTAGATCCTTTATTGTTCATACTAGCTGCTAGATCCTCTGTTGTTCATACTAGCTGCTAGATCCTTTATTGTTCATACTAGCTGCTAGATCCTTTATTGTTCATACTAGCTGCTAGATCCTCTGTTGTTCATATTTGCTGCTAGATCCTCTGTTGTTCATATTTGCTGCTAGATCCTTTATTGTTCATACTAGCTGCTAGATCCTCTGTTGTTCATACTAGCTGCTAGATCCTTTATTGTTCATACTAGCTGCTAGATCCTCTGTTGTTCATACTAGCTGCTAGATCCTCTGTTGTTCATACTAGCTGCTAGATCCTCTGTTGTTCATACTAGCTGCTAGATCCTCTGTTGTTCATACTAGCTGCTAGATCCTCTGTTGTTCATACTAGCTGCTAGATCCTCTGTTGTTCATACTAGCTGCTAGATCCTTTATTGTTCATACTAGCTGCTAGATCCTCTGTTGTTCATACTAGCTGCTAGATCCTTTATTGTTCATACTAGCTGCTAGATCCTCTGTTGTTCATACTAGCTGCTAGATCCTTTATTGTTCATACTAGCTGCTAGATCCTTTATTGTTCATACTAGCTGCTAGATCCTCTGTTGTTCATACTAGCTGCTAGATCCTTTATTGTTCATACTAGCTGCTAGATCCTCTGTTGTTCATACTAGCTGCTAGATCCTCTGTTGTTCATACTAGCTGCTAGATCCTCTGTTGTTCATACTAGCTGCTAGATCCTCTGTTGTTCATACTAGCTGCTAGATCCTCTGTTGTTCATACTTGCTGCTAGATCCTTTATTGTTCATACTTGCTGCTAGATCCTTTATTGTTCATACTTGCTGCTAGATCCTTTATTGTTCATACTAGCTGCTATATCCTTTATTGTTCATACTTGCTGCTAGATCCTCTGTTATTCAGACTAGCTGCTAGATCCTTTATTGTTCATACTAGCTGCTAGATCCTTTATTGTTCATACTAGCTGCTAGATCCTTTATTGTTCATACTAGCTGCTAGATCCTCTGTTGTTCATACTAGCTGCTAGATCCTTTATTGTTCATACTAGCTGCTAGATCCTCTGTTGTTCATACTAGCTGCTAGATCCTTTATTGTTCATACTAGCTGCTAGATCCTCTGTTGTTCATACTTGCTGCTAGATCCTTTATTGTTCATACTAGCTGCTAGATCCTTTATTGTTCATACTAGCTGCTAGATCCTCTGTTGTTCATACTAGCTGCTAGATCCTTTATTGTTCATACTAGCTGCTAGATCCTTTATTGTTCATACTAGCTGCTAGATCCTTTATTGTTCATACTAGCTGCTAGATCCTCTGTTGTTCATACTAGCTGCTAGATCCTTTATTGTTCATACTTGCTGCTAGATCCTTTATTGTTCATACTAGCTGCTAGATCCTTTATTGTTCATACTTGCTGCTAGATCCTCTGTTGTTCATACTTGCTGCTAGATCCTCTGTTGTTCATACTAGCTGCTAGATCCTCTGTTGTTCATACTAGCTGCTAGATCCTCTGTTGTTCATACTAGCTGCTAGATCCTCTGTTGTTCATACTAGCTGCTAGATCCTCTGTTGTTCATACTAGCTGCTAGATCCTCTGTTGTTCATACTAGCTGCTAGATCCTTTATTGTTCATACTAGCTGCTAGATCCTTTATTGTTCATACTTGCTGCTAGATCCTTTATTGTTCATACTTGCTGCTAGATCCTCTGTTGTTCATACTAGCTGCTAGATCCTCTGTTGTTCATACTAGCTGCTAGATCCTTTATTGTTCATACTTGCTGCTAGATCCTCTGTTGTTCATACTTGCTGCTAGATCCTCTGTTATTCATACTTGCTGCTAGATCCTCTGTTGTTCATACTTGCTGCTAGATCCTCTGTTGTTCATACTAGCTGCTAGATCCTCTGTTATTCATACTAGCTGCTAGATCCTTTATTGTTCATACTAGCTGCTAGATCCTTTATTGTGCATACTAGCTGCTAGATCCTTTATTGTTCATACTAGCTGCTAGATCCTTTATTGTTCATACTAGCTGCTAGATCCTTTATTGTTCATACTAGCTGCTAGATCCTTTATTGTTCATACTTGCTGCTAGATCCTCTGTTGTTCATACTTGCTGCTAGATCCTCTGTTGTTCATACTAGCTGCTAGATCCTTTATTGTTCATACTAGCTGCTAGATCCTTTATTGTTCGTACTTGCTGCTAGATCCTTTATTGTTCATACTTGCTGCTAGATCCTCTGTTGTTCATACTTGCTGCTAGATCCTTTATTGTTCATACTAGCTGCTAGATCCTTTATTGTTCATACTAGCTGCTAGATCCTCTGTTATTCATACTAGCTGCTAGATCCTCTGTTATTAATACTAGCTGCTAGATCCTTTATTGTTCATACTTGCTGCTAGATCCTCTGTTGTTCATACTTGCTGCTAGATCCTCTGTTGTTCATACTTGCTGCTAGATCCTCTGTTGTTCATACTTGCTGCTAGATCCTCTGTTATTCATACTAGCTGCTAGATCCTTTATTGTTCATACTAGCTGCTAGATCCTTTATTGTTCATACTAGCTGCTAGATCCTCTGTTATTCATACTAGCTGCTAGATCCTCTGTTATTAATACTAGCTGCTAGATCCTTTATTGTTCATACTAGCTGCTAGATCCTGGCTAGCTTCTTGTTCAACATTACTCAGTCTTTTTCATGGAATTTGTTTAAATGTGTAGTGTAAGATTGCATTGAGCTCTGGGTGTATGTTTGTTTGTTGTTAGGTACAAGGCATTGCTCTGTCTAAAGGAAGTACCTCTGGCAAATGGGGACAGATGTGTTGAGATGCTCTTTAAGCTGTGTCCCATCAAACCCGGAACTTACCAAGTAGGAGTAACAAAGGTATGTCCTGGGACTTATTATTTGGAGTTCTCCATTATGTCAAGAGCAACCAATAGCGCTCAACGTTATTAGTGTAACCTAGAAACAAATGGCACAATTCAGTTGTGAGCAAGAATTCGTTTTCTTCTATAAAAAATGAAATAGTTGGTACTTACACATTGTGCAAAGATGTCCCTCTATATCACAACCAAGTGTTGTAGGAGTTAAAATGCAATGTAGGAGTTAAAGGATATTGTAGCAATTAAAGGTTATTGTAAAAGTTAAAGGGTATGGTAGCAATCACTGGTGGGTAGACCTTCCTGACAGGTATATGTCATCACTGGTGGGTAGACCTTCCTGACAGGTATATGTCATCACTGGTGGGTAGACCTTCCTGACAGGTATATGTCATCACTGGTGGGTAGACCTTCCTGACAGGTATATGTCATCACTGGTGTGTAGATCTTCTTGAAGGAGGAGCTCTATCAGCTGTTGGAGGCAAAGCGTGATTGCGTGTTACATGTAGCCGCGCTCACGCTCCAGCGCTACATACAAATGTTCTTCATAAGGAAGAACTTCAAGGTCTTCAAAGCCACCATGATCAAACTACAGAGCTACTGTAGAGGACACCTAGCGAGGTAAAACACACACACACACACACACACACACACATGCAAACACACACTCCACACTACATGTGTCTCTGTTGGGGAACAGGATGAGGTTCGATCTGAGGAGGAAGTACCTGATAAAGCTCCGTTCCATCGTTCTGTTGTACATCAACCGACGGCGCTACATAAAGGTGGGCGCACAAACACACACACTTACACACACAAAACCTCAGTGTTAAATCAGATTGAGGAGGGAGAGATGGAGAAGGGAGAGATGGAGGAGGGAGAGATGGAGAAGGGAGAGATGGAGGAGGGAGAGATGGAGGAGGGAGAGATGGAGGAGGGAGAGATGGAGGAGGGAGAGATGGAGGAGGGAGAGATGGAGAAGGGAGAGATGGAGGAGGGAGAGATGGAGGAGGGAGAGATGGAGGGGGGAGAGATGGAGAAGGGAGAGATGGAGGAGGGAGAGATGGAGAAGGGAGAGATGGAGGAGGGAGAGATGGAGAAGGGAGAGATGGAGGAGGGAGAGATGGAGGAGGGAGAGATGGAGCAGGGAGAGATGGAGAAGGGAGAGATGGAGGAGGGAGAGATGGAGGAGGGAGAGATGGAGGAGGGAGAGATGGAGGAGGGAGAGATGGAGAAGGGAGAGATGGAGGAGGGAGAGATGGAGAAGGGAGAGATGGAGAAGGGAGAGATGGAGAAGGGAGAGATGGAGAAGGGAGAGATGGAGAAGGGAGAGATGGAGAAGGGAGAGATGGAGAAGGGAGAGATGGAGAAGGGAGAGATGGAGGAGGGAGAGATGGAGGAGGGAGAGATGGAGGAGGGAGAGATGGAGGAGGGAGAGATGGAGGAGGGAGAGATGGAGGAGGGAGAGATGGAGAAGGGAGAGATGGAGAAGGGAGAGATGGAGGAGGGAGAGATGGAGGAGGGAGAGATGGAGGAGGGAGAGATGGAGGAGGGAGAGATGGAGGAGGGAGAGATGGAGAAGGGAGAGATGGAGGAGGGAGAGATGGAGCAGGGAGAGATGGAGGAGGGAGAGATGGAGGAGGGAGAGATGGAGGAGGGAGAGATGGAGGAGGGAGAGATGGAGGAGGGAGAGATGGAGGAGGGAGAGATGGAGGAGGGAGAGATGGAGGAGGGAGAGATGGAGGAGGGAGAGATGGAGGAGGGAGAGATGGAGGAGGGAGAGATGGAGGAGGGAGAGATGGAGAAGGGAGAGATGGAGGAGGGAGAGATGGAGAAGGGAGAGATGGAGGAGGGAGAGATGGAGGAGGGAGAGATGGAGGAGGGAGAGATGGAGGAGGGAGAGATGGAGGAGGGAGAGATGGAGGAGGGAGAGATGGAGGAGGGAGAGATGGAGGATGGAAGTGGAGAGTTATGTTTGTTTTTCTCTCAGGAGGAGATTGAACCTATAAGAAGAGCTGAGGAAGAGTTCAGAAGGATTGAAGAGGTAAAGACCAGACTATTTTTCTTTCTGACTTCACCCCGGACCTCAAACCCCCTGTCCTGTAGGCCATCTGACCACTGTCATTTAATGTCTAACCTCTCACCACTAACCCCTGACCTCTAGGAGCGGGCCAACAGACAGGTGGTGAATGTTACAACTCTTCCCATACCTGCTGATCTGGGAGCCCTGCTACAAGCCACTGCAGGTACACACATACTACTACAAGTTTCCACTGGTGTGAAGTTTAAGGTGTCACTAAATAACAAATAACAGAGGTTAACCTTGAGGCTCTGTCTAGCTCTGGTCCATCTGGTCACATCTCTGTCTAGCTCTGGTCCATCTGGTCACATCTCTGTCTAGTTCTGGTCCATCTGGTCACATCTCTGTCTAGTTCTGGTCCATCTGGTCACATCTCTGTCTAGTTCTGGTCCATCTGGTCACATCTCTGTCTAGTTCTGGTCCATCTGGTCACATCTCTGTCTAGTTCTGGTCCATCTAGTCACATCTCTGTCTAGCTCTGGTCCATCTGGTCACATCTCTGTCTAGCTCTGGTCCATCTAGTCACATCTCTGTCTAGTTCTGGTCCATCTGGTCACATCTCTGTCTAGCTCTGGTCCATCTGGTCACATCTCTGTCTAGTTCTGGTCCATCTGGTCACATCTCTGTCTAGCTCTGGTCCATCTGGTCACATCTCTGTCTAGCTCTGGTCCATCTGGTCACATCTCTGTCTAGCTCTGGTCCATCTGGTCACATCTCTGTCTAGCTCTGGTCCATCTGGTCACATCTCTGTCTAGCTCTGGTCCATCTGGTCACATCTCTGTCTAGCTCTGGTCCATCTGGTCACATCTCTGTCTAGCTCTGGTCCATCTGGTCACATCTCTGTCTAGCTCTGGTCCATCTGGTCACATCTCTGTCTAGCTCTGGTCCATCTGGTCACATCTCTGTCTAGCTCTGGTCCATCTGGTCACATCTCTGTCTAGCTCTGGTCCATCTGGTCACATATGTCTGTATGCAGGTGGCAGGGAGCTCCATGCTGAGTGTCTAGCTCTTGTCCAGGCCCCCACGGTGCAGGTGGACCCACAACTCACACTGCCGCTGGACATCAACAACTACCTCATGACACACTACATACGGGCCATCTTTAGGGTAAGAACACACTACATGACACTACATAGACACTACATACATGCTACATACACACTACATACGGGCCATCTTTAGGGTAAGAACACACTACATGACACTACATAGACACTACATACATGCTACATACACACTACATACGGGCCATCTTTAGGGTAAGAACACACTACATGACACTACATAGACACTACATTCATGCTACATACACACTACATACGGGCCATCTTTAGGGTAAGAACACACTACATGACACTACATAGACACTACATTCATGCTACATACACACTACATACGGGCCATCTTTAGGGTAAGAACACACTACATGACACTACATAGACACTACATTCATGCTACATACACACTACATACGGGCCATCTTTAGGGTAAGAACACACTACATGACACTACATAGACACTACATTCATGCTACATACACACTACATACGGGCCATCTTTAGGGTAAGAACACACTACATGACACTACATAGACACTACATTCATGCTACATACACACTACATACGGGCCATCTTTAGGGTAAGAACACACTACATGACACTACATAGACACTACATTCATGCTACATACACACTACATACGGGCCATCTTTAGGGTAAGAACACACTACATGACACTACATAGACACTACATTCATGCTACATACACACTACATACGGGCCATCTTTAGGGTAAGAACACACTACATGACACTACATAGACACTACATTCATGCTACATACACACTACATAGGGGCCATCTTTAGGGTAAGAACACACTACATGACACTACATAGACACTACATTCATGCTACATACACACTACATACGGGCCATCTTTAGGGTAAGAACACACTACATGACACTACATAGACACTACATTCATGCTACATACACACTACATACGGGCCATCTTTAGGGTAAGAACACACTACATGACACTACATAGACACTACATTCATGCTACATACACACTACATAGGGGCCATCTTTAGGGTAAGAACACACTACATGACACTACATAGACACTACATTCATGCTACATACACACTACATACGGGCCATCTTTAGGGTAAGAACACACTACATGACACTACATAGACACTACATTCATGCTACATACACACTACATACGGGCCATCTTTAGGGTAAGAACACACTACATGACACTACATAGACACTACATTCATGCTACATACACACTACATACGGGCCATCTTTAGGGTAAGAACACACTACATGACACTACATAGACACTACATTCATGCTACATACACACTACATACGGGCCATCTTTAGGGTAAGAACACACTACATGACACTACATAGACACTACATACATGCTACATACACATTACATACGGGCCATCTTTAGGGTAAGAACACACTACATGACACTACATAGACACTACATTCATGCTACATACACACTACATACGGGCCATCTTTAGGGTAAGAACACACTACATGACACTACATAGACACTACATTCATGCTACATACACACTACATACGGGCCATCTTTAGGGTAAGAACACACTACATGACACTACATAGACACTACATACACACTACATACGGGCCATATTTAGGGTAAGAACACACTACATGACACTACATAGCAGAGGTGGGACAAAGTCATTGTTATGCAAGTCACAAGTAAGTCTCAAGTCTTTGCCCTCGAGTCCTGAGTCAAGTCGAGTCAAAGATGAGGCAAGTCCCGAGTCGAGTCACAAGTCAAAGCCAACAAGTCTCAAGTCGAGTCCAAAGTCCTACCATTTTAGTTTCGAGTCATTTCAAGTCATCTTACCACAGAATTTATACAAATCATGTATGTCTGTAAGATTTGTATTGATTTAAACCTCTTTTTATACAATGACATTAATACAGTAAAAAAACAGAAAATTTAATTTCACAAAAAATGCTTGTATTTCAACAGCATATTGCACTAGAACAATGCACAGCAACTTCAGTCCTGTATTGTATTGACCTTAGGGCTGGACGATATGGAAACATTTAATATCACGATATATTTCTTAATTTCGGTCGATACGATATAATTCCAATATCGATATGAACAATATAAAAGCCTCCGAAAAAATGCCATGAACACCCACAACGAATGTCTGTATACAATCTTCTGAAAAATACATTTGCCAAGTCTTTTGAGCCTCCTCCTATAAAACTAAATAATATTTTAGAAATTAAACGGTACAAATAAATTAAAGTTCACCTTTTATTTGATTTTAACCTTTATACAAACAAGAAAAGTCAAATAAGCAATTTGACTCTGAGACTGACCTTATTAATATATTTAACTTTAAACAATAACATAGGCTGATTATATTATTCTTTACACAAAACTTCCTGCAACAAAACTTGTTCTTATAAACATATCGTTTAAAGTTAGTGAACATGTTAGACAATGAAGAGGTGAGTTCATGAGTTCGCTACGTGACCGTGGATTTAAGAGACACGAGAGAGAAGCTCATGAACGCGCATGTTGCAACATGCTCGGAGAATGAGAGTGCTCAAAAGCGCATGTCCATCATGACGTCATGGGCCAGTCAACGCGGAAGATCCAAGCTTCTATGTTGGCTTTATGCGCTTTTGAGCCTCTCATTCTCCGGCACATTTAGCATCACGCTGAAACCTGAAGTTTATCAGATCTCAGAAAGCTGAACCACTTCCCTACCACTGAATTAGTCTTTCCTCTCATATCAACTGTCTGCTTTCTCCTCACTTATAGAAGCTCGTTCAGTCACGTTTGAATTGCGGTCATGGGCGCTCATTTTGTAGCTTAAACTTGCCGTGTTGGAGATCAGCAAAAATATTGAAATATCGAAAATGTGTTTAGAAATCATATCACCGTTATTGATTTTTTTTACCGCGATATATAGTGATATTGAATTATTGTCCAGCCCTAACCTCATATTGCAAAACAGTTTAACTTTCAAATAGACATGGGTCCTTTTAGCCTGAACTTTTTTAAACCTGTCATTAATAAAATCCTCACTCCTGAAAATGATCACTTCTGAAAAAATGGACCAACCTGATAATATAATTGGAATGACTCCATAGAGACGTGTGTGTGTGTTCGTGTGAGCGTGCCCGTGCGAAGCTCCGTCTGTAATCTTCGACCCGCATGTTTTGCAAATTGCAACTCTTTTTTTGTCGACTACCTCGTAGTTTTTATAGCCAAACGAAACTATATTCGGTATCATTTTGCCAACTGGCGCGTTGTTGCTTGTGCTTCATTGGTTGTCTTGCAATGTGCCTGCTTGGATGCTGTCTAATCAAAACAACGTGGGACTACAGTGATTGGATGTCGAATCAAAACAACGTGGGACTACAGTGATTGGATGTCCAATCAAAACAACGTGGGACTACAGTGATTGGATGTCCAATCAAAACAACGTGGGACTACAGTGATTGGATGTCCAATCAAAACAACGTGGGACTACAGTGATTGGATGTCGTGCAGGCAGCGCGCGTGCTCTCTGCATGCATTTTTTTCACAGATGTAGATAAACTGAGAGCGGGCGCGGCCGTGTGAACATTTTCTTCCCCAGTTTTCATGGGAAGTAGCGAGTCTTCTCGAGTCAAAAGGCGCAAGTCCAAGTGAAGTCACGAGTCATTGATGTTCAAGTCCAAGTCGAGTTGCAAGTCTTTGTACATTTTGTCGAGTCGAGTCTGAAGTCATCAAATTCATGACTCGAGTCTGACTCGAGTCCAAGTCACATGACTCGAGTCCACACCTCTGCTACATAGACACTAAGATACATGCTACATACACACTACATACGGGCCATCTTTAGGGTAAGAACACACTACATGACACTACATAGACACTACATACATGCTACATACACACTACATACGGGCCATCTTTAGGGTAAGAACACACTACATAAACACTACATACGCACTACATACACTCTACATACACACTACATACGGGCCATCTTTAGGGTGAGAACACACTACATAAACACTACATTGACACTACATACGCTGATACATTTTTGCTTGTGTTACTTATGAATCCATTTTTTATGTGTGTGTGTGTTTAGGAGCCACTGTTTGGCATGTTGTTTGCTCCGCTGGACAGATCTCTGACCAGGATGGATGAGGAGCTGAAACAACCAGCCCTGGATATCTTTATACTGGTACACTGCTCAAGTTCCACCTGTAAAACCCTCTGAACCAAATTGTTCAAATATTTTAAAAACTGTCGGGAAACCCCTCAAATGGTGTTCTTGGGCGGGGCTTCAGTGTTGCTTACTAGATCATAGCATTCAGGTGGGAAACAGGAAAAGGGGAATCACATTATGTCATCAGATTATGCCAATTTAACATGACAAGCTTGCGTCTAGTTGGTCTTAAAATATACAGACTTTTTAGAGCGATTTCTTAGAATGTAACATCTTCATCTCATCTTCAACCGCTTATTCGGGGTCGGGTTGCAGGGGTAGTAGTTCTAGCAGGGTACCCCAAACTTCCCTTTCCCTGGCCACGTTATCCAGCTCTGACTGGGGGATCCCGAGGCAGATACAGTATAATCTCTCCATATAGTCCTGGTTCTTCCTCGAGGCCTCCTTTCAGCTGGACATGACATGAACATCCATACCAGATGCCAGAACCACCTCAACTGGTTCCTTTCTACACGACTGAGCTTCTCACCATATCCCTAAGGGAGAGGTCAGCCACCTCCCTGAAAAAACTATTTGGGCCACTTGTACACGCATTCTCGTTCTTTCGGTCATGACCTCAAGACTCTGAGGTACTTACACTCCTCAAGACTCCGAGGTACTTACACTCCTCAAGACTCCGAGGTACTTACACTCCTCAAGACTCCGAGGTACTTACACTCCTCAAGACTCCGAGGTACTTACACTCCTCAAGACTCCGAGGTACTTACACTCCTCAAGACTCCGAGGTACTTACACTCCTCAAGACTCCGAGGTACTTACACTCCTCAAGACTCCGAGGTACTTACACTCCTCAAGACTCCGAGGTACTTACACTCCTCAAGACTCCGAGGTACTTACACTCCTCAAGACTCCGAGGTACTTACACTCCTCAAGACTCCGAGGTACTTACACTCCTCAAGACTCCGAGGTACTTACACTCCTCAAGACTCCGAGGTACTTACACTCCTCAAGACTCCGAGGTACTTACACTCCTCAAGACTCCGAGGTACTTACACTCCTCAAGACTCCGAGGTACTTACACTCCTCAAGACTCCGAGGTACTTACACTCCTTCACTTGAGGTAAAGATTCACTCCCTATTAGAGCTGCTAATCCTCATCCCAGCCACTACAGTCTCGGCTGCAAACCGAACCAGTGAGTGCTGAAGGACACTGACCCATGATTCCCTCAGGACCACATCATCTGCAAAAACCAGTGATGTGACCATCAGCTCACCAAACTGCAACGCCTCCCCACCATGACTACACCTTGATATCCTGTTCTTGTATATTACAAACACAAGTGGTAACAAAGCAAAGCCCTGGCGGAGGCCAACCCCCACCGAGAACGAATCCGACTTACTGCCGAGAACCCAGACACAGCTCCTGCTTTGAGCGTACATTAATAAGATTTACCTGCAAAGACCTCCACCAGGGAAATTGACGATGCCCCTCCATCAGCCTCCAGCTCTGCCTCTATAATAGAGGGCATGTAAGTCGGATTCAGGAGTTCCTCAAAATGCTCCTTCCACCACCGATTACCTCCTCAGTTGAGATCAATAGTGTCCCATCCTTTCAGTATTCAGCTTGGATGGTTCACTGTTTTCCTCTTCTGAGGTGCCGAACGGTTTTCCAGAAGCACGTTAGTGCCAATCGAAAATCCTTTACTTCTCCGAACTTCTCCCATAGCCTCTCGAACTTCTCCCACACCTTCTGCATTGCCTCTAACATGGCCAAGGCTGCAGCCCTTCAGCCCATCAGTACCCTGCAACCGCCTGCAAAGTCCTCTGGGATAACATATCCCCAAAGGACTCCTTCTTCAGTCGTACAGCTTTCCTAACCACCGGTGTCCACCGCCCCTTAAGCTACCTAAGACCTTGAGACCACAGCTGACCACTGCAGCTGCAGCAATGGAGAATTTGAACATGGCCAATTCTGGTTCAATGCCCCCAACCTCCACAGGGATGCAAGCAAATCTCAGCTGGAGGTGTGAGTTGAAGATCTCTCGGCCAGGGGCCTCCTCCAGACGTTCCCAGTTCTTAACAGGTCGGTCCAGGGTCTTACTAGGTCGGTCCAGGGTCTTACTAGGTCTGTCCAAAGTCTTACCCCACCCTGTGATCCAAGATGGTGATCAGTTGACAGCTCTGCCCCTCTTCACCGAAGTCTCGAAATCATGCGGTCTCAGATCAGACGATACAATCATAAAATCCCTATGCAGGACTTCATTCAGGGTCTCCAAGAAGGCTGAATACTCCCAGCTGCTGTTAGGTGCAGATGCACAAACAACAGTCAGAGTTTCCCCCCCCGCCACTCATATGCCAGAAAACAGACCAGAAAACATGATTTTAGAGGTGTGGCTACATCAGACCACACCCACAAGGAGTCCTTGTGGAACGAAAGCAGTGGAATAAATATGAGGGTTTAAGATTGAGCATCCTATATTATACTGTGTGTTAAGTATTATATGTTCTAGTTAGTGTTTTTTTTGTTTTGTAGATCCTGAGGTTTATGGGGGATCCCGACCTGAACGGAGCTCAAGAGAACCTGTTTGGAAACTACATAATTCAGAGAGGATTGGCCAATCAGGGCCTCCGAGACGAAATTCTAGCGCAGGTAGCCAACCAGGTGTGGCGGAATGTCAACCCTCAGAACTCAGAACGCGGTTGGCTTCTCATCGCTGCATGTCTCTCTGCCTTCCCTCCATCACAGAGACTGGAAAAGTACCTGCTTAAGTAAGATACACACACACACACACACACACTCACACATACTGTAAACTCACAAAAGGGATACACAAACAAGCTTGTTGAGACACACACACTCCTAACAAACACACAGTTCTCCTCACATCGGTCTGTTGTGTCTCAGATTTGTTTCGGACTACGGCCCTGCAGGGTATGAGTGTGTGTGTCAACACCGCCTGCTCCAGGCTATGAAGCGCTCTTCCCTGGGTCACCACAGCACCCGGACCTACCCTCCCTGTCTGCTGGAGTGGACAGCCAGCCGCAAGAGAGCTCACACACTCCTCCAGATACACTGCTTCGATGGTGAGGACCTCGTGTTAGTGCTAACTGATGACTTATATCTAGTGAGGCTCTACAGGACATGTTCCACATGTTAGTGCTAACTGATGACTTATGTCTAGTGAGGCTCTACAGGACATGTTCCACATGTTAGTGCTAACTGATGACTTATATCTAGTGAGGCTCTACAGGACATGTTCCACATGTAAGTGCTAACTGATGATTTATATCTAGTGAGGCTCTACAGGACATGTTCCACATGTTAGTGCTAACTGATGACTTATATCTAGTGAGGCTCTACAGGACATGTTCCACATGTTAGTGCTAACTGATGACTTATATCTAGTGAGGCTCTACAGGACATGTTCCACATGTTAGTGCTAACTGATGACTTATATCTAGTGAGGCTCTACAGGACATGTTCCACATGTTAGTGCTAACTGATGACTTATATCTAGTGAGGCTCTACAGGACATGTTCCACATGTTAGTGCTAACTGATGACTTATATCTAGTGAGGCTCTACAGGACATGTTCCACATGTTAGTGCTAACTGATGACTTATATCTAGTGAGGCTCTACAGGACATGTTCCACATGTTAGTGCTAACTGATGACTTATATCTAGTGAGGCTCTACAGGACATGTTCCACATGTTAGTGCTAACTGATGACTTATGTCTAGTGAGGCTCTACAGGACATGTTCCACATGTTAGTGCTAACTGATGACTTATATCTAGTGAGGCTCTACAGGACATGTTCCACATGTTAGTGCTAACTGATGACTTATATCTAGTGAGGCTCTACAGGACATGTTCCACATGTTAGTGCTAACTGATGACTTATATCTAGTGAGGCTCTACAGGACATGTTCCACATGTTAGTGCTAACTGATGACTTATATCTAGTGAGGCTCTACAGGACATGTTCCACATGTTAGTGCTAACTGATGACTTATATCTAGTGAGGCTCTACAGGACATGTTCCACATGTTAGTGCTAACTGATGACTTATATCTAGTGAGGCTCTACAGGACATGTTCCACATGTTAGTGCTAACTGATGACTTATATCTAGTGAGGCTCTACAGGACATGTTCCACATGTTAGTGCTAACTGATGACTTATATCTAGTGAGGCTCTACAGGACATGTTCCACATGTTAGTGCTAACTGATGACTTATATCTAGTGAGGCTCTACAGGACATGTTCCACATGTTAGTGCTAACTGATGACTTATATCTAGTGAGGCTCTACAGGACATGTTCCACATGTTAGTGCTAACTGATGACTTATATCTAGTGAGGCTCTACAGGACATGTTCCACATGTTAGTGCTAACTGATGACTTATATCTAGTGAGGCTCTACAGGACATGTTCCACATGTTAGTGCTAACTGATGACTTATATCTAGTGAGGCTCTACAGGACATGTTCCACATGTTTATGATTTATATCTAGTGAGGCTCTACAGGACATGTTCCACATGTTAGTGCTAACTGATGATGTTCCACTTATATCTAGTGAGGCTCTACAGGACATGTTCCACATGTTAGTGCTAACTGATGACTTATATCTAGTGAGGCTCTACAGGACATGTTCCACATGTTAGTGCTAACTGATGACTTATATCTAGTGAGGCTCTACAGGACATGTTCCACATGTTAGTGCTAACTGATGACTTATATCTAGTGAGGCTCTACAGGACATGTTCCACATGTTAGTGCTAACTGATGACTTATATCTAGTGAGGCTCTACAGGACATGTTCCACATGTTAGTGCTAACTGATGACTTATATCTAGTGAGGCTCTACAGGACATGTTCCACATGTTAGTGCTAACTGATGACTTATATCTAGTGAGGCTCTACAGGACATGTTCCACATGTTAGTGCTAACTGATGACTTATATCTAGTGAGGCTCTACAGGACATGTTCCACATGTTAGTGCTAACTGATGACTTATATCTAGTGAGGCTCTACAGGACATGTTCCACATGTTAGTGCTAACTGATGACTTATATCTAGTGAGGCTCTACAGGACATGTTCCACATGTTAGTGCTAACTGATGACTTATATCTAGTGAGGCTCTACAGGACATGTTCCACATGTTAGTGCTAACTGATGACTTATATCTAGTGAGGCTCTACAGGACATGTTCCACATGTTAGTGCTAACTGATGACTTATATCTAGTGAGGCTCTACAGGACATGTTCCACATGTTAGTGCTAACTGATGACTTATATCTAGTGAGGCTCTACAGGACATGTTCCACATGTTAGTGCTAACTGATGACTTATATCTAGTGAGGCTCTACAGGACATGTTCCACATGTTAGTGCTAACTGATGACTTATATCTAGTGAGGCTCTACAGGACATGTTCCACATGTTAGTGCTAACTGATGACTTATATCTAGTGAGGCTCTACAGGACATGTTCCACATGTTAGTGCTAACTGATGACTTATATCTAGTGAGGCTCTACAGGACATGTTCCACATGTTAGTGCTAACTGATGACTTATATCTAGTGAGGCTCTACAGGACATGTTCCACATGTTAGTGCTAACTGATGACTTATATCTAGTGAGGCTCTACAGGACATGTTCCACATGTTAGTGCTAACTGATGACTTATATCTAGTGAGGCTCTACAGGACATGTTCCACATGTTAGTGCTAACTGATGACTTATATCTAGTGAGGCTCTACAGGACATGTTCCACATGTTAGTGCTAACTGATGACTTATATCTAGTGAGGCTCTACAGGACATGTTCCACATGTTAGTGCTAACTGATGACTTATATCTAGTGAGGCTCTACAGGACATGTTCCACATGTTAGTGCTAACTGATGACTTATATCTAGTGAGGCTCTACAGGACATGTTCCACATGTTAGTGCTAACTGATGACTTATATCTAGTGAGGCTCTACAGGACATGTTCCACATGTTAGTGCTAACTGATGACTTATATCTAGTGAGGCTCTACAGGACATGTTCCACATGTTAGTGCTAACTGATGACTTATATCTAGTGAGGCTCTACAGGACATGTTCCACATGTTAGTGCTAACTGATGACTTATATCTAGTGAGGCTCTACAGGACATGTTCCACATGTTAGTGCTAACTGATGACTTATATCTAGTGAGGCTCTACAGGACATGTTCCACATGTTAGTGCTAACTGATGACTTATATCTAGTGAGGCTCTACAGGACATGTTCCACATGTTAGTGCTAACTGATGACTTATATCTAGTGAGGCTCTACAGGACATGTTCCACATGTTAGTGCTAACTGATGACTTATATCTAGTGAGGCTCTACAGGACATGTTCCACATGTTAGTGCTAACTGATGACTTATATCTAGTGAGGCTCTACAGGACATGTTCCACATGTTAGTGCTAACTGATGACTTATATCTAGTGAGGCTCTACAGGACATGTTCCACATGTTAGTGCTAACTGATGACTTATGTCTAGTGAGGCTCTACAGGACATGTTCCACATGTTAGTGCTAACTGATGACTTATATCTAGTGAGGCTCTACAGGACATGTTCCACATGTTAGTGCTAACTGATGACTTATATCTAGTGAGGCTCTACAGGACATGTTCCACATGTTAGTGCTAACTGATGACTTATATCTAGTGAGGCTCTACAGGACATGACTTATATTCTACAGGACACATGTTAGTGCTAACTGATGACTTATGTCTAGTGAGGCTCTACAGGACATGTTCCACATGTTAGTGCTAACTGATGACTTATGTCTAGTGAGGCTCTACAGGACATGTTCCACATGTTAGTGCTAACTGATGACTTATGTCTAGTGAGGCTCTACAGGACATGTTCCACATGTTAGTGATAACTGATGATTTATATCTAGTGAGGCTCTACAGGACATGTTCCACATGTTAGTGTTAACTGATGACTTATATCTAGTGAGGCTCTACAGGACATGTTCCACATGTTAGTGCTAACTGATGACTTATATCTAGTGAGGCTCTACAGGACATGTTCCACATGTTAGTGCTAACTGATGACTTATATCTAGTGAGGCTCTACAGGACATGTTCCACATGTTAGTGCTAACTGATGACTTATATCTAGTGAGGCTCTACAGGACATGTTCCACATGTTAGTGCTAACTGATGACTTTCCACATGTTCCACATGTTAGTGCTAACTGATGACTTATGTCTAGTGAGGCTCTACAGGACATGTTCCACATGTTAGTGATAACTGATGACTTATGTCTAGTGAGGCTCTACAGGACATGTTCCACATGTTAGTGCTAACTGATGACTTATATCTAGTGAGGCTCTACAGGACATGTTCCACATGTTAGTGCTAACTGATGACTTATATCTAGTGAGGCTCTACAGGACATGTTCCACATGTTAGTGCTAACTGATGACTTATATCTAGTGAGGCTCTACAGGACATGTTCCACATGTTAGTGCTAACTGATGACTTATATCTAGTGAGGCTCTACAGGACATGTTCCACATGTTAGTGCTAACTGATGACTTATGTCTAGTGAGGCTCTACAGGACATGTTCCACATGTTAGTGCTAACTGATGACTTATGTCTAGTGAGGCTCTACAGGACATGTTCCACATGTTAGTGATAACTGATGATTTATATCTAGTGAGGCTCTACAGGACATGTTCCACATGTTAGTGTTAACTGATGACTTATATCTAGTGATACAGGACATGTTCCACATGTTAGTGCTAACTGATGACTTCTATCTAGTGAGGCTCTACAGGACATGTTCCACATGTTAGTGCTAACTGATGACTTCTATCTAGTGAGGCTCTACAGGACATGTTCCACATGTTAGTGATAACTGATGACTTATATCTAGTGAGGCTCTACAGGACATGTTCCACATGTTAGTGCTAACTGATGACTTATATCTAGTGAGGCTCTACAGGACATGTTCCACATGTTAGTGCTAACTGATGACTTATATCTAGTGAGGCTCTACAGGACATGTTCCACATGTTAGTGCTAACTGATGACTTATATCTAGTGAGGCTCTACAGGACATGTTCCACATGTTAGTGATGACTTATATCTAGTGAGGCTCTACAGGACATGTTCCACATGTTAGTGCTAACTGATGACTTATCCACATCTAGTGAGGCTCTAGGACATGTTCCCATGTTAGTGCTAACTGATGTCTAGTGAGGCTCTAGGACATGTTCCACATGTTAGTGCTAACTGATGATATGTCTAGTGAGGCTCATGTTCCACAGGATAACATGACTTATTCCAGGACATGTTAGTGCTAACTGATGACTTATATCTAGTGAGGCTCTACAGGACATGTTCCACATGTTAGTGCT
The DNA here is from genome assembly GCA_029465975.1 of Dallia pectoralis. Lineage (NCBI taxonomy): Eukaryota > Metazoa > Chordata > Actinopteri > Esociformes > Umbridae > Dallia > Dallia pectoralis. The sequence continues at coordinate 550,931 of CM055741.1, read as the reverse complement.
AACTGATGACTTATGTCTAGTGAGGCTCTACAGGACATGTTCCACATGTTAGTGCTAACTGATGACTTATATCTAGTGAGGCTCTACAGGACATGTTCCACATGTTAGTGCTAACTGATGACTTATATCTAGTGAGGCTCTACAGGACATGTTCCACATGTTAGTGCTAACTGATGACTTATATCTAGTGAGGCTCTACAGGACATGTTCCACATGTTAGTGATAACTGATTGATGACTTATGTCTGATATTCCATGTCAGGTGTGTCCTTCCTCTGTCCGCTACACTCCTGGACAACAGGAGAAGACCTGGCTCAAAACATCCTAAAGCACAGGTCAACACACAGAAACACACACTTTACAGCCTAGAGTTGTGATCTATTTTATACAACTAACCAAATATTTTAGAGCAGTAACCCTTAAATTACCACAGAACCGTGAGATGAATTAGTTCTATTTGACTGCATCTCTCTTTTCTTCTCAATGTGTCTGTCTTTCTGCCTGTCTGTCTCTCTGCAGGGGTGTGTCTGAAGGTGTGTGTGGTTGGTCTGTGTTGCTACGTGAACCGTTCCAGTGGGTGGAGCTAGAGGGAAACGACTACGTGTTTGATCTGATCTCAGACCTGGAGTTACCATCTGACTTCTCCAAACAGAAGAGCTACTTCATCATCTCAGCTCAGGACCCTTCCAGGGTCAGGACAAATGCTAGTATGTGAGTAACACCCACAACCCCCCTCCCCGAGTCCCAAGCTCCCCCTTTCCCCAAGTCCCAAGCTCCCCCTTTCCCCAAGTCCCAAGCTCCCCCTTTCCCCAAGTCCCAAGCTCCCCCTTTCCCCAAGTCCCAAGCTCCCCCTTTCCCCAAGTCCCAAGCTCAACTCCCCCCTTTCCCCAAGTCCCAAGCTCCACTCCCCCCTTTCCCCAAGTCCCAAGCTCCACTCCCCCTTTCCCCAAGTCCCAAGCTCCATTCCCCCTTTCCCCAAGTCTCAAGCTCCACTCCCCCTTGCCCCAAGTTCCCCTTTCCCCAAGTCCCAAGCTCCCCCTTTCCCCAAGTCCCAAGCTCCCCCTTTCCCCAAGTCCCAAGCTCCCCCTTTCCCCAAGTCCCAAGCTCCCCCTTTCCCCAAGTCCCAAGCTCCCCCTTTCCCCAAGTCCCAAGCTCCCCCTTTCCCCAAGTCCCAAGCTCCCCCTTTCCCCAAGCTCCCCCTTTCCCCAAGTCCCAAGCTCCACTCCCCCTATCCCCAAGTCCAAAGCTCCACTCCCCTTTCCCCAAGTCCCAAGCTCCACTCCCCCTTTCCCCAAGTCCCAAGCTCCACTACCCCTTTCCCCAAGTCCCAAGCTCCACTCCCCCTTTCCCCAAGTCCCAAGTTCCCCCTTTCCCCAAGTCCCAAGCTCCCCCTTTCCCCCAGTTCCAAGCTCCCCCTTTCCCCAGGTCCCAAGCTCCACTCCCCCTTTCCCCTAGTCCCAAGCTCCACTCCCCCTTTCCCCAAGTCCCAAGCTCCACACCCCCAGTGTGCTGGTTGAACTATGCCGCTTGAACACTGTTGTGTTAATCCTAACTGTGTGTGTGTGTGTGTGTGTGTGTGTGTGTGTGTGTGTGTGTGTGTGTGTGTGTGTGTGTGTGTGTGTGTGTGTGTGTGTGTGTGTGTGTGTAGCAGCCTATTGGGCAGTGGGTTTGGAGCAGATGGAGTCCTCTACAGACCATCTGCTATTCATACTACCAGCAGACATGATGGCTCTGATGGCATTTATGGACAAGGTACAGCATCTCAATCTATTTCTCTATCTATGTATCTCTCTCTATATTCATCAATCTCTATTTTTATCTCTTCAGTAGTACAGAAAGTATTCACAGCCCTTGTCTTTTTCTACATGTTGTTATGTTACAGCCTGTTTCCATTTCTCTCCCACAAAAATTCTGCACTAAATACAGTATGGAAACAGTATGCACCTAAGATCAATTCTGAGTGTCATGGCTGGATGCACTGTATTCCTCTCTGTGTTAGTGTGACAGACTGTCTGATGGTATTTCTCTGTGTTAGTGTGACAGACTGTCTGATGGTATTTCTCTGTGTTAGTGTGACAGACTGTCTGATGGTATTTCTCTGTGTTAGTGTGACAGACTGTCTGATGGTATTTCTCTGTGTTAGTGTGACAGACTGTCTGATGGTATTTCTCTGTGTTAGTGTGACAGACTGTCTGATGGTATTTCTCTGTGTTAGTGTGACAGACTGTCTGATGGTATTTCTCTGTGTTAGTGTGACAGACTGTCTGACGGTATTTCTCTGTGTTAGTGTGACAGACTGTCTGATGGTATTTCTCTGTGTTAGTGTGACAGACTGTCTGATGGTATTTATCTGTGTTAGTGTGACAGACTGTCTGATGGTATTTCTCTGTGTTAGTGTGACAGACTGTCTGATGGTATTTATCTGTGTTAGTGTGACAGACTGTCTGATGGTATTTCTCTGTGTTAGTGTGACAGACTGTCTGATGGTATTTATCTGTGTTAGTGTGACAGACTGTCTGATGGTATTCCTCTCTGTGTTAGTGTGACAGACTGTCTGATGGTATTTCTCTCTGTGTTAGTGTGACAGACTGTCTGATGGTATTTCTCTGTGTTAGTGTGACAGACTGTCTGATGGTATTCCTCTCTGTGTTAGTGTGACAGACTGTCTGATGGTATTTCTCTGTGTTAGTGTGACAGACTGTCTGATGGTATTTCTCTGTGTTAGTGTGACAGACTGTCTGATGGTATTTCTCTGTGTTAGTGTGACAGACTGTCTGATGGTATTTATCTGTGTTAGTGTGACAGACTGTCTGATGGTATTCCTCTCTGTGTTAGTGTGACAGACTGTCTGATGGTATTTCTCTGTGTTAGTGTGACAGACTGTCTGACGGTATTTCTCTGTGTTAGTGTGACAGACTGTCTGATGGTATTTCTCTGTGTTAGTGTGACAGACTGTCTGATGGTATTTCTCTGTGTTAGTGTGACAGACTGTCTGACGGTATTTCTCTGTGTTAGTGTGACAGACTGTCTGATGGTATTTCTCTGTGTTAGTGTGACAGACTGTCTGATGGTATTTCTCTGTGTTATTGTGACAGACTGTCTGATGGTATTTCTCTGTGTTAGTGTGACAGACTGTCTGATGGTATTTCTCTGTGTTAGTGTGACAGACTGTCTGATGGTATTTCTCTGTGTTAGTGTGACAGACTGTCTGATGGTATTTCTCTGTGTTAAATGACAAACTGTCTGATGGTATTTCTCTGTGTTAGTGTGACAGACTGTCTGATGGTATTTCTCTGTGTTATTGTGACAGACTGTCTGATGGTATTTCTCTGTGTTAGTGTGACAGACTGTCTGATGGTATTTCTCTGTGTTAAATGACAAACTGTCTGATGGTATTTCTCTGTGTTAGTGTGACAGACTGTCTGATGGTATTTCTCTGTGTTAAATGACAAACTGTCTGATGGTATTTCTCTGTGTTAGTGTGACAAACTGTCTGATGGTATTTCTCTGTGTTAGTGTGACAGACTGTCTGATGGTATTTCTCTGTGTTAGATGACAAACTGTCTGATGGTATTTCTCTGTGTTAGATGACAAACTGTCTGATGGTATTTCTCTGTGTTAGTGTGACAGACTGTCTGATGGTATTTCTTTGTGTTAGATGACAAACTGTCTGATGGTATTTCTCTGCGTTAGTGTGACAGACTGTCTGATGGTATTTCTCTGTGTTAGTGTGACAGACTGTCTGACGGTATTTCTCTGTGTTAGTGTGACAGACTGTCTGATGGTATTTCTCTGTGTTAGTGTGACATACTGTCTGATGGTATTTCTCTGTGTTAGTGTGACTGACTGTCTGACGGTATTTCTCTGTGTTAGTGTGACAAACTGTCTGATGGAATTTCTCTGTGTTAGTGTGACAGACTGTCTGATGGTATTTCTCTGTGTTAGTGTGACAGACTGTCTGACGGTATTTCTCTGTGTTAGTGTGACAGACTGTCTGACGGTATTTCTCTGTGTTAGTGTGACAGACTGTCTGATGGTATTTCTCTGTGTTAGTGTGACAGACTGTCTGACGGTATTTCTCTGTGTTAGTGTGACAGACTGTCTGATGGTATTTCTCTGTGTTAGTGTGACAGACTGTCTGATGGTATTTCTCTGTGTTATTGTGACAGACTGTCTGATGGTATTTCTCTGTGTTAGTGTGACAGACTGTCTGATGGTATTTCTCTGTGTTAGTGTGACAGACTGTCTGATGGTATTTCTCTGTGTTAGTGTGACAGACTGTCTGACGGTATTTCTCTGTGTTAGTGTGACAGACTGTCTGATGGTATTTCTCTGTGTTAGTGTGACAGACTGTCTGATGGTATTTCTCTGTGTTAGTGTGACAGACTGTCTGACGGTATTTCTCTGTGTTAGTGTGACAGACTGTCTGATGGTATTTCTCTGTGTTAGTGTGACAGACTGTCTGATGGTATTTCTCTGTGTTATTGTGACAGACTGTCTGATGGTATTTCTCTGTGTTAGTGTGACAGACTGTCTGATGGTATTTCTCTGTGTTAGTGTGACAGACTATCTGATGGTATTTCTCTGTGTTATTGTGACAGACTGTCTGATGGTATTTCTCTGTGTTAGTGTGACAGACTGTCTGATGGTATTTCTCTGTGTTAGTGTGACAGACTGTCTGATGGTATTTCTCTGTGTTAGTGTGACAGACTGTCTGACGGTATTTCTCTGTGTTAGTGTGACAGACTGTCTGATGGTATTTCTCTGTGTTAGTGTGACAGACTGTCTGATGGTATTTCTCTGTGTTAGTGTGACAGACTGTCTGACGGTATTTCTCTGTGTTAGTGTGACAGACTGTCTGATGGTATTTCTCTGTGTTAGTGTGACAGACTGTCTGATGGTATTTCTCTGTGTTATTGTGACAGACTGTCTGATGGTATTTCTCTGTGTTAGTGTGACAGACTGTCTGATGGTATTTCTCTGTGTTAGTGTGACAGACTGTCTGATGGTATTTCTCTGTGTTAGTGTGACAGACTGTCTGATGGTATTTCTCTGTGTTAAATGACAAACTGTCTGATGGTATTTCTCTGTGTTAGTGTGACAAACTGTCTGATGGTATTTCTCTGTGTTAGTGTGACAGACTGTCTGATGGTATTTCTCTGTGTTAGATGACAAACTGTCTGATGGTATTTCTCTGTGTTAGTGTGACAAACTGTCTGATAGTATTACTCTGTGTTAGATGACAAACTGTCTGATGGTATTTCTCTGTGTTAGTATGACAGACTGTCTGATGGTATTTCTTTGTGTTAGATGACAAACTGTCTGATGGTATTTGTCTGCGTTAGTGTGACAGACTGTCTGATGGTATTTCTCTGTGTTAGTGTGACAGACTGTCTGACGGTATTTCTCTGTGTTAGTGTGACAGACTGTCTGATGGTATTTCTCTGTGTTAGTGTGACATACTGTCTGATGGTATTTCTCTGTGTTAGTGTGACAGACTGTCTGACGGTATTTCTCTGTGTTAGTGTGACAAACTGTCTGATGGAATTTCTCTGTGTTAGTGTGACAGACTGTCTGATGGTATTTCTCTGTGTTAGTGTGACAGACTGTCTGATGGTATTTCTCTGTGTTAGTGTGACAGACTGTCTGACGGTATTTCTCTGTGTTAGTGTGACAGACTGTCTGATGGTATTTCTCTGTGTTAGTGTGACAGACTGTCTGATGGTATTTCTCTGTGTTAGTGTGACAGACTGTCTGATGGTATTTCTCTGTGTTAGATGACAAACTATCTGATGGTATTTCTCTGTGTTAGTGTGACAAACTGTCTGATGGTATTTCTCTGTGTTAGTGTGACAGACTGTCTGATGGTATTTCTCTGTGTTAGATGACAAACTGTCTGATGGTATTTCTCTGTGTTAGTGTGACAAACTGTCTGATAGTATTACTCTGTGTTAGATGACAAACTGTCTGATGGTATTTCTCTGTGTTAGTGTGACAGACTGTCTGATGGTATTTCTTTGTGTTAGATGACAAACTGTCTGATGGTATTTGTCTGCGTTAGTGTGACAGACTGTCTGATGGTATTTCTCTGTGTTAGTGTGACAGACTGTCTGACGGTATTTCTCTGTGTTAGTGTGACAGACTGTCTGATGGTATTTCTCTGTGTTAGTGTGACATACTGTCTGATGGTATTTCTCTGTGTTAGTGTGACAAACTGTCTGATAGTATTTCTCTGTGTTAGATGACAAACTGTCTGATGGTATTTCTCTGTGTTAGTGTGACAGACTGTCTGATGGTATTTCTCTGTGTTAGTGTGACAGACTGTCTGATGGTATTTCTCTGTGTTAGTGTGAGAGACTGTCTGACGGTATTTCTCTGTGTTAGTGTGACAGACTGTCTGACGGTATTTATCTGTGTTAGTGTGACAGACTGTCTGATGGTATTTATCTGTGTTAGTGTGACAGACTGTCTGATGGTATTTATCTGTGTTATTGTGACAGACTGTCTGATGGTATTTCTCTGTGTTAGTGTGACAGACTGTCTGATGGTATTTCTCTGTGTTAGTGTGACAGACTGTCTGATGGTATTTCTCTGTGTTAGTGTGACATACTGTCTGATGGTATTTCTCTGTGTTAGTGTGACAGACTGTCTGACGGTATTTCTCTGTGTTAGTGTGACAGACTGTCTGATGGTATTTCTCTGTGTTAGTGTGACAGACTGTCTGATGGTATTTCTCTGTGTTAGTGTGACAGACTGTCTGATGGTATTTCTCTGTGTTAGTGTGACAGACTGTCTGATGGTATTTCTCTGTGTTAGTGTGACAGACTGTCTGATGGTATTTCTCTGTGTTAGTGTGAGAGACTGTCTGATGGTATTTCTCTGTGTTATTGTGACAGACTGTCTGATGGTATTTCTCTGTGTTAGTGTGACAGACTGTCTGATGGTATTTCTCTGTGTTAGTGTGACAGACTGTCTGACGGTATTTATCTGTGTTAGTGTGACAGACTGTCTGATGGTATTTCTCTGTGTTAGTGTGACAGACTGTCTGACGGTATTTATCTGTGTTATTGTGACAGACTGTCTGATGGTATTTCTCTGTGTTAGTGTGACAGACTGTCTGATGGTATTTCTCTGTGTTAGTGTGACAGACTGTCTGACGGTATTTCTCTGTGTTAGTGTGACAGACTGTCTGATGGTATTTATCTGTGTTAGTGTGACAGACTGTCTGATGGTATTTCTCTGTGTTAGTGTGACAGACTGTCTGATGGTATTTATCTGTGTTAGTGTGACAGACTGTCTGATGGTATTTCTCTGTGTTAGTGTGACAGACTGTCTGATGGTATTTCTCTGTGTTAGTGTGACAGACTGTCTGATGGTATTTCTCTGTGTTAGTGTGACAGACTGTCTGATGGTATTTCTCTGTGTTATTGTGACAGACTGTCTGATGGTATTTCTCTGTGTTAGTGTGACAGACTGTCTGATGGTATTTCTCTGTGTTAGTGTGACAGACTGTTTGATGGTATTTCTCTGTGTTAGTGTGACAGACTGTCTGATGGTATTTCTCTGTGTTAGTGTGACAGACTGTCTGATGGTATTTCTCTGTGTTAGTGTGACAGACTGTCTGACGGTATTTCTCTGTGTTAGTGTGACAGACTGTCTGACGGTATTTCTCTGTGTTAGTGTGACATACTGTCTGATGGTATTTCTCTGTGTTAGTGTGACAGACTGTCTGACGGTATTTCTCTGTGTTAGTGTGACAGACTGTCTGATGGTATTTCTCTGAGTTAGTGTGACAGACTGTCTGATGGTATTTCTCTGTGTTTGTGTGACAGACTGTCTGATGGTATTTCTCTGTGTTAGTGTGACAGACTGTCTGATGGTATTTCTCTGAGTTAGTGTGACAGACTGTTTGATGGTATTTCTCCGTGTTAGTGTGACAGACTGTCTGATGGTATTTCTCTGTGTTAGTGTGACAGACTGTCTGATGGTATTTCTCTGTGTTATTGTGACAGACTGTCTGATGGTATTTCTCTGTGTTAGTGTGACAGACTGTCTGATGGTATTTCTCTGTGTTAGTGTGACAGACTGTCTGACGGTATTTCTCTGTGTTAGTGTGACAGACTGTCTGATGGTATTTATCTGTGTTAGTGTGACAGACTGTCTGACGGTATTTATCTGTGTTATTGTGACAGACTGTCTGATGTTATTTCTCTGTGTTAGTGTGACAGACTGTCTGATGGTATTTCTCTGTGTTAGTGTGACAGACTGTCTGACGGTATTTCTCTGTGTTAGTGTGACAGACTGTCTGATGGTATTTATCTGTGTTAGTGTGACAGACTGTCTGATGGTATTTATCTGTGTTAGTGTGACAGACTGTCTGATGGTATTTCTCTGTCTGACAGACTGTCTGATGGTATTTCTCTGTGTTATTGTGACAGACTGTCTGATGGTATTTCTCTGTGTTAGTGTGACAGACTGTCTGATGGTATTTCTCTGTGTTAGTGTGACAGACTGTCTGATGGTATTTCTCTGTGTTAGTGTGACAGACTGTCTGATGGTATTTCTCTGTTTGACAGACTGTCTGTGTTAGTGTGACAGACTGTCTGATGGTATTTCTCTGTGTTAGTGTGACAGACTGTCTGATGGTATTTCTCTGTGTTAGTGTGACAGACTGTCTGATGGTATTTCTCTGTGTTAGTGTGACAGACTGTCTGATGGTATTTCTCTGTGTTAGTGTGACAGACTGTCTGATGGTATTTCTCTGTGTTAGTGTGACAGACTGTCTGTGTTAGTGTGACAGATGGTATTTCTCTGTGTTAGTGTGACAGACTGTCTGATGGTATTTCTCTGTGTTAGTGTGACAGACTGTCTGATGGTATTTCTCTGTGTTATTGTGACAGACTGTCTGATGGTATTTCTCTGTGTTAGTGTGACAGACTGTCTGATGGTATTTCTCTGTGTTAGTGTGACAGACAGTCTGATGGTATTTCTCTGTGTTAGTGTGACAGATTGTCTGATGGTATTTCTCTGTGTTAGTGTGACAGACTGTCTGATGGTATTTCTCTGTGTTAGTGTGACAGACTGTCTGATGGTATTTCTCTGTGTTAGTGTGACAGACTGTCTGATGGTATTTCTCTGTGTTATTGTGACAGACTGTCTGATGGTATTTCTCTGTGTTAGTGTGACAGACTGTCTGATGGTATTTCTCTGTGTTATTGTGACAGACTGTCTGATGGTATTTCTCTGTGTTAGTGTGACAGACTGTCTGATGGTATTTCTCTGTGTTAGTGTGACAGACAGTCTGATGGTATTTCTCTGTGTTAGTGTGACAGATTGTCTGATGGTATTTCTCTGTGTTAGTGTGACAGACTGTCTGATGGTATTTCTTTTTAGACCCGGAGCCCCAGATGGAAACCTACGTTGACAGTCTGTTTGACCCTGTTCTCTATGATGGCACTGATGTGAGTAACACACACCTGACCTGTCTAAACACACCTGACCACACACACCTGACCACACACATCTTACCACACATACCCGACAACGCACACCTGACAACGCACCCTTAACACTGCACACCTAACACTGCACACCTGGCCATACACACACACACATACACACCGACTACAATGCTGAAAGACACCCGCAACACGACACATGCTATGCTAAGCTAACTGAATCTGATCTGACATAAGCTATGCTAAGCTAACTGAATCTGATCTGACAGATGCTATGCTAAGCTAACTGAATCTGATCTGACATAAGCTATGCTAAGCTAACTGAATCTGATCTGACAGATGCTATGCTAAGCTAACTGAATCTGATCTGACACATGCTATGCTAAGCTAACTGAATCTGATCTGACACATGCTATGCTAAGCTAACTGAATCTGATCTGACACATGCTATGCTAAGCTAACAGAATCTGATCTGACACATGCTATGCTAAGCTAACTGAATCTGATCTGACACATGCTATGCTAAGCTAACTGAATCTGATCAGACACATGTTATGCTAAGCTAACTGAATCTGATCGGATGGGTTCGGTCATGTATCAGATGCTGCACCAACTGATTACCTTACCCAGTTACCGTTAATGTCACTGTAACCAGATCGCTGTTGCGGTTTCCTACCAGGGAACATGGAGCGGAATTAATCAGATGAATGGCTGGTTATTTAATGAGACACACACAGTTTTGTACGTCATCCTTCTCAATGGCAGAACTGTGTTCACTGAACCTGGAATTTGAAGGTTTCCCTGGTTGGCTGAGACCAGGAGCAGGTTGCTTTGTGATGTGTGTTTATTCCATTTGGATGTTATGGCACTGTGTTAAAACTAATTTCATGTCCCAGTCTGTTATAACTTGAATTCTCATTTTCTCTCAAACATGTTCTGTCATCTGTACTTTTGTGTCTCCTCTATCTCTCTCCCGCGGTTTCCTTGTACCGTCCAGGACCTGGAGAATCCTTCTGCTCTGTCCAACAGGATGAGGGGGGCTGGTGGTGTTGGTGGGGAGACAGGGGACCCACAGCCGGGCTATAGCACCCCTCACTCCTTCACCCAGCCACCCCCTGGAGGTTAGTCAGTTTTAACCTAGTTGTCTGCTTATATCTTATCAAACTATTAGCTTAAAATGTAACTGTTGGCACTTAACGTTTAGCGCTAGCCTTCAGCTTACCGTCCCCAAGCATGCATTTCTGTTGTGTGTTGGTTCCTCCAGGGGTGAGGGTTCTGCCCATGTATCCAGTAGCCCCTCCACGTGCTCCTCCAAGGGACGACTCCCAGAGCCACGCCGTCATGGCCCAGCAGCAACAGGCCATCATCAGTCAACAGGCTGTCATCATGGTAGGCTGCATTAGGGATTTTATTACATATTGACAGGCTGTCATCATGGTAGGCTGCATTAGGGATTTTATTATATATTAACATGCTGTCATCATGGTAGGCTGCATTAGGGATTTTATTATATATTAACATGCTGTCATCATGGTAGGCTGCATTAGGGATTTCATTACATATTAACATGCTGTCATCATGGTAGGCTGCATTAGGGATTTCATTACATATTAACATGCTGTCATCATGGTAGGCTGCATTAGGGACTTTATTACATATTAACATGCTGTCATCATGGTAGGCTGCATTAGGGATTTTATTATATATTAACATGCTGTCATCATGGTAGGCTGCATTAGGGACTTTATTACATATTAACATGCTGTCATCATGGTAGGCTGCATTAGGGATTTTATTGTATATTAACATGCTGTCATCATGGTAGGCTGCATTAGGGATTTTATTATATATTAACATGCTGTCATCATGGTAGGCTGCATTAGGGATTTTATTACATATTAACATGCTGTCATCATGGTAGGCTGCATTAGGGATTTTATTATATATTAACAGGCTGTCATCATGGTAGGCTGCATTAGGGATTTTATTATATATTAACATGCTGTCATCATGGTAGGCTGCATTTGGGATTTTATTATATATTAACATGCTGTCATCATGGTAGGCTGCATTAGGGATTTTATTACATATTAACATGCTGTCATCATGGTAGGCTGCATTAGGGATTTTATTATATATTAACAGGCTGTCATCATGGTAGGCTGCATTAGGGATTTTATTACATATTAACATGCTGTCATCATGGTAGGCTGCATTAGGGATTTCATTACATATTAACATGCTGTCATCATGGTAGGCTGCATTAGGGATTTTATTATATATTAACATGCTGTCATCATGGTAGGCTGCATTAGGGATTTCATTACATATTAACATGCTGTCATCATGGTAGGCTGCATTAGGGATTTTATTATATATTAACATGCTGTCATCATGGTAGGCTGCATTAGGGACTTTATTATATATTAACATGCTGTCATCATGGTAGGCTGCATTAGGGATTTTATTATATATTAACATGCTGTCATCATGGTAGGCTGCATTAGGGACTTTATTACATATTAACATGCTGTCATCATGGTAGGCTGCATTGGGGACTTTATTACATATTAACAGGCTGTCATCATGGTAGGCTGCATTAGGGATTTTATTACATATTAACATGCTGTCATCATGGTAGGCTGCATTAGGGATTTTATTATATATTAACATGCTGTCATCATGGTAGGCTGCATTAGGGATTTTATTACATATTAACATGCTGTCATCATGGTAGGCTGCATTAGGGATTTTATTATATATTAACATGCTGTCATCATGGTAGGCTGCATTAGGGATTTTATTACATATTAACAGGCTGTCATCATGGTAGGCTGCATTAGGGATTTTTATTACATATTAACATGCTGTCATCATGGTAGGCTGCATTAGGGATTTTATTATATATTAACATGCTGTCATCATGGTAGGCTGCATTAGGGATTTTATTACATATTAACATGCTGTCATCATGGTAGGCTGCATTAGGGATTTTATTACATATTAACATGCTGTCATCATGGTAGGCTGCATTTGGGATTTCATTACATATTAACATGCTGAATTCGTGGTAGGCTGCTCCACGGATTTCATTTTGTATTTAATGATTGTGTCTACTTTATTGACAGGTATTATTGTGTTTCTTTCTCTCTCCTCCTCCTCCTCCCCACTAGGCTCAGCAGATGACAATGCAGGCTATGGCCTTAGTGGCCTCCCCCATGACCTCCCCTCCAACCTCCCCACTCACCTCCCCACCAATGAGTCCCCTCCTCCCACACCCATATGGTCTACCACCTAGCCCCTATGCTAATTTCCCACCAAGCCCGTATGCTAGTCCTCTACCACCAAGTGCGTATGCTAGTCCTCTACCACCAAGTGCGTATGCTAGTCCTCTACCACCAAGTGCGTATGCTAGTCCTCTACCACCAAGTGCGTATGCTAGTCCTCTACCACCAAGTGCGTATGCTAGTCCTCTACCACCAAGTGCGTATGCTAGTCCTCTACCACCAAGTGCGTATGCTAGTCCTCTACCACCAAGTCCGTATGCTAGTCCTCTACCACCAAGTGCGTATGCTAACATACCTCCCAGTCCATACGCCACTGACCATTACACTAATCCCCAGCCTCACAGTCCCTATTCAGGCATTCAAACCCACCCTGTCTCCCCGGAGGCTAGTGATCCCACCATCAATGAAGTAATGATACAACCTGCAAAAACCTTGAAGCCAACACCATCCACACATCATGTGAGTCTATTACCACAAGGGCATTATTAGTACCTGGCCATGTGAGTTTATTCTCTCTAGAGTAGTATTAGTACCTGACCAGGTGAGTTTATTCTCTCTAGAGTAGTATTAGTACCTGACCAGGTGAGTTTATTCTCTCTAGAGTAGTATTAGTACCTGACCAGGTGAGTTTATTCTCTCTAGAGTAGTATTAGTACCTGACCAGGTGAGTTTATTCTCTCTAGAGTAGTATTAGTACCTGGCCATGTGAGTTTATTCTCTCTAGAGTAGTATTAGTACCTGACCAGGTGAGTTTATTCTCTCTAGAGTAGTATTAGTACCTGACCAGGTGAGTTTATTCTCTCTAGAGTAGTATTAGTACCTGGCCATGTGAGTTTATTCTCTCTAGAGTAGTATTAGTACCTGACCAGGTGAGTTTATTCTCTCTAGAGTAGTATTAGTACCTGGCCATGTGAGTTTATTCTCTCTAGAGTAGTATTAGTACCTGACCAGGTGAGTTTATTCTCTCTAGAGTAGTATTAGTACCTGGCCATGTGAGTTTATTCTCTCTAGAGTAGTATTAGTACCTGACCAGGTGAGTTTATTCTCTCTAGAGTAGTATTAGTACCTGACCAGGTGAGTTTATTCTCTCTAGAGTAGTATTAGTACCTGACCAGGTGAGTTTATTCTCTCTAGAGTAGTATTAGTACCTGACCAGGTGAGTTTATTCTTTCTAGGGTAGTATTAGTACCTGACCAGGTGAGTTTATTCTCTCTAGAGTAGTATTAGTACCTGACCAGGTGAGTTTATTCTCTCTAGAGTAGTATTAGTACCTGACCAGGTGAGTTTATTCTCTCTAGAGTAGTATTAGTACCTGACCAGGTGAGTTTATTCTCTCTAGAGTAGTATTAGTACCTGACCAGGTGAGTTTATTCTTTCTAGGGTAGTATTAGTACTAGTCAGTATTATACTAATATATATATATAAATAAGCTCTTTGTTTGTGTCCACAACTCTTTAGACAACAAGCCCCATTGCTAAGGACAACGTTCCCCATAAAAAGGCTCCTGCTATCCCCATCAACAAGGAACCTGTTAGAAAGTTTGGTAATTATTCTGTTGCTTTTTAATATACTACTACTTTCCTATTAAACCAGTTCTGCAGGAGTTACCCCAATATACTGAGCTATTCATCTGTTCATTGTTTGGCCATATCTACTATAACCAACACAAATGTTATTCCATGGTTGACCTTGCCTTCTGTGTAGTATGACCCCTAACCCCTGACCCTTAACAAAATACTTTGACACTAACCCCTGACCTTGATACTTCTTCAATCTCCATCTAAAATCACCCTGGCATTTGTAATATGTACGTTATTTGTCTTTAACATCTTTATTTCTTAACTCCCCCTACCGTTTGTAGCACCTGTGGTAACCCGTCCTCCCCACCCAGCTGGAGAGGTGGTGAGGTCTTCAGTTCTGCCTCGGGTGGACATCGTCCCCAGCAGCAACATCAAAGACATCATTAGACAGTATGACACTCCTCCACCACCTGATGCCCTACCACTCAGAAGGAGGTCAGAGGTCACACACTCACTATCCTCTATTCATCCTGTGTCTCCTGTCTTCTCACTTTAGGAGACCAGAGGTCACACACAACCACACACACACACACCACACACACACACACACACACACACACACACACACACACACACACACACACCACAAACACACACACACACACACACACACACACACCACAAACACACACACACACACACACACACACACCACAAACACACACACACACACACACACACACACACACACACACACACACACACACACACCACACACACTATCCTCTATTCATCCTCAGTCTCCTGTCTTCTCACTGTAGGAGACCAGAGGGGAGGTTTATCAAGAAGCTGAATCCTCGTGATGAAGCTCTTCAGATCATTAAACCTAAGATCATCAATCCTCCTCCACCACAGGTACACACACACACACAGTGATACACTCACACACAGGTATATACACACAGACACTAACGTTTACATGCCCACATCCATATGTGTAAATATTAATACACACAGACACTAACGTTTACATGCCCACATCCATATGTCATCTCTCATCTTCAACCGCTTATCCGGGGTCGGGTCGCGGGGGTAGCAGCTCTAGCAGGGGACCCCAAACTTCCCTTTCCCGGGCAACATTAACCAGCTCTGACTGGGGAATCCCGAGGCGTTCCCAGGCCAGTGTGGAGATATAATCTCTCCACCTAGTCCTGGGTCTTCCCCGAGGTCTCCTCCCAGCTGGACGTGCCTGGAACACCTCTCTAGGGAGGCGCCCAGGTGGCATTCTTACAAGATGCCCGAACCACCTCAACTGGCTCCTTTCTATGCAAAGGAGCAGCGGCTCTACTCCGAGTTCCTCTCGGATGACTGAGCTTCTCACCCTATCCCTAAGGGAGAGGCCAGCCACCTTTCTGAGAAAACCCATTTCGGCCGCTTGTACCCGCGCTCTCGTTCTTTCGGTCATGACCCAGCTTTCATGACCATAGGTGAGGGTAGGAACAAAGATTGACCGGTAGATCGAGAGCTTTGCCTTTCGGCTCAGCTCTCTTTTCGTCAACGGTGCGGTGAAGCGAATGCAACACCGCCCCCGCTGCTCCGATCCTCCGACCAAACTCCCGCTCCATTGTTCCCTCACTCGCGAACAGGACCCCGAGGTACTTGAACTCCTTCACTTGGAGTAAGGACTCATTCCCTACCCGGAGTAGGCACTCCACCGGTTTCCTGCTGAGAGTCATGGCCTCAGATTTAGAGGTGCTAACCCTCATCCCAGCCGCTTCACACTCGGCTGCGAACCGATCCAGTGAGTGCTGAAGGTCACCGACCGATGAGGCCATCAGTACCACATCATCCGCAAAAAGCAGTGATGTGACCATCAGCCCACCGAACGGGAACCCCTCCCCCCCATGACTACGCCTTGATATCCTGTCCATGAATATTACAAACAGGATTGGTGACAAAGCGCAGCCCTGGCGGAGGCCAACCCCCACCGGGAACGAATCCGACTTACTGCCGAGGACACGGACACAGCTCATGCTTTGAGCGTACAGAGATTGGATGGCCCTGAGAAGAGACCCCCTCACCCCATACTCCCGCAGCACCTCCCACAAAGATCCGGGGTACCCGGTCATACGCCTTCTCCAGATCCACAAAACACATGTAGACTGGATGGGCATACTCCCAGGCCCCCTCCAGGATCCTTGCGAGAGTAAAGAGCTGGTCCGTGGTTCCCCGGCCAGGACGAAAACCGCATTGTTCCTCTTCAATCTGAGGTTCGACTATTGGCCGAACCCTCCTTTCCAGCACTTTGGAGTACACTTTACCAGGGAGGCTGAGGAGTGTGATACCTCTGTAATTGGCACACACTCTCTGGTCCCCCTTTTTAAAGAGGGGAACCACCACCCCGGTCTGCCACTCCTCTGGCACTGTCCCAGACTTCCATGCAATGTTGAAGAGGCGTGTCAACCAAGACAGCCCTTCCCCACCCAAAGCTTTTAGCATTTCTGGACGAATCTCATCCATATGTGTAAATATTAATACACACAGACACTAACGTTTACATGCCCACATCCATATGTGTAAATATTAATACACACAGACACTAACGATGACATGCCCACATATCTATATGTGTAAATATTAATACACACAGACACTAACGTTTACATGCCCACATCCATATGTGTAAATATTAATACACACAGACACTAACGTTTACATGCCCACATCCATATGTGTAATTATTAATACACACAGACACTAACGTTTACATGCCCACATCCATATGTGTAAATATTAATACACACAGACACTAACGTTTACATGCCCACATCCATATGTGTAAATATTAATACACACAGACACTAACGTTTACATGCCCACATCCATATGTGTAAATATTAATACACACAGACACTAACGTTTACATGCCCACATCCATATGTGTAAATATTAATACACACAGACACTAACGTTTACATGCCCACATCCATATGTGTAAATATTAATACACACAGACACTAACGTTTACATGCCCACATCCATATGTGTGAATATTAATACACACACTAACGTTTACATGCCCACATATCTATATGTGTAAATATTAATACACACACTAATGTTTACATGCCCACATATCTATATGTGTAAATATTAATACACACACTAACGTTTACATGCCCACATATCTATATGTGTAAATATTAATACACACACTAATGTTTACATGCCCACATCCATATGTGTAAATATTAATACACACACTAACGTTTACATGCCCACATATCTATATGTGTAAATATTAATACACACACTAACGTTTACATGCTCACATCCATATGTGTAAATATTAATACACACACTAACGTTTACATGCCCACATCCATATGTGTAAATATTAATACACACACTAATGTTTACATGCCCACATCCATATGTGTAAATATTAATACACACACTAACGTTTACATGCCCACATATCTATATGTGTAAATATTAATACACACACTAACGTTTACATGCTCACATCCATATGTGTAAATATTAATACACACACTAACGTTTACATGCCCACATCCATATGTGTAAATATTAATACACACACTAACGTTTACATGCCCACATCCATATGTGGAAATATTAATACACACACTAACGTTTACATGCCCACATCCATATGTGGAAATATTAATACACACACTAATGTTTACATGCCCACATATCTATATGTGTAAATATTAATACACACACTAACGTTTACATGCCCACATATCTATATGTGTAAATATTAATACACACACTAATGTTTACATGCCCACATCCATATGTGTAAATATTAATACACACACTAACGTTTACATGCCCACATATCTATATGTGTAAATATTAATACACACACTAACGTTTACATGCTCACATCCATATGTGTAAATATTAATACACACACTAACGTTTACATGCCCACATCCATATGTGTAAATATTAATACACACACTAATGTTTACATGCCCACATCCATATGTGTAAATATTAATACACACACTAACGTTTACATGCCCACATATCTATATGTGTAAATATTAATACACACACTAACGTTTACATGCTCACATCCATATGTGTAAATATTAATACACACACTAACGTTTACATGCCCACATCCATATGTGTAAATATTAATACACACACTAACGTTTACATGCCCACATCCATATGTGGAAATATTAATACACACACTAACGTTTACATGCCCACATCCATATGTGTAAATATTAATACACACACTAACGTTTACATGCCCACATATCTATATGTGTAAATATTAATACACACACTAACGTTTACATGCTCACATCCATATGTGTAAATATTAATACACACACTAACGTTTACATGCCCACATCCATATGTGTAAATATTAATACACACACTAATGTTTACATGCCCACATCCATATGTGTAAATATTAATACACACACTAACGTTTACATGCCCACATATCTATATGTGTAAATATTTATACACACACTAACGTTTACATGCCCACATCCATATGTGTAAATATTAATACACACACTAACGTTTACATGCCCACATCCATATGTGTAAATATTAATACACACACTAACGTTTACATGCCCACATCCATATGTGTAAATATTAATACACACACTAATGTTTACATGCCCACATCCATATGTGTAAATATTAATACACACACTAACGTTTACATGCCCACATATCTATATGTGTAAATATTTATACACACACTAACGTTTACATGCCCACATCCATATGTGTAAATATTAATACACACACTAACGTTTACATGCCCACATCCATATGTGTAAATATTAATACACACACTAACGTTTACATGCCCACATCCATATGTGGAAATATTAATACACACACTAACGTTTACATGCCCACATCCATATGTGGAAATATTAATACACACACTAACGTTTACATGCCCACATCTATATGTGGAAATATTCCCACTCCTTTTTCTCTTCAGCCCAAGCGTCCGGTTGGCCCCACCCCTTCTGCGATCGCTCTGAAGGAAGCTGGGTTTAAACCAACCAAGAGTGCCAAAAAAAGAGCCCCTCACCGCCCTACGCCCCTCCCACCACCAGGTACAAGCACCTCCCACCACCAGGTACAAGCCCCTCCCACTACCAGATACAAGCCCCTCCCACCACCAGATACAACCCCCTCCCACCACCAGGTACAAGCACCTCCCACCACCAGATACAACCTCCTCCCACCACCAGATACAACCTCCTCCCACCACCAGATACAACCTCCTCCCACCACCAGATACAAGCCCCTCCCAACACCAGATACAACCTCCTCCCACCACCAGATACAAGCCCCTCCCAACACCAGATACAACCTCCTCCCACCACCAGATACAACCCCCCCACCACCACCAGATACAAACCCCCAACCCACCACCAGATACAACCTCCTCCCACCACCAGATAAAAGCCCCTCCCACCACCAGGTACACATCCCTCCCAGCTCCCATGTCCAAGGCTGTGTCTGTTTTTTGAGTGACTGTTTTAGGAACCAATGGCAGTATGTGGTTATTGAGTGACAGGTCTGTTCTTATGTAGTATCGAGGGAGCTGCCAGTGGAGGTGGAAAATATTCAGACACAGCTTTACCACAGCCCCACAGAGGAACATTACACCTATACCAATGTGTCCTGGAAGATCTACCTCAGGAAAGAGGTACATACACACTAACACACTAACACACTAACACACTAACACACTAACACACTAACACACTAACACACTAACACACTCACACACTCACACACTCACACACTAACACACTAACACACTCACACACTCACACACTCACAAACTAACACACTAACACACTTCCACTAAGTTACCCAAAAAAAGATTTACCTCAGAAAAGATGTACATACACACTCACACACTTCTACTAAGGTACCCTAAAAATATTTACCTCAGAAAAGAGGTACATACACGCTCACACACTTCCACTAAGTTACCCTAAAAAGATTTACCTCAGAAAAGAGGTACATACACACTAACACACTCACACACTCACACACTCACACACTAACACACTAACACACTAACACACTCACACACTCACACACTCACAAACTAACACACTAACACACTTCCACTAAGTTACCCAAAAAAAGATTTACCTCAGAAAAGATGTACATACACACTCACACACTTCTACTAAGGTACCCTAAAAAGATTTACCTCAGAAAAGAGGTACATACACACTCACACACTTCCACTAAGTTACCCTAAAAAGATTTACCTCAGAAAAGAGGTACATACACACTCACACACTTCTACTAAGGTACCCTAAAAATATTTACCTCAGAAAAGAGGTACATACACACTCACACACTTCCACTAAGTTACCCTAAAAAGATTTACCTCAGAAAAGAGGTACATACACACTCACACACTTCTACTAAGGTACCCTAAAAATATTTACCTCAGAAAAGAGGTACATACACACTCACACACTTCCACTAAGTTACCCTAAAAAGATTTACCTCAGAAAAGAGGTACATACACACTAACACACTCACACACTTCTACTAAGGTACCCTAAAAAGATTTACCTCAGAAAAGAGGTACATACACACTAACACACTTCCACTAAGTTACCCTAAAAAGATTTACCTCAGAAAAGAGGTACATACACACTCACACACTTCTACTAAGGTACCCTAAAAATATTTACCTCAGAAAAGAGGTACATACACGCTCACACACTTCCACTAAGTTACCCTAAAAAGATTTACCTCAGAAAAGAGGTACATACACACTCACACACTTCTACTAAGGTACCCTAAAAATATTTACCTCAGAAAAGAGGTACATACACACTAACACACTCGCACACTTCTACTAAGGTACCCTAAAAAAAGTTACCTCAGAAAAGAGGTACATACACACTAACACACTTCCACTAAGTTACCCTAAAAAGATTTACCTCAGAAAAGAGGCACATACACACTCACACACTTCTACTAAGGTACCCAAAAAAAGATCTACCTCAGAAAAGAGGTACATACACACTAACACACTTCTACTAAGGTACCCTAAAAAAAGTTACCTCAGAAAAGAGGTACATACACACTAACACACTTCCACTAAGTTACCCTAAAAAGATTTACCTCAGAAAAGAGGTACATACACGCTCACACACTTCCACTAAGTTACCCTAAAAAGATTTACCTCAGAAAAGAGGTACATACACACTAACACACTTCCACTAAGTTACCCTGAAAAGATTTACCTCAGAAATGAGGTACATACACACTAACACACTTCTACTAAGGTACCCTAAAAATAGTTACCTAGATGGAGTTCAGTGCAAAACATGGTTCAGCGATGTTTTCTTCCTGGTTGCAGGTGTTTTATCCTAAGGACAGCTTTAATCATCCACTGGTTCTGGACCTCATCTTCAAACAGGTAAGAACAGCAATTAAAACTTTAGAGGGTACAATTTCTTCTGAAATTGGGATGTGTGCTTGCGGCAACCTGTAGTCGACTGTGTACTGATATCAACTGCAGATGTCCAGTTCAGTGTTGGCAACTCCTCATTAAGGAAAGTAACTATTGGCTGTCCTAAAAGTCGCTATATGCCCCGCCCCTTCACATACAGTTGTGATGGACGCTGTATGAGACAAATAATGTTGTGGGAGAGACAAAAAGTGAGCAAATAAACACCCTAAATATGTTTAGAATTACAAATGCGTTTTTAATGTCGCAACTCCAACCCTACTACTTTATATTGGTACAGGCAAAAGTGACCCAAAAGAGATTTATTTATTGTTATTATATTTTTACCTTCATGTTTTTTTGCTTTGCTTAGTTTCTATAAGTTGGGTTTGGTTTTTTAATGCAAGCCGGGGCAAGATCAGTCATCGGCGGCTTCACGCATGCGCGCTTCATTTGTAGTCTGGACGTGAAAGGATGAACATCTCCTGCTCTGACTGCAGATGGGAGGGACTACTGGGGAGGTATTGGGCTGATGGGAGGGACTACTGGGGAGGTATTGGGCTGATGGGAGGGACTAGTGTTGGTATTGGGCTGATGGGAGGGACTGCTGGGCAGGTATTGGGCTGATGGGAGGGACTAGTGTTGGTATTGGGCTGATGGGAGGGACTAGTGAGGAGGTATTGGGCAGATGGGAGGGACTACTGTGGAGTTATTGGGTAGATGGGAGGGACTACTGTGGAGGTATTGGGCTGATGGGAGGGACTAGTGTTGGTATTGGGCTGATGGGAGGGACTAGTGAGGAGGTATTGGGCAGATGGGAGGGACTACTGTGGAGTTATTGGGTAGATGGGAGGGACTACTGTGGAGGTATTTGGCTGATGGGAGGGACTAGTGTTGGTATTGGGCTGATGGGAGGGACTAGTGTGGAGGTATTGGGCAGATGGGAGGGACTACTGTGGAGTTATTGGGCATATGGGAGGGACTACTGTGGAGGTATTTGGCTGATGGGAGGGACTAGTGTTGGTATTGGGCTGATGGGAGGGACTAGTGTTGGTATTGGGCTGATGGGAGGGACTAGTGTGGAGGTATTGGGCTGATGGGAGGGACTACTGTGGAGGTATTGGGCTGATGGGAGGGACTAGTGTGGAGGTATTGGGCTGGTGGGAGGGACTATCGCGGAGGTATTGGGCTGATGGGAGGGACTAGTCCGGAGGTATTCATCAAGATGTCATTTATTAATATGCATTCATGTCTAAATGACATATAAACATATTTTCCTATTCTATTTTGCCTGGAAACGCTTCCAACACGCCCGCGTCTCGCGTGAAAAATAGGCGCCTGTTCTATTTCTAGGAGGCACGCGTCTCAGGCAGGCATGGGTGTAAGCTCTAACCTGATAACATGGGAGCCGAAATAAAAACGGACACGCCACGCGCCTGACACGCTCGCAAGACGCTTCCAGTGTGTAACCGGCCTAAACATACAGCAGGTGCTAACTGGCGCGCAGTGTTGGGTGTAACGCTTCCCTGTATTTCTCTCCACTCTCCTATCTGTTTCTTTCCACCTCCCTTCCTTTTCTCTCCACCTCCCCTCTCCCATCTCTTTCTCTCCACCTCCACTCTCTCATCTCTTTCTCTTCACTTCCCTTTTCCCATCTCTTTCTCTCCACCTCTCACCTCTTTCTCTCCACCTCTCATCTCTTTCTCTCCCCTCTCTCATCTCTTTCTCTCCACCTCCCATCTCTTTCTCTCCACCTCCCCTCTCTCATCTCTTTCTCTCCACCTCCCATCTCTTTCTCTCCACCTCCCATCTCTTTCTCTCCCCTCTCATCTCTTTCTCTCCACCTCCCATCTCTTTCTCTCCACCTCCCATCTCTTTCTCTCCACCTACCATCTCTTTCTCTCCACCTCCCATCTCTTTCTCTCCCCTCCCATCTCTTTCTCTCCACCTCCCATCTCTTTCTCTCCCCTCTCATCTCCTTCTCTCCACCTCTCATCTCTTTCTCTCCACCTCCCATCCTTTCTCTCCACCTCTCATCTCTTACTCTCCACCTCCCCTCTCTCATCTCTTTCTCTTCACTTCCCTTTTCCCATCTCTTTCTCTCCACCTCTCACCTCTTTCTCTCCACCTCTCATCTCTTTCTCTCCACCTCTCATCTCTTACTCTCCACCTCCCCTCTCCCATCTCTTTCTCTCCACCTCTCATCTCTTACTCTCCACCTCCCCTCTCTCATCTCTTTCTCTCCACCTCCCATCTCTTTCTCTCCACCTCCCATCTCTTTCTCTCCACCTCCCATCTCTTTCTCTCCACCTACCATCTCTTTCTCTCCACCTCCCATCTCTTTCTCTCCCCTCCCATCTCTTTCTCTCCACCTCCCATCTCTTTCTCTCCCCTCTCATCTCTTTCTCTCCACCTCTCATCTCTTTCTCTCCACCTCCCATCTCTTTCTCTCCCCTCTCATCTCTTTCTCTCCACCTCTCATCTCTTTCTCTCCACCTCTCATCTCTTTCTCTCCACCTCCCATCTCTTTCTCTCCCCTCTCCCTGTCTTCCACCCCTTGTCAAATTTTTCTCTCCTCTCATGTCCACATCTCCCCCCCCCCGCCTCTCCTCCTCTCAATGTCTCATTTCTTCTTCTCTTTATCTCTCCCCTCCAGATAGTAAATGACACTCTTTCTGAGGCATGTGTCAGAATCACTAGTCAAGAAAGGCTGAAGATGAAGTCTGTGTTTGGTGAGTCATCTACATTACCAATCTGTTACATTACCAATCTGTTACATTACCAATCTATTACAAAATGAATATGTTACATTACCAACCTATTACATAATTAATATGTTACATTAGTAATATGTTACATTACTAATCTGATACATTACTAATCTGCTACATTACCAATATGTTACATTAATAATCTTCTACATTACTAATCTGCTGCATTACCCATCTGCTACATTACCCATCTGTTACATTACCCATCTTCTACATTACCCATCTGCTACATTATCCATCTTCTACATTACCCATCTGTTACATTACGAATCTGTTACATTAACCATCTGTTACATTACCCATCTGCTACATTACCCATCTGTTACATTACCAATCTGTTACATTAACCATCTGTTACATTACCCATCTGCTACATTACCAATCTGTTATATTACCAATCTGCTACATTACCAGTCTGTTACATTACCCATCTGCTACATTACCCATCTGTTACATTAAAAATATGTTACATTACCAGTCTGTTACATTACCCATCTGCTACATTACCCATATGTTACATTACCAATCTGTTACATTACCCATCTGTTACATTACCAATCTGTTACATTACCAATATGTTACATTACCAATCTGTTACATTACCCATCTTCTACATTACCAATCTGTTACATTACCAATATGTTACATTACCCATATGTTACATTACCCATCTGTTATATTACCAATCGGTTACATTACCCATCTGCTACATTACCCATCTGTTACATTACCAATCTGTTACATTACCAATATGTTACATTACCAATCTGTTACATTACCCATCTTCTACATTACCAATATGTTACATTACCAATATGTTACATTACCCATCTGTTACATTACCCATCTGTTATATTACCAATCGGTTACATTACCCATCTGCTACATTACCCATCTGCTACATTACCAGTCTGCTACATTACCCATCTTCTACATTACCAATCTGCTATATTACCAATCTGTTATTTTACCAATCTGTTACATTACCAATCTGTTACATTACCCATCTGTTATATTACCAATCTGTTACATTACCAATATGTTACATTACTAATCTGCTACATTACCAGTATGTTACATTACCAGTCTACTACATTACCCATCTGTTACATTACCCATCTTCTACATTACCCATCATGTTTCGAGGCCAGGGAAGACCAGATTAATTTTCATGGGAATGTTTGTAGCACCACTAAGATTTTGACTGGTTCATTGTTGGTGTTTGTGTGTTATAGAGCAGTACCATATTGACCAGAACATGGACAGTGTGGATGAGAGTGTAAAGAAGGCTGTTGTTACAGCAGCCAGGGAATCCTGGGATATCTATTTCTCACGTCTGTTTCCTGCCTCTGTGAGTGACTTCCTATCATAACATACCTAGTGTTTTTCCCAACACCTCTGTAATGTCATGTGTGTGTGTGTGTGTGCGCGGGTGCGTGTGTGTGTGTAGGGTAGTGTAGGTACAGGTGTCCAGGTGCTGTCTGTTTCTCATCGCGGGATTAAGCTGCTGAAGACAGTTAAGAGTTCCTCTAAAGAGTCGGACTACTTCAGAGTTCTACGACATTACACGTATGTATTCCCAACTCTACACGTATTTATTTCCAATTCTAAACGTATGTATTCCCAACTCTACACATATTTATTTCCAATTCTACACGTATGTATTCCCAATTCTACACGTATGTTTTCCCAATTCTACACATATATATTCCCAATTCTACACGTATGTTTTCCCAATTCTACACATATATATTCCCAATTCTACATGTATGTTGTCCCATTTCTACATGTATGTATTCCCAACCATCATAACCATCCACCACATATATATATTATATTATTATCCGGTTACGCCCATTCTTTCTCCATAGTTATGCAGACATCTTGTTTACGACTATTCCATCATATATATATGTATATATATAATGTTGTCTCCTTGTTTCTATGGTTACGCCCATTCTTTCTCCATAGTTATGCAGACATCTTGTTTACGACTATTCCATCATATATATATGTATATATATAATGTTGTCTCCTTGTTTCTATGGTTACGCCCATTCTTTCTCCATAGTTATGCAGACATCTTGTTTACGACTATTCCATCATATATATATGTATATATATAATGTTGTCTCCTTGTTTCTATGGTTTACGCCCATTCTTTCTCCATAGTTATGCAGACATCTTGTTTACGACTATTCCATCATATATATATGTATATATATAATGTTGTCTCCTTGTTTCTATGGTTTACGCCCATTCTTTCTCCATAGTTATGCAGACATCTTGTTTACGACTATTCCATCATATATATATGTATATATATAATGTTGTCTCCTTGTTTCTATGGTTACGCCCATTCTTTCTCCATAGTTATGCAGACATCTTGTTTACGACTATTCCATCATATATATATGTATATATATAATGTTGTCTCCTTGTTTCTATGGTTAGGCCCATTCTTTCTCCATAGTTATGCAGACATCTTGTTTACGACTATTCCATCATATATATATGTATATATATAATGTTGTCTCCTTGTTTCTATGGTTTACGCCCATTCTTTCTCCATAGTTATGCAGACATCTTGTTTACGACTATTCCATCATATATATATGTATATATATAATGTTGTCTCCTTGTTTCTATGGTTTACGCCCATTCTTTCTCCATAGTTATGCAGACATCTTGTTTACGACTATTCCATCATATATATATGTATATATATAATGTTGTCTCCTTGTTTCTATGGTTACGCCCATTCTTTCTCCATAGTTATGCAGACATCTTGTTTACGACTATTCCATCATATATATATGTATATATATAATGTTGTCTCCTTGTTTCTATGGTTACGCCCATTCTTTCTCCATAGTTATGCAGACATCTTGTTTACGACTATTCCATCATATATATATGTATATATATAATGTTGTCTCCTTGTTTCTATGGTTACGCCCATTCTTTCTCCATAGTTATGCAGACATCTTGTTTACGACTATTCCATCATATATATATGTATATATATAATGTTGTCTCCTTGTTTCTATGGTTACGCCCATTCTTTCTCCATAGTTATGCAGACATCTTGTTTACGACTATTCCATCATATATATATGTATATATATAATGTTGTCTCCTTGTTTCTATGGTTACGCCCATTCTTTCTCCATAGTTATGCAGACATCTTGTTTACGACTATTCCATCATATATATATGTATATATATAATGTTGTCTCCTTGTTTCTATGGTTACGCCCATTCTTTCTCCATAGTTATGCAGACATCTTGTTTACGACTATTCCATCATATATATATGTATATATATAATGTTGTCTCCTTGTTTCTATGGTTACGCCCATTCTTTCTCCATAGTTATGCAGACATCTTGTTTACGACTATTCCATCATATATATATGTATATATATAATGTTGTCTCCTTGTTTCTATGGTTACGCCCATTCTTTCTCCATAGTTATGCAGACATCTTGTTTACGACTATTCCATCATCAAACATGCTAGAATTCAACCTGACCAATGAGAAGCTGATCCTGTTCTCAGCCAAGGCCCCTCAAGTCAAACACATGGTGGATTATTTCATCACAGAGATCAAGAAGGTGCACACTGCATAAACACGTTATAACTCTACTGAAACACTACATAAACACGTTATAACACTACATAAACACGTTATAACTCTACTGAAACACTACATAAACACGTTATAACACTACTGAAACACTACATAAACACGTTATAACTCTACTGAAACACTACATAAACACGTTATAACTCTACTGAAACACTACATAAACACGTTATAACACTACTGAAACACTACATAAACACGTTATAACTCTACTGAAACACTACATAAACACGTTATAACACTACATAAACACGTTATAACTCTACTGAAACACTACATAAACACGTTTTAACACTACACACACACCCAGTCACACACACACACCTATACACACACACATTATAACACACACCTATTTTCCAGGATTCTGATTATGTCATAGCGGAGCGACACTTTGTGACAGAGGAACGTTCTCAGCTCAGCTTTCATAAAGGTGACATCATCAGACTTCAGATCATGGATGGACTGAAGAAGGGTAAGCCCCGCCCCTTGTCCACAGTGATGACATCACAACACAACACAGACAGTATGCGTCATTTTGGATTAACACACAGTATGTCTGTCTGTCAATGTATCTGTGTGTGATTAACAGGTTATAGCTACGGGTGTGTAGTGAGAAAGAGGGTGATGTTTCTAGAAGAGATGAAGATGGAAACAACAGACTTTGGTGAGCATCCTCTCTGTCTCTCTCTTCATCATCCTCTCTGTCTCTCTCCTTCATCCTCTCAATTTATCTCTCCATCCTCTTGTTTCTCCATCTCTCTATCTCTCCACCCCTACGTTTCTCCATCTCTCCACCCCTACGTTTCTCCATCTCTCTATCTCTCCACCCCTACGTTTCTCCATCTCTCTATCTCTCCACCCCTACGTTTCTCCATCTCTCTATCTCTCCACCCCTACGTTTCTCCATCTCTCTTATCTCTCCACCCCTACGTTTCTCCATCTCTCTTATCTCTCCACCCCTACGTTTCTCCATCTCTCTTATCTCTCCACCCCTACGTTTCTCCATCTCTCTATCTCTCCACCCCTACGTTTCTCCATCTCTCTATCTCTCCACCCCTACGTTTCTCCATCTCTCTTATCTCTCCACCCCTACGTTTCTTAATCTCTCCATCCATATGTTCATCTTTTCGTTCCTCATACTGTGTGTCGTGTATTTAGGTTGGAAGTTCGGGGCAGTGTGTGGACGTTCGGGGGCGTTCCCATCAGATTTTGTTCGTCCAATCACCGCTCCAGACTTCCTGTCTCTTCCGGTTGACCGCAGGGCGGAGCCTAGAGGAGGGGCGGGGCAAGTTGCTGTGACATCAGTGATGGCTGTTGCTGTGGCAGCCAGTGTAGTTGGGCATGAGATTGATCCAACTTTGGAGGTACACACACATGAACACACACATGCACACACATGAACACACACATGCACACACATGCACACACACATGCACACACACATGAACACACACATGCACACACATGCACACACACATGCACACACATTAACACACATGCACACACACATGCACACACATGCACACACATGCACACACATGAACACACACATGCACACACATGAACACACACATGCACACACATGAACACACACATGTACACAAACACACACTCTTTAACCTAAAATCTGGTTTAGGAAACTTTTGGTGAGTTTCCAGAGATGGAAGAAAGTGTTCTCCTGGATCCTCAGTATGACATGGTGGAGTTTGCTAAGAAGTACTACAGACAGGCTGCTGGCAAGGGGTAAACAGACACACAGAGAAACACAGAGACACACAAAAAGAGACACACACAGAGAAACACAGAGAAACACAGAGACACACAAATAGAGACACACACAGAGACACACAGAGAAACACAGAGACTCACAAAAAGAGACACACACAGAGACACACAGACACACACACAGAGACACACACAGAGACACACACAGACACACACACACAGAAACACACACAGAGACACACAGACACACACACACACATACACACAGATACACACAGACACACACACACACACACACACACACACAGAGACACACACAGAGACACACACACACCCCACACACACACACACACACACACACACACACAGAGGCACAGAGGCACAGACAAACAGAACACTTAGACACAAAAATTGAGACACACACACACAGAAAAAGAGAAAACACAGAAACCTCACATGCGTGGGTACAGGGGGTACAGTGGGTACAGTGGTACAGTGGGTACGTGGGTACAGGGGTACAGTGGGTACGGGGATACAGGGGTACAGTGGGTACGGGGGTACAGTGGGTACGTGGGTACAGTGGGTACGGGGGCACAGTGGGTACAGTGGGTACAGGGGTACAGTGGGTACAGGGGTACAGTTGGTACAGGGGTACAGTGGGTACGGGGATACAGGGGTCCAGTGGGTACGGGGGTACAGTGGGTACGGGGGTACAGTGGGTACAGGGGTACAGGTGTACGAGGGTACAGTGGGTACAGTGGGTACAGTGGGTACGGGGGTACAGTGGGTACGGGGGTACAGTGGGTACAGTTGGTACAGGTGTACAAGGGTACGAGGGTACAGTGGGTACAGGGGTACAGTGGGTACGGGGGTACGGGGGTACAGTGGGTACGGGGGTACAGTGGGTATGGGGGTATGGGGGTACAGTGGGTACGGGGGTAGTGGGTACGGGGTAGTGGGTATGGGGGTTGTCTGCCATGCTATCTGCCTCCCTGACAATGTGTTTCTCAGTCTTTTATTTCTCTGGTTCCTTCCACAGTGACTCAGTCAAGTCCAAGAAGTCCAAAGACACCAGAGATCCATATGAAATGATCAGGTTCTCCAAGGTAACAGATTATAACATTTCATTAAACAACACAACTCTTCATAACACATTATAACACTTCACAACACCATACAACTCTTCATAACACATTATAACATTTCACAACACCATACAACTCTTCATAACACATTATAACATTTTACAACACCATACAACTCTTCATAACACATTATAACATTTTACAACACCATACAACTCTTCATAACACATTATAACATTTTACAACACCATACAACTCTTCATAACACATTATAACATTTCACAACACCATACAACTCTTCATAACACATTATAACATTTCACAACACCATACAACTCTTCATAACACATTATAACATTTTACAACACAATACAACTCCTCATAACAAATTATAACACTTCACAACCAAATACAACTCTTTATAACACATTATGACACTTCATTACATGGTATTGCACTTTGTAGTATGTAATAACACATTCCGAAACGGGATTGCTACAGTCTATGTTGTAAACCACTAGCTCATGTGTGTCTTATTTGCCTCTTTTCCTTCTCGCTCTGTCTGCCTGCCTGGTCTCTCTCTCTCTCACTGTCTCTTTCTCTCTGCCTGACTGTCTCTCTGTCTCTGTCTCTCCCCCTGGTCTCTCTCTCTCTGTCTCTCCCCTCTGGTCTCTCTCTCTGTGTCTCCCCCTGGTCTCTCTCTCTGTCTCTCCCCCTGGTCTCTCTCTCTCTGTCTCTCCCTCTGGACTCTCTCTCTCTCTCTCTCTCTCTCCCCCTGGTCTCTCTCTCTGTCTCTCCCCCTGGTCTCTCTCTCTGTCTCTCCCCCTGGTCTCTCTCTGTCTCTCCCCCTGGTCTCTCTCTCTCTGTGTCTACCCCTGGTCTCTCTCTCTGTCTCTCCCCCTGGTCTCTCTCTCTGTCTCTCCCCCTGGTCTCTCTCTCTCTCTCTCCCCTGGTCTCTCTCTGTCTCTCCCCCTGGTCTCTCTCTGTCTCTCCCCCTGGTCTCTCTCTGTCTCTCCCCCTGGTCTCTCTCTCTGTCTCTCCCTCTGGTCTCTCTCTGTGTCTCCCCCTGGTCTCTCTCTCTCTGTCTCTCCCCCTGGTCTCTCTCTCTGTCTCTCCCCTCTGGTCTCTCTCCCTCTCCCTCTGGTCTCTCTCCCTCTGTCTCTCCCTCTGGTCTCTCTCTCTGTCTCTCCCCTCTGGTCTCTCTCTCTCTGTCTCTCCCTCTGGTCTCTCTCTCTCTGTCTCTCCCTCTGGTCTCTCTCTCTGTCTCTCCCCCTGGTCTCTCTCTCTGTCTCTCCCCCTGGTCTCTCTCTCTCTCCCCCTGGTCTCTCTCTCTCTCTGTGTCTCCCCCTGGTCTCTCTCTGTCTCTCCCTCTGGTCTCTCTCTGTCTCTCTCTCTGTCTCTCCCCTCTGGTCTCTCTCTCTCTTTCTCTCCCCCTGGTCTCTCTCTCTGTCTCTCCCTCTGGTCTCTCTCTCTGTCTCTATCTCCCTTCTGGTCTCTCTGTCTCTCTCTGTCTCTCCCTCTGGTCTCTCTCTCTGTCTCTCCCCTCTGGTCTCTCCCTCTCCTCTCTCCCCCTGGTCTCTCTCTCTCGCTCCCAGACCCCACTCTCTGAGTCTCTGATAGAGTTTACTGATCCTGGGATGAACAGGGCAGCTATGGACATTTTCCTGTGTAAGTTACATGTTGTTATATAACATATTTATATGTTATGTCATGTTGACATGTCTTAATCTTTCATATAACATATTTATATGTTATGTCATGTTGACATGTCTTAATCTGTCATATAACATATTTATATGTTATGTCATGTTGACATGTCTTAATCTGTCATACAACATATGTATATTATATGTCATGTTGACATGTCTTACTCTGTCATATAACATATGTATATGTTATGTCATGTTGACATGTCTTAATCTGTCATATAACATATTTATATGTTATGTCATGTTGACATGTCTTAATCTGTCATATAACATATTTATATTATATGTCATGTTGACATGTCTTACTCTGTCATATAACATATGTATATGTTATGTCATGTTGACATGTCTTAATCTGTCATATAACATATTTATATGTTATGTCATGTTGACATGTCTTAATCTGTCATATAACATATTTATATGTTATGTCATGTTGACATGTCTTAATCTGTCATATAACATATGTATATGTTATGTCATGTTGACATGTCTTACTCTGTCATATAACATGTGTATATGTTATGTCATGTTGACATGTCTTAATCTGTCTTATAACATGTCTATATGGTATGTCATGTTGACAATGTCTTACTCTGTCATATAACATATTTAAATGTTATGTCATGTTGACATGTCTTACTCTGTTATATAACTTCATGTTATGTCATGTTGACATGTCTTAATCTGTTGTATAACTTCATGTTATGTCATGTTGAAATGTCTTATTCTGTTTTATAACTTCATGTTATGTCATGTTGACATGTCTTAATCTGTCATATAACATGTCTTAATCTGTTATATAACTTCATGTTATGTCATGTTGACATGTCTTAATCTGTTATATAACTTCATGTTATGTCATGTTGACATGTCTTAATCTGTTATATAACTTCATGTTATGTCATGTTGGCATGTCTTAATCTGTTATATAACTTCATGTTATGTCATGTTGAAATGTCTTACTCTGTTGTATAACTTCATGTTATGTCATGTTGACATGACTTACTCTGTTATATAACTTCATGTTATGTCATGTTGACATGTTTTAATCTGTTATACAACTTCAGGTTATGATGTGTTAACATGACTTTCTCTGTTATATAACTTCATGTTATGTTATGTTGACATGACTTACTCTGTTATATAACTTTATGTTATGTCATGTTGACATGTCTTAATCTGTCATATAACATATTTATATGTTATGTCATGTTGACATATCTTACTCTGTTATATAACTTCATGTTATGTTATGTTGACATGACTTACTCTGTTATATAACTTCATGTTATGTCATGTTGACATGTCTTAATCTGTCATATAACATATGTATATGTTATGTCATGTTGACATGTCTTAATCTGTTATATAACTTCATGTTATGTCATGTTGACATGTCTTAATCTGTTATATAACTTCATCTTATGTCATGTTGAATTGTCTTAATCTGTTGTATAACTTCATGTTATGTCATGTTGACATGTCTTACTCTGTTGTATAACTTCATGTTATGTCATGTTGACATGTCTTAATCTGTTATATAACTTCATGTTATGTCATGTTGACATGTCTTAATCTGTTATATAACTTCATGTTATGTCATGTTGGCATGTCTTAATCTGTTATATAACTTCATGTTATGTCATGTTGAAATGTCTTACTCTGTTGTATAACTTCATGTTATGTCATGTTGACATGACTTACTCTGTTATATAACTTCATGTTATGTCATGTTGACATGTTTTAATCTGTTATACAACTTCAGGTTATGATGTGTTAACATGACTTACTCTGTTATATAACTTCATGTTATGTTATGTTGACATGACTTACTCTGTTATATAACTTTATGTTATGTCATGTTGACATGTCTTAATCTGTCATATAACATATTTATATGTTATGTCATGTTGACATATCTTACTCTGTTATATAACTTCATGTTATGTTATGTTGACATGACTTACTCTGTTATATAACTTCATGTTATGTCATGTTGACATGTCTTAATCTGTCATATAACATATGTATATGTTATGTCATGTTGACATGTCTTAATCTGTCATATAACATATGTATATGTTATGTCATGTTGACATGTCTTAATCTGTTGTATAACTTCATGTTATGTCATGTTGACATGTCTTAATCTGTTATATAACTTCATGTTATGTCATGTTGACATGTCTTTATCTGTCATATAGATATTTATATGTTATGTCATGTTGACATGTGTTAATCTGTTATATAACTTCATGTTATGTCATGTTGACATGTCTTAATCTGTTATATAACTTCATGTTATGTCATGTTGACATGTCTTACTCTGTTGTATAACTTCATGTTATGTCATGTTGACATGTCTTACTCTGTTGTATAACTTCATGTTATGTCATGTTGACATGTCTTAATCTGTTATATAACTTCATGTTATGTCATGTTGACATGTCTTAATCTGTTATATAACTTCATGTTATGTCATTTTGACATGTCTTAATCTGTTATATAACTTCATGTTATGTCATGATGACATGACTTAATCTGTCATATAACATATTTATATGTTATGTCATGTTGACATGTCTTACTTCGTTTTATAACTTCAGGTTATGTTATGTTAACATGACTTACTCTGTTATATAACTTCATGTTATGTCATGTTGACATGTCTTTATCTGTCATATAACATATTTATATGTTATGTCATGTTGACATGTGTTAATCTGTTATATAACTTAATGTTATGTCATGTTGACATGTGTAAATCTGTTATATAACTTCATGTTATGTCGTGTTAACATGACTTACTCTGTTATATAACTTCATGTTATGTTATGTTGACATGACTTACTCTGTTATATAACTTTATGTTATGTCATGTTGACATGTCTTAATCTGTCATATAACATATTTATATGGTATGTCATGTTGACATATCTTACTCTGTTATATAACTTCATGTTATGTTATGTTGACATGACTTAC
Source organism: Dallia pectoralis (assembly GCA_029465975.1). Classification (NCBI taxonomy): domain Eukaryota; kingdom Metazoa; phylum Chordata; class Actinopteri; order Esociformes; family Umbridae; genus Dallia; species Dallia pectoralis. Next base: position 515,221 of record CM055741.1, on the reverse strand, counting down.
TCTGTTATATAACTTCATGTTATGTCATGTTGACATGTCTTAATCTGTTATATAACTTAATGTTATGTCATGTTGACATGTGTAAATCTGTTATATAACTTCATGTTATGTCGTGTTAACATGACTTACTCTGTTATATAACTTCATGTTATGTTATGTTGACATGACTTACTCTGTTATATAACTTTATGTTATGTCATGTTGACATGTCTTAATCTGTCATATAACATATTTATATGTTATGTCATGTTGACATATCTTACTCTGTTATATAACTTCATGTTATGTTATGTTGACATGACTTACTCTGTTATATAACTTCATGTTATGTCATGTTGACATGTCTTAATCTGTTATATAACTTCATGTTATGTCATGTTGACATGTGTTAATCTGTTATATAACTTCATGTTATGTCATGTTGACATGTGTTAATCTGTCATATAACATATGTATATGTTATGTCATGTTGACATGTCTTAATCTGTTATATAACTTCATGTTATATCATTTTGACATGTCTTACTCTGTTGTATAACTTCATGTTATGTCATGTTGACATGACTTACTCTGTTATATAACTTCATGTTATGTCATGTTGACATGACTTACTCTGTTATATAACTTTATGTTATGTCATGTTGACATGTCTTAATCTGTCATATAACATATTTATATGTTATGTCATGTTGACATATCTTACTCTGTTATATAACTTCATGTTATGTCATGTTGACATGTCTTAATCTGTCATATAACATATGTATATGTTATGTCATGTTGACATGTCTTAATCTGTTATATAACTTCATGTTATGTCATTTTGACATGTCTTACTCTGTTGTATAACTTCATGTTATGTCATGTTGACATGTCTTAATCTGTTATATAACTTCATGTTATGTCATGTTGACATGTCTTTATCTGTCATATAACATATTTATATGTTATGTCATGTTGACATGTGTTAATCTGTTATATAACTTCATGTTATGTCATGTTGACATGTGTTAATCTGTTATATAACTTCATGTTATGTCATTTTGACATGTCTTACTCTGTTGTATAACTTCATGTTATGTCATGTTGACATGTCTTAATCTGTTATATAACTTCATGTTATGTCATGTTGACATGTCTTAATCTGTTATATAACTTCATGTTATGTCATGTTGACATGTCTTAATCTGTTATATAACTTCATGTTGTGTTATGTTGACATGTCTTAATCTGTTATATAACTTCGTGTTATGTCATGTTGACATGTCTTACTCTGTTGTATAACTTCATGTTATGTCATGTTGACATGACTTAATCTGTCATATAACATATTTATATGTTATGTCATGTTGACATGTCTTACTTCGTTTTATAACTTCAGGTTATGTTATGTTAACATGACTTACTCTGTTATATAACTTCATGTTATGTCATGTTGACATGTCTTTATCTGTCATATAACATATTTATATGTTATGTCATGTTGACATATCTTACTCTGTTATATAACTTCATGTTATGTCATGTTGACATGTCTTAATCTGTCATATAACATATGTATATGTTATGTCATGTTGACATGTCTTAATCTGTTATATAACTTCATGTTATGTCATTTTGACATGTCTTACTCTGTTGTATAACTTCATGTTATGTCATGTTGACATCTCTTAATCTGTTATATAACTTCATGTTATGTCATGTTGACATGTCTTTATCTGTCATATAACATATTTATATGTTATGTCATGTTGACATGTGTTAATCTGTTATATAACTTCATGTTATGTCATGTTGACATGTGTTAATCTGTTATATAACTTCATGTTATGTCATTTTGACATGTCTTACTCTGTTGTATAACTTCATGTTATGTCATGTTGACATGTCTTACTCTGTTGTATAACTTCATGTTATGTCATGTTGACATGTCTTAATCTGTTATATAACTTCATGTTATGTCATGTTGACATGTCTTAATCTGTTATATAACTTCATGTTATGTCATGTTGACATGTCTTAATCTGTTATATAACTTCATGTTGTGTTATGTTGACATGTCTTAATCTGTTATATAACTTCGTGTTATGTCATGTTGACATGTCTTACTCTGTTGTATAACTTCATGTTATGTCATGTTGACATGACTTAATCTGTCATATAACATATTTATATGTTATGTCATGTTGACATGTCTTACTTCGTTTTATAACTTCAGGTTATGTTATGTTAACATGACTTACTCTGTTATATAACTTCATGTTATGTCATGTTGACATGTCTTTATCTGTCATATAACATATTTATATGTTATGTCATGTTGACATGTGTAAATCTGTTATATAACTTCATGTTATGTCATGTTGACATGTGTAAATCTGTTATATAACTTCATGTTATGTCGTGTTAACATGACTTACTCTGTTATATAACTTCATGTTATGTTATGTTGACATGACTTACTCTGTTATATAACTTTATGTTATGTCATGTTGACATGTCTTAATCTGTCATATAACATATTTATATGTTATGTCATGTTGACATATCTTACTCTGTTATATAACTTCATGTTATGTTATGTTGACATGACTTACTCTGGTATATAACTTCATGTTATGTCATGTTGACATGTCTTAATCTGTTATATAACTTCATGTTATGTCATGTTGACATGTGTTAATCTGTTATATAACTTCATGTTATGTCATGTTGACATGTGTTAATCTGTCATATAACATATGTATATGTTATGTCATGTTGACATGTCTTACTTCGTTTTATAACTTCAGGTTATGTTATGTTAACATGACTTACTCTGTTATATAACTTCATGTTATGTCATGTTGACATGTCTTTATCTGTCATATAACATATTTATATGTTATTTCATGTTGACATGTGTAAATCTGTTATATAACTTCATGTTATGTCATGTTGACATGTGTAAATCTGTTATATAACTTCATGTTATGTCGTGTTAACATGACTTACTCTGTTATATAACTTCATGTTATGTTATGTTGACATGACTTACTCTGTTATATAACTTTATGTTATGTTATGTTGACATGTCTCAATCTGTTATATAACTTCATGTTATGTTTTGTTGACATGTCTTAATCTGTTATATAACTTCAGGTTATGTTGTGTTGACATGATTTACTCTGTTATATAACTTCATGTTATGTTGTGTTAACATGACTTACTCTGTTATATAACTTCATGTTATGTTGTGTTGACATGATTTACTCTGTTATATAACTTCATGTTATGTTATGTTGACATGTCTCAATCTGTTATATAACTTCATTTTATGTTATGTTGACATGTCTCAATCTGTTATATAACTTCATGTTATGTCATGTCATGTTTATAGCAGTGATGCGGTTTATGGGAGACCATCCCATGAAAGGATTTACTGAACAAGAAGTAGTCAGCACCTTCCTCAAGGTAACACTTATACCATTCTTGTCTGTGGTTAGTGTTATATTTCTGACAGCCCTGTTATATTTCTGACAGCCGTGTTATTTTTCTGACAGCCGTGTTATATTTCTGACAGCCGTGTTATATTTCTGACTGCCGTGTTATATTTCTGACAGCTGTGTTATATTTCTGACAGCCGTGTTATATTTCTGACTGCTGTGTTATATTTCTGACAGCCGTGTTATATTTCTGACTGCTGTGTTATATTTCTGACAGCCGTGTTATATTTCTGACAGCTGTGTGATGTTCCTGACAGCTGTGTGATGTACCTGACAGCTGTGTGATGTTCCTGACAGCTGTGTGATGTTCCTGACAGCTGTGTGATGTTCCTGACAGCTGTGTGATGTTCCTGACAGCTGTGTGATGTTTCTGACAGCTGTGTGATGTTTCTGACAGCTGTGTGATGTTTCTGACAGCTGTGTGATATTTCTGACAGCTGTGTTATATTTCTGACAGCTGTGTTATATTTCTGACAGCTGTGTGATGTTTCTGACAGCTGTGTGATGGTTCTGACAGCTGTGTGATATTTCTGACAGCTGTGTTATATTTCTGACAGCTGTGTTATATTTCTGACAGCTGTGTTATATTTCTGACAGCTGTGTGATGTTTCTGACAGCTGTGTTATATTTCTGACAACTGTGTTATATTTTTGACAGCTGTGTTATATTTCTGACAGCTGTGTTATATTTCTGACAGCCGTGATATATTTCTGACAGCTGTGTGATGTTTCTGACAGCCGTGTGATGTTCCTGACAGCTGTGTGATGTTTCTGACAGCCGTGTTATATTTCTGACAGCTGTGTGATGTTTCTGACAGCCGTGTTATATTTCTGACAGCTGTGTGATGTACCTAACAGCTGTGTGATGTTCCTGACAGCTGTGTGATGTTCCTGACAGCTGTGTGATGTTCCTGACAGCTGTGTGATGTTTCTGACAGCTGTGTGATGTTCCTGACAGCTGTGTGATGTTCCTGACAGCTGTGTGATGTTCCTGACAGCTGTGTGATGTTCCTGACAGCTGTGTGATGTTTCTGACAGCTGTGTGATGTTCCTGACAATGTGTCTGTTTGTTTTTTATAGCTGATTGGAGAGTTTGGTCTTATGAAAGATGAAGCCTATTGTCAACTCCTCAAACAGATTACAGGAAACAACAGCTCCAAACCGTAAGATATTTAACCTTGAACTCTGACTTGTTACTCCTGATCCTAAACCCTGACCACTTAACCCCTGACCTCTGACCTCTAACCTGTAGGGACAGTTGTCAGCGTGGTTGGAGGCTACTCTACATCCTGACTGCATTCCATCGCTGCTCAGATGTCCTGAAGCCCTTCCTGTTGAAGTTCCTCCAGGACACCTGTCGTAACCCAGGGCTACTCTTCCAAGGTCAACAACCTGTGGCTAAAAACATCACAATGAACAACGCAAATGGTTTTTACAAATGTTTCTAACATTTTGATGTGTTGATCAGGTATAGCAAAGGCCTGTGTGCAGAACCTGAAGAAGACCTATCAATACGGAGGACGTATGGTTCCCCCGGGCAACATGGAACTCAAAGCTATGGTGGTTGGTACTGACCTCTGACCCCCAATCCTCCTAATAAAAGCGCTAAGTCAACCTTGTTTGTACCCCATCTACCCAGGTTGACCTCTGACCTATGGGAATACGTAGCAGCCTGTACTCATGATTTCTAACTGATACTGTTTTCAGTAGTGATGCTAGAAACAATGTGAATCAACAACAATCATGACCTCTTGTTCTCCAAACCCTAATCTCCTGACCTCTAACCTCTGACTGCTTCCAGGCAGGGAGAAGCTCCAAGCGGCAGCTGTTTCTGCTTCCAGGAGGCATCGAACGACACATGAAGATCAGGACGTGTTCAGTGGCGCTGGATGTCATAGAGGAGTTGTGTTATGAGATGGGCCTACACAGACTGGAGGCTGTAAACGAATATGCTGTATTCCTGGTCACCAACAGAGGTTCACACACACACATAATACACAATACACACACATAATACACACACACACATAATACACAATACACACACATAATACACACACACATAATACACACACACATAATACACACACACAACACACAATACACACACACACACAACACACAATACACAATACACACACACACACAATACACACACAATACACACACACAACACACAATACACACACACACAACACACAATACACACACACACAACACACACATAATACACAATACACAAACAATACACCCACAATACACACACAATACACACAGAATACACACTGAATACACATGCCATCTAGAAAACTGGAAAAAGCAAAGACATGATTTTGGAATGTTGTAATATTTAAAAAAGTCTGTCAGCAGGTCATACTGTCATAGTGAACATGTCTGTCTGTCTGTCTATTTGTCTGTCTGTCTGCAGGTCATATTGTCATACTGAACATGTCTGTCTGTCTGTCTGTCTGCAGGTCATATTGTCATACTGAACATGTCTGTCTGTCTGTCTGTCTGCAGGTCATATTGTCATACTGAACATGTCTGTCTGTCTGTCTATTTGTCTGTCTGTCTGCAGGTCATATTGTCATACTGAACATGTCTGTCTGTCTGTCTGCAGGTCATATTGTCATACTGAACATGTCTGTCTGTCTGTCTATTTGTCTGTCTGTCTGCAGGTCATATTGTCATACTGAACATGTCTGTCTGTCTGTCTATTTGTCTGTCTGTCTGCAGGTCATATTGTCATACTGAACATGTCTGTCTGTCTGTCTATTTGTCTGTCTGTTTGCAGGACAGAATGTCCGCCCTCTCATTAAAAGGGAATATGTTCTGGACGTTGCTACAGAGGCTGAGACGGTCGACAGTAATTACAGCTTGTGGTTCCGTAGGGTCGTGTGGACCCAGACACTTAAATTTGACAATGAGCTATGTGTCACCATGCATTATAACCAGGTATAACCACGGTTAGGCATTATGAACAGTTACAACAACACTATGATGCATGATAACAGCTACAAAGAACATAATATGCATTATAATCAGCTATAACCACACTATGATCCATGATAACAGCTATAACCATATAATATGCATTAATACCAGCTATAACCACACTATGATCCATGATAACAGCTATAGCTATATAATATGCATTATAATCAGCTATAACCACACTATGATCCATGATAACAGCTATAACCATATAATATGCATTAATACCAGCTATAACCACACTATGATCCATGATAACAGCTATAGCTATATAATATGCATTATAATCAGCTATAACCACACTATGATCCATGATAACAGCTATAACCATATAATATGCATTAATACCAGCTATAACCACACTATGATCCATGATAACAGCTATAACCATATAATATGCATTATAATCAGCTATAACCACACTATGATCCATGATAACAGCTATAACCATATAACATGCATTAATACCAGCTATAACCACACTATGATCCATGATAACAGCTATAACCATATAATATGCATTAATACCAGCTATAACCACACTATGCTCCATGATAACAGCTATAACCATATAATATGCATTAATACCAGCTATAACCACACTATGATCCATGATAACAGCTATAACCATATAATATGCATTATAATCAGCTATAACCACACTATGATCCATGATAACAGCTATAACCATATAACATGCATTAATACCAGCTATAACAACACAATTATACATGATAACCCGCTGTGATGCATTACAATAAAACCTTATCAAACAACTCCTTCTATTCAACAGTATGAGGCATTATAACTGGGTTTAACAACTGATCGATTTAAACAGGTGCTACCAGACTACCGTAAAGGCCTGATGAACATCATTCCCAGAGGGAAAGTCTCTGAACAACAGTGCCTTCAGACCTCTAAGCTTTCCGCTCTACAGCACAGAGCAAAGGACATCTTAACCATACCTAGCATGTGAGATAATACTCCTTCATTACACTGTAAGAGCATATGTATAGACCATGATAGAGAATATAGAACAGACCATGATAGAGAATTTAGAACACATCATGATAGAGAATTTAGAACACATCATGATAGAGAATTTAGAACACATCATGATATAGAATATAGAACACATCTCTTTATCATGATATAGAATATAGAACACATCTCTATATCATGATATAGAATATAGAACACATCTCTATATCATGATATAGAATATAGAACACATCTCTATATCATGATAGAGAATATAGAACACATCTCTATATCATGATATAAAATATAGAACACATCTCTATATCATGATAGAGAATATAAAACACATCATGATAGACAACATAGAACACATCTCTATATCATGATATAGAACACATCTCTATATCATGATATAGAATATAGAACACATCTCTATATCATGATATAGAATATAGAACACATCTCTATATCATGATAGAGAATATAGAACACATCTCTATATCATGATATAGAATATAGAACACATCTCTATATCATGATATAGAACACATCACTATATCATGATATAGAATATAGAACACATCTCTATATCATGATAGAGAATATAAAACACATCATGATAGACAATATAGAACACATCTCTATAAAATGATATAGAACACATCTCTATATCATGATATAGAACACATCTCTATATCATGATATAGAACACATCTCTATATCATGATATAGAATATAGAACACATCTCTATATCATGATATAGAATATAGAACACATCTCTATATCATGATATAGAACACATCTCTATATCATGATATAGAACACATCTCTATATCATGATATAGAATATAGAACACATCTCTATATCATGATATAGAATATAGAACACATCTCTATATCATGATATAGAATATAGAACACATCTCTATATCATGATAGACAATATAGAACACATCTCTATATCATGATAGAGAACATAGAACACATCTCTATATCATGATAGAGAACATAGAACACATCTCTATATCATGATAGAGAACATAGAACACATCTCTATATCATGATAGAGAACATAGAACACATCTCTATATCATGATATAGAATATAGAACACATCTCTATATCATGATAGAGAATATAGAACACATCTCTATATCATGATAGAGAATATAGAACACATCTTTATATCATGATAGAGAACATAGAACACATCTTTATATCATGATAGAGAACATAGAACACATCTTTATATCATGATAGAGAACATAGAACACATCGTTATATCATGATAGAGAACATAGAACACATCTCTATATCATGATATAGAACATAGAACACATCTCTATATCATGATAGAGAACATAGAACACATCTCTATATCATGTTATGGATCTTGGATCCTTCTAGCATTCTTTTTCTACTTTTTTTCTGTGTCTCTAGTCATGAGCTGTCAGAGTACATCCCCCCTCTTCTGTTCGGGAAACAGCCCCCTCAAGCATGGGTCACCATGGTAACACAGCACATGCAGCAGGTCCAGACCCTCAACCCACATCAGGCCAGAGCCCAGTTCCTGGGTATGACACACACACACACCAGACTAGAACCCAGTTCCTGGGTATGACACACACACACACCAGACTAGAACCTAGTTCCTGGGTATGACACACACACACACACCAGACTAGAACCTAGTTCCTGGGTATGACACACACACACACACACACCAGACTAGAACCCAGTTCCTGGGTATGACACACACACACACCAGACTAGAACCCAGTTCCTGGGTATGACACACACACACACACACACACCAGACTAGAACCCAGTTCCTGGGTATGACACACACACACACACACACCAGACTAGAACCTAGTTCCTGGGTATGACACACACACACACACACCAGACTAGAACCCAGTTCCTGGGTATGACACACACACACACCAGACTAGAACCCAGTTCCTGGGTATGACACACACACACACCAGACTAGAACCCAGTTCCTGGGTATGACACACACACACACATCAGACTAGAACCCAGTTCCTGGGTATGACACACACACACACCAGACTAGAACCCAGTTCCTGGGTATGACACACACACACACCAGACTAGAACCCAGTTCCTGGGTATGACACACACACACACACCAGACTAGAACCCAGTTCCTGGGTATGACACACACACACACACCAGACTAGAACCCAGTTCCTGGGTATGACACACACACACACACACACACCAGACTAGAACCCAGTTCCTGGGTATGACACACACACACACACCAGACTAGAACCCAGTTCCTGGGTATGACACACACACACACACCAGACTAGAACCCAGTTCCTGGGTATGACACGCACACACCAGACCAGAACCCAGTTCCTGGGTATGACACACACACCAGACCAGAACCCAGTTCCTGGGTATGACACACACACACACATCAGACTTGAACCCAGTTCCTGGGTATGACACACACACACACCAGTACCTTTCTATATGTGTCTGTGTGTTTAGGTTTGGTCAGTACCTTTCTATATGTGTCTGTGTGTTTAGGTTTGGTCAGTACCTTTCTATATGTGTCTGTGTGTTTAGGTTTGGTCAGTACCTTTCTATATGTGTCTGTATGTTTAGGTTTGGTCAGTGCCTTTCTATATGTGTCTGTGTGTTTAGGTTTGGTCAGTACCTTTCTATATGTGTCTGTGTGTTTAGGTTTGGTCAGTACCTTTCTATATGTGTCTGTATGTTTAGGTTTGGTCAGTGCCTTTCTATATGTGTCTGTGTGTTTAGGTTTGGTCAGTACCTTTCTATATGTGTCTGTGTGTTTAGGTTTGGTCAGTACCTTTCTATATGTGTCTGTGTGTTTAGGTTTTCAGTACCTTTCTATATGTGTCTGTGTGTTTAGTTTGGTCAGTACCTTTCTATATGTGTCTGTATGTTTAGGTTTGGTCAGTACCTTTCTATATGTGTCTGTATGTTTAGGTTTGTCAGTCTTTTTATATGTGTCTGTATGTTTAGGTTTGGTCAGTACCTTTCTATATGTGTCTGTGTGTTTAGGGTTTGGTCATGTTTAGGTTTGGTCCTTTCTATATGTGTCTGTATGTTTAGGTTTGGTCAGTACCTTTTATATGTGTCTGTGTGTTTAGGTTTGGTCAGTACCTTTCTATATGTGTCTGTATGTTTAGGTTTGGTCAGTACCTTTCTATATGCCTTTCTATATGTCTGTATGTTTAGGTTTGGTCAGTGCCTTTTATATGTGTCTGTGTGTTTAGGTTTGGTCAGTACCTTTTTATATGTGTCTGTATGTTTAGGTTTGGTCAGTACCTTTCTATATGTGTCTGTGTGTTTAGGTTTGGTCAGTACCTTTCTATATGTGTCTGTGTGTTTAGGTTTGGTGTACCTTTCTATATGTGTCTGTGTGTTTAGGTTTGTCAGTACCTTTCTATATGTGTCTGTGTGTTTAGGTTTGGTCAGTACCTTTCTATATGTGTCTGTGTGTTTGTTTAGGTTTGGTCAGTTTACCTTTCTATATGTGTCTGTGTGTTTAGGTTTGGTCAGTATGTGTCTGTGTGTTTAGGTTTGGTCAGTACCTTTCTATATGTGTCTGTGTGTTTAGGTTTGGTCAGTACCTTTCTATATGTGTCTGTGTGTTTAGGTTTGGTCAGTACCTTTCTATATGTGTCTGTGTGTTTAGGTTTGGTCAGTACCTTTCTATATGTGTCTGTGTGTTTAGGTTTGGTCAGTACCTTTCTATATGTGTCTGTGTGTTTAGGTTTGGTCAGTACCTTTCTATGTGTCTGTGTGTTTAGGTTTGTGTCTGTGTGTTTAGGTTTGGTCAGTACCTTTCTATATGTGTCTGTGTGTTTAGGTTTGGTCAGTACCTTTCTATATGTGTCTGTGTGTTTAGGTTTGGTCAGTACCTTTCTATATGTGTCTGTGTGTTTAGGTACCTTTCTATATGTGTCTGTGTGTTTAGGTTTGTGTCAGTACCTTTCTATATGTGTCTGTGTGTTTAGGTTTGGTCAGTACCTTTCTATATGTGTCTGTGTGTTTAGGTTTGGTCAGTACCTTTCTATATGTGTCTGTGTGTTTAGGTTTGGTCAGTACCTTTCTATATGTGTCTGTGTGTTTAGGTTTGGTCAGTGCCTTTCTATATGTGTCTGTATGTTTAGGTTTGGTCAGTGCCTTTCTATATGTGTCTGTATGTTTAGGTTTGGTCAGTGCCTTTCTATATGTGTCTGTATGTTTAGGTTTGGTCAGTGCCTTTCTATATGTGTCTGTGTGTTTAGGTTTGGTCAGTACCTTTCTATATGTGTCTGTATGTTTAGGTTTGGTCAGTACCTTTCTATATGTGTCTGTATGTTTAGGTTTGGTCAGTACCTTTCTATATGTGTCTGTATGTTTAGGTTTGGTCAGTGCCTTTCTATATGTGTCTGTATGTTTAGGTTTGGTCAGTACCTTTCTATATGTGTCTGTATGTTTAGGTTTGATCAGTGCCTTTCTATATGTGTCTGTGTGTTTAGGTTTGGTCAGTGCCTTTCTATATGTGTCTGTATGTTTAGGTTTGGTCAGTGCCTTTCTATATGTGTCTGTGTGTTTAGGTTTGGTCAGTACCTTTCTATATGTGTCTGTATGTTTAGGTTTGGTCAGTGCCTTCCCCATGTTTGGCTCCTCCTTCTTCTACATCCAGTCCAGCAGTAGTGGCTCGATCTATGCTCCCTGCATACTGGCAGTCAATCAACACGGACTGCACTTTCTGAACAAGGACACTCATGTAAGTCCCTCCCTCACAGATCTATAAGTCCCTCCCACACCGATATCCAAGTCCCTCCCACACAGATCTCTAAAGCCTGTTTTATGCTTCTGCGTCGAATCGACGGCGTACTCTCGCAGACCCCTTTGGTTCCTGTGGTGGAGGAGCTAACTGTATATATTTGGTTCCTGTGGTGGAGGAGCTAACTGTATATATTTGGTTCCTGTGGTGGAGGAGCTAACTGTATATATTTGGTTCCTGTGGTGGAGGAGCTAACTGTATATATTTGGTTCCTGTGGTGGAGGAGCTAACTGTATATATTTGGTTCCTGTGGTGGAGGAGCTAACTGTATATATTTGGTTCCTGTGGTGGAGGAGCTAACTGTTATATATTTGGTTCCTGTGGTGGAGGAGCTAACTGTATATATTTGGTTCCTGTGGTGGAGGAGCTAACTGTTATATATTTGGTTCCTGTGGTGGAGGAGCTAACTGTTATATATTTGGTTCCTGTGGTGGAGGAGCTAACTGTATATATTTGGTTCCTGTGGTGGAGGAGCTAACTGTATATATTTGGTTCCTGTGGTGGAGGAGCTAACTGTATATATTTGGTTCCTGTGGTGGAGGAGCTAACCGTATGCTTGGTCCTTGTTGTGCAGGAGCTCCAGAGAGTGGTCCCTCTGACAGAGGTGCAGTCTACCCGCACCCAGAGGCCCTCTGTGGGAGCCAGTTATCCATATGTAGACGTGACCATCGGAGATCTAACCACACACAAGGTCACACAAATTCAGCTGGAGCAGGTACACAAAAACACACACACACCAAACACGAAATGTGTCTTTCAGAGCATATAATTACTAATTGACTTGTGTGTGTGTGTGTGTGTGTGTGTGTGTGTGTGTGTGTGTGTGTGTGTGTGTGTGTGTGTGTGTGTGTGTGTGTGTGTGTGTGTGTGTGTGTGTGTGTGTGTGTGTGTGTGTGTGTGTGTGTGTGTGTGTGTGTGTGTGTGTGTGTGTGTGTGTGTGTGTGTGTGTGTGTGTGTGTGTGTGTGTGTGTGTGTGTGTGTGTGTGTGTGTGTGTGTGTAGGGGTTGGAACTCTGCCGGGTCATTGCCATGCATGTGGAGAACATGCTGTCTGTCCAAGAGAAGAGACTGACACTACCAGCCAGCGAGATCACTGTGCTATAACACACACACACTGCTACAACACACACACACACTGCTACAACACACACACTGCTACAACACACACACACACTGCTACAACACACACACTGCTATAACACACACACACTGCTACAACACACACACTGCTATAACACACACACATCCCCAGATTTAACTACCATAACTAGCTACTGTAATTGGGAGTAATATCACCTACTGTACTGTACTGGGTGGTAATATTACCAACTGTACTGGGTGGTAATATTACCTACTGTACTGGGTGGTAATATTACCAACTGTACTGGGTGGTAATATTACCTACTGTACTGGGTGGTAATATTACCTACTGTACTGTGTAGTAATATTACCAACTGTACTGGGTGGTAATATTACCAACTGTACTGGGTGGTAATATTACCCACTGTACTGTAATATTACCTAATGTACTGGGTGGTAATATTACCTACTGTACTGTGTAGTAATATTACCTAATGTACTGGGTGGTAATATTACCTACTGTACTGTGTAGTAATATTACCTACTGTACTGTACTGGGTGGTAATATTACCTAATGTACTGGGTGGTAATATTACCTACTGTACTGTGTAGTAATATTACCTAATGTACTGGGTGGTAATATTACCTACTGTACTGTGTAGTAATATTACCTACTGTACTGTACTGGGTGGTAATATTACCTAATGTACTGGGTGGTAATATTACCTACTGTACTGTGTAGTAATATTACCAACTGTACTGGGTGGTAATATTACCCACTGTACTGTAATATTACCTAATGTACTGGGTGGTAATATTACCTACTGTACTGTGTGGTAATATTACCAACTGTACTGGGTGGTAATATTACCAACTGTACTGGGTGGTAATATTACCTACTGTACTGGGTGGTAATATTACCTACTGTACTGGGTGGTAATATTACCCACTGTACTGTAATATTACCTAATGTACTGGGTGGTAATATTACCTACTGTACTGTGTAGTAATATTACCTACTGTACTGGGTGGTAATATTACCTACTGTACTGTGTAGTAATATTACCTACTGTACTGGGTGGTAATATTACCTACTGTACTGGGTGGTAATATTACTTACTGTACTGGGTGGTAATATTACCTACTGTACTGGGTGGTAATATTACCTACTGTACTGGGTGGTAATATTACCTACTGTACTGTACTGGGTGGTAATATTACCTACTGTACTGGGTGGTAATATTACCTACTGTACTGGGTAGTAATATTACCTACTGTACTGGGTGGTAATATTACCTACTGTACTGGGTGGTAATATTACCTACTGTACTGGGTGGTAATATTACCTACTGTACTGGGTGGTAATATTACCAACTGTACTGTAATATTACCTACTGTACTGGGTGGTAATATTACCTACTGTACTGGGTGGTAATATTACCTACTGTACTGGGTGGTAATATTACCTACTGTACTGGGTGGTAATATTACCTACTGTACTGGGTGGTAATATTACCAACTGTACTGTAATATTACCTACTGTACTGGGTGGTAATATTACCTACTGTACTGGGTGGTAATATTACCTACTGTACTGGGTGGTAATATTACCTACTGTACTGGGTGGTAATATTACCTACTGTACTGTGTGGTAATATTACCTACTGTACTGGGTGGTAATATTACCAACTGGGTGATGAAAGTAATAAAATAATAATGGTTCATGTTAGGGCTGGTCCTAGATCTGTGGTCAGGTTAGAATCTAATATTCCAGGTTAGAATATGTGGTACGTATTGGAGTTGAAGCCATCTTTCCCCAGATGTGACATTTACATGCGAGTCCATTTGCATACGCTCTTATCCAAAGCCATGTCATTGGTGTGGCCACATTGATTAGTCTCTTTTTTATTCACAAAAACTGTTTATAAAATGTTTAATTCAGTGTCCATAGTCAGGGTAAACAATAATGTTGTTTTTTTAATTAACATTTGTATCCCAATAAAACAGATTAAACGTTCACAAGACTTTGAGTAATTGTTCTAAGATTAAAATGAAGCCATAACTGAGGCAGAGGGAGTACTTCATTGAAGATGAGATCTGTATTCTCAGAATGAAACAGGAAATAACGAAAAGAAAAGGTGAAAGAGATAGAACAGAAGGCTTGTGATACATTTGGTCTCACAAACCTTGTAAAGCACATTCAATTGCTCTTATGTATGAATAATAGTATTATAGAGAAGCTCAAATACCACCAGCGACTGCCACAGGGTTAATATTAACATTTATCTGAATTTGGTTAGCAACCCTGTTCCTGACGAGCTAGAGGATTTCATTTTAATCAATATTGAAGACCAGTTGTGTGGAATTGATCCGCTAGTTAGTCATATCGATGTGCTGTTTATGACCTATGCATTGTTTTTGATCAACAATGTTTACTGATTATAAAAATATTTTTAGTTTAGTATTGACGCATACAACAGCAATCACCTGGTTCAGAGGTTTTTAGAGTAGTGGGCCAACATGCAAACAGTCTGTCACATTGGTTGGAACCATTCATAAATATATATCTATGGGAACCATTCAGCAAATTGTGCCATGAGATTAATGGAAACGACGATTCAAACGTGGAGAACGTGCGATCTGTCAGGGAAGGTCAACAACCAATGACGGACAAGTTGACCTCTGCTTAGCCAATAGTCACGCTCGAAATGTAATAAGATCCCGCCTTTTCCTATTTCCACTCAATCGGAATCCAATTGTTGCGTTTTCCTGTTTACAATTGGTTAGAAAATCCACGTTTGTAATTGGTCAACCCCGGTGAGAGTATTGAGCATGCGTGTTCCTGAATGCTGGCTAGGTTATTAGAGTTATTTGTGTGTTTATTAGGCGTTAAATGGCTACATGCCTCGGATAAAGCAAACGTCGTATGTGGACAGTGGACTGTAGATACCGTAGGAACATATTTAAAGGTTTGCGACTTTGCCTTGTCACGGGAATATACGTTGTTTTGTCTTAATGTATTCGTCACAGTCTCGTTAAAACGGGTTTATATTCTAGTAGTATTAAGCTACCTACCTAGCCTGACGTATTATACTTATTGTAAATACTTATGCTAGCTGGTTAGCCACATTACTACAGTACTGACAACAATAGCTAGCCGGTTAGCCACATTATTACTACAGTACTACAGTAGTGACAGCACTTGCTAGCTGGTTAGCCACATTACTACAGTATTGACAGCCTCTAGCTAGCTGGTTAGCCACATTACTACAGTACTGACAGACTCTAGCTAGCTGGTTAGCCACATTACTACAGTATTGACAGACTCTAGCTAGCTGGTTAGCCACATTACTACACTACTGACAGACTCTAGCTAGCTGGTTAGCCACATTACTACAGTACTGACAGACTCTAGCTAGCTGGTTAGCCACATTACTACAGTACTGACAGACTCTAGCTAGCTGGTTAGCCACATTACTACAGTACTGACAGACTCTAGCTAGCTGGTTAGCCACATTACTACAGTACTGACAGACTCTAGCTAGCTGGTTAGCCACATTACTACAGTACTGACAGACTCTAGCTAGCTGGTTAGCCACATTACTACAGTAATGACAGCCACTAGCTAGCTGGTTAGCCACATTACTACAGTACTGACAGACTCTAGCTAGCTGGTTAGCCACATTACTACAGTACTGACAGACTCTAGCTAGCTGGTTAGCCACATTACTACAGTATTGACAGACTCTAGCTAGCTGGTTAGCCACATTACTACAGTACTGACAGACTCTAGCTAGCTGGTTAGCCACATTACTACAGTACTGACAGACTCTAGCTAGCTGGTTAGCCACATTACTACAGTACTGACAGACTCTAGCTAGCTGGTTAGCCACATTACTACAGTATTGACAGACTCTAGCTAGCTGGTTAGCCACATTACTACAGTACTGACAGACTCTAGCTAGCTGGTTAGCCACATTACTACAGTAATGACAGCCACTAGCTAGCTGGTTAGCCACACCATCGGCCTCGCTTTTACAATGACAGTTATGGAAGTTAAATAACGGTTTAGATTCTGACTTCAAGTTCAATCGATTATTATACATCAAAATGTCAGCCAGTGGGTTTTCCGACCTGCGAGAGAAACTCAAGTCCATGACCCCTCATCGGGACGATTACAAAAACAGAGTTGACGAGAGTAACCGAAATAAAAAAGTTATCGAAGGGGGCAACAGCACCGTCCGGAAACGTAAGCACCGGGAGTCCTCTGAAGACGAATTAGAGTACAGCGACCTGTCGGAGTCTCGTGAGCAGGTATGAAGTTAAAACACAGAACATCTCATTTACAGGTCGAATAACACTGTTGTTTTATTACATTAAGTAACTGAATCAATATGAATCTTTCCATCGTCAGGTCCTGTCATGACTGCGTTTTGCTCCGTTTTTCCTAATGTTTAATATGTGTTGATCTCCTATAGATTCAACAGGAGTGTTGTGTCCAGAGTGGGTAATAACATGGTTCTCCTCCCTGAGGTCCATTAGGTCCAGTGTGATATACCATTGTTCTCCTACAGGTGGCACATCGTGTCCAGAGTGACATCGTTCAGGTGGAGGTGTTCTCTCAGGAGGAGTGTGACATCATTGAGAGTAAGATTGATGAGGTTGTGTCAAATGCAGAGGCAGGGCTTTATCGGGAACACACTGTAGACAGAGCGCCGCTGCGGAACAAATACTTCTTTGGAGAGGTGAGGACACACACACAGATAACTGCTTCTTCATATGTTCATGTATGAGTAAAGGTTTACTCGCTAGAATTCCACAGCAGATATCGAACTGTCGGAGGACAGTATGTCTGCAGGTTTTTGTATTCACCTTGAGGTGATTAATTGTACCCATTAGGATTTCCTCTAATCTGTTTGTCATAATGAGACACCAATTTGAATAGACTGACTGCAGACATCTGTCCTCTGTGGAACACGTTTGACATCTATTTGTTTTTTAGGGGTTTTGTACTTTGTGCTTCTCAGGATTGTGGCAGTCAGGTCTGTCCACTAAACCAATGGTATTATTTATCTCTATCTAACTCTCACTCATTCTCCCATCTTTTCTCTGCGTCTCCTCCCATCCGCTTCTCGTCTTCTCTCCTTCCTCTCCCCTCCTGTGTGTTTCCTTTGTCTCCCCACTCCTCCTCTGCGTCTCCTACCTTCAGGGCTATACTTATGGGGCCCAATTAGAGAAGAGAGGACCCGGTCAAGAGAGATTGTATCGTAAAGGAGAAGTGGATGACATCCCCACCTGGGTTCATGACCTGGTCATCACCAAGCTGATCGCCAGTGGAGTCATACCTGAAGGTAATGACCCCTGACCTCAACGACCTGATTGTCAGTAAACTTTTCATTGTAGATTGTGATGACAGGTTTTCTGTCCTGCAGGTTTTGTCAATTCAGCGGTGATCAACGACTACCAACCAGGCGGCTGCATCGTGTCACATGTTGACCCGCTACACATTTTTGCCCGACCAATCGTATCTGTCTCCTTTTTTTCTGACTCCGCCCTATGCTTTGGCTGCCGCTTTCAGTTTAAACCAATCAGAGTGTCCGAGCCTGTCTTGGTGCTCCCGGTCAAGAGAGGAAGTGTTACTGTACTTAGGTAATGTGTGTGTGTGTGTGTGTGTCAAATGGTTTGTTAAAACTTGTGAGATGAAAGATGAGGTCATAGTCAATCAAGTTTATTTTATAAAGCCCTTTATACACCCAATCTGAACCCAACACATCAACACTATAAAGCCCTTTTTACACCCAATCTGAACCCAACACATCAACACTATAAAGCCCTTTATACACCCAACCTGAACCCAACACATCAACACTATAAAGCCCTTTATACACCCAACCTGAACCCAACACATCAACACTATAAAGCCCTTTATACACCCAACCTGAACCCAACACATCAACACTATAAAGCCCTTTATACACCCAACCTGAACCCAACACATCAACACTATAAAGCCCTTTATACACCCAACCTGAACCCAACACATCAACACTATAAAGCCCTTTATACACCCAACCTGAACCCAACACATCAACACTATAAAGCCCTTTATACACCCAACCTGAACCCAACACATCAACACTATAAAGCCCTTTATACACCCAACCTGAACCCAACACATCAACACTATAAAGCCCTTTATACACCCAACCTGAACCCAACACATCAACACTATAAAGCCCTTTATACACCCAATCTGAACCCAACACATCAACACTATAAAGCCCTTTATACACCCAACACATCAACACTATAAAGCCGTTTATACACCCAATCTGAACCCAACACATCAACACGCTGATACACAGTGTTATCTTTGTCCTCCTAGTGGCTATGCAGCTGATGACATCACCCACTGTATCCGCCCACAGGATATCAAAGAAAGACGCGCCGTCATCATTCTCAGGAAGTACGTTGCAATGACAATAACAAACTAGGCAGTCACTGAATCAACATCCAAGCCTGATTATCTTTGAGTCTGTGACTCTGTCTCTTTTTCTGTCTTTGTCTTTTTGTCTCTCTGACTCTGTCTGTTTGTGTACAGGACCAAGCCAGATGCGCCCCGTGTAGATCAGAGTCACTCCTCCCCAGAAAGACCTTTGAAGGCCAAACGTGCTCATCGCAGAGCTGACCCAGACGCGGCCCATAGGTGCACACGCACGTTCGCACACATGTACACACACACACGCGCACACACACACTTAATCTCCCCTCATTTCTATATCAGGCCACGGGTTCTGGAGATGGATAAGGAGGAGAATCGGCGCTCCTCTTCATCATCTCGCCCACATCGCCGTAGCAACAGCTCAGAGAACTACTGGAGGCGCAGCGAAGACAGTGAGGGGTCTCGCAAGGTCAAGATGAGACGTCACTGAACTCACCTGTCTAGAGAGTGCGTGTGTGTACGTGCGTGTGGCCGGCCAGGATGTCTGTCTATAACTCCCTTGCATGCATGCTAGGACAGAAGGCTTTTTGCATCACTGCAGACAGGAATTTTGTCAGCCAATCAGATATGGTGGTGGATATGCTAAACAGACCTCCCCCATCCACTCCCCTCCATCATTCTTTTTTCCCCTTATTCACCCTCCTCTACCCTCACTCACACCACCTCCCACTCTGCCCTCACTCACACCACCTCCCACTCTGACCTCACTCACACCACCTCCCACTCTGACCTCACTCACACCACCTCCCACTCTGACCTCACTCACACCACCTCCCACTCTGACCTCACTCACACCACCTCCCACTCTGACCTCACTCACACCACCTCCCACTCTGACCTCACTCACACCACCTCCCACTCTGACCTCACTCACACCACCTCCCACTCTGACCTCACTCACACCACCTCCCACTCTGACCTCACTCACACCACCTCCCACTCTGACCTCACTCACACCACCTCCCACTCTGACCTCACTAACACCACCTCCCACTCTGCCCTCACTCACACCACCTCCCACTCTGCCCTCACTCACACCACCTCCCACTCTGCCCTCACTCACACCACCTCCCACTCTGACCTCACTCACACCACCTCCCATTCTGACCTCACTAACACCACCTCCCACTCTGCCCTCACTCACACCACCTCCCACTCTGCCCTCACTCACACTACCTCCCACTCTGACCTCACTCACACCACCTCCCACTCTGACCTCACTCACACCACCTCCCACTCTGACCTCACTCACACCACCTCCCACTCTGACCTCACTCACACCACCTCCCACTCTGACCTCACTCACACCACCTCCCACTCTGACCTCACTCACACCACCTCCCACTCTGACCTCACTCACACCACCTCCCACTCTGACCTCACTCACACCACCTCCCACTCTGACCTCACTCACACCACCTCCCACTCTGACCTCACTAAGCTGACTTTAACAATGCCTGTTCAATGTAGTCAACATGTTTTATACACAATATTATTTTCTGCAAGCAACTCTGACTGAGAACACATTTGTATTGTTTAGTGACATCTTAAATAGTCCTCTTTCCCTTCTGCAGTACTCAACTCTTTAGAAGTAGTGGAATATGGACATGTGTGGCAGACCTGTTGGTCTGTGTGTCAATAAGCCATGATGATGCCATGTATCTAATGTTGTAATAATATGTACAGATTAAATCTGTTTAAAGACTTTGTTATGAACTGAAGATGTCTATAGAGAAACCATGAACCTTAACATGTTTTATGTGTAATGCACAACATTAGGTCAACTTTAGAACAGTGTATTCTAGGACAGGTCGTTCTGGGTGCAGATGGGGAATGTTCAGGTACATTCTGTCAGACTGGGTGCATTTATAACTTAACTTCAGTATGCTGATATTATAATGTCAAGATCTAGTATGTTTCAACTGTAAAAAAAAAAAAAAAAGATTTTGTTTAAAATAATTTCTTCCTTCCTAAACACTCTGAGACTCTTATTTCACATCATAAAAATGCTTACTCAGAACTGTCATTGTACTGATTTCATGTGGAAACCTCGATTAGATGTTGTCTTCTGCATTAAGTAGTTGTGGACATTATTCTCCAGTGCTGTGTTCAGTTTGTTTGCACTGGAATGTTTTAGTGACATGGTGGTTATGGGTTTGAGAAAGGGGTCCCTTAAGAAACAGCTCACAGGAAAGACACTGACAGATGTGTATGAATTAGGCTGTCTTTCAATCCGCACAGACTCTGTTTCAACGATTTCCTCTGAAACCCGGAACTTTTTAGAAACTCGGGGGTTGTTGGTCTAAAACTCAGTTTCCTTATTGGTCTCCGTTCTGTTATTGATCCTTCCGTATCGTATTATTCTTAAAATATTTGATTTGAGGCATTATGTTGGGGAATCACGTACTTTAACCTTAACCGTCCTACTGGCTACCCCGGGTAATGAGGTAGTAAGAATCACGACGAAAACAATTAACCCTGTGGGATATGGGAAAAGAGTGTTGTAATCAAGACAAAGTCTAACGGGTTCTGCAACTTAATTTTGAGTTTTTTAAATAAAAGTGCGTTTGGATTTTAACCCCCTTTAAGATGTAGAAAAAGACACACTGACGTCAGAGCCACACTCCTTCTGTCATTGGTCCGCTCAAATGTCAATCAACTTGTGTTGGGGTTTGGATTGTGCTCCTTCGTTTTAGCACTGAAGTTAACAGCAATATATGGTTGATTTACCGAATAGACTGCTAAAATCTGTGGTTTTTATTTTACAAATGGTTTTGAGTCCGGCATCAACATAACAGCAGTTGGAAAGGTGAGTTAAATTACAATAGTTACCCTAACTGCTGCTAGTAGGGCTGTAATAGAGTAAGACAGTTAATCAGCTTGTTACTCAATGTAGTTACATGACTTGTGCCATTCAACTACTGTACAAACGTTATATCCGTTTAGATAATGTTATTTGAGTGGTGTCTGCCCGCTAGCCGTGGTGTCTGCCAGCTAGCCGTGGTGTCTGCCAGCTAGCCGTGGTGTCTGCCCGCTAGCCGTGGTGTCTGCCCGCTAGCCGTGGTGTCTGCCAGCTAGCCGTGGTGTCTGCCAGCTAGCCGTGGTGTCTGCCCGCTAGCCGTGGTGTCTGCCCGCTAGCCGTGGTGTCTGCCCGCTAGCCGTGGTGTCTGCCCGCTAGCCGTGGTGTCTGCCCGCTAGCCGTGGTGTCTGCCCGCTAGCCGTGGTGTCTGCCCGCTAGCCGTGGTGTCTGCCCGCTAGCCGTGGTGTCTGCCCGCTAGCCGTGGTGTCTGCCCGCTAGCCGTGGTGTCTGCCCGCTAGCCGTGGTGTCTGCCCGCTAGCCGTGGTGTCTGCCCGCTAGCCGTGGTGTCTGCCAGCTAGCCGTGGTGTCTGCCCGCTAGCCGTGGTGTCTGCCCGCTAGCCGTGGTGTCTGCCCGCTAGCCGTGGTGTCTGCCCGCTAGCCGTGGTGTCTGCCAGCTAGCCGTGGTGTCTGCCAGCTAGCCGTGGTGTCTGCCCGCTAGCCGTGGTGTCTGCCCGCTAGCCGTGGTGTCTGCCCGCTAGCCGTGGTGTCTGCCAGCTAGCCGTGGTGTCTGCCCGCTAGCCGTGGTGTCTGCCAGCTAGCCGTGGTGTCTGCCAGCTAGCCGTGGTGTCTGCCCGCTAGCCGTGGTGTCTGCCCGCTAGCCGTGGTGTCTGCCCGCTAGCCGTGGTGTCTGCCCGCTAGCCGTGGTGTCTGCCCGCTAGCCGTGGTGTCTGCCCGCTAGCCGTGGTGTCTGCCCGCTAGCCGTGGTGTCTGCCCGCTAGCCGTGGTGTCTGCCCGCTAGCCGTGGTGTCTGCCCGCTAGCCGTGGTGTCTGCCCGCTAGCCGTGGTTCATGGCAGATTCATGGCAGAAACATCTGAAACTAGATCCCCATGATGATAAGGGCCTCTGGGGGAGGTACACTTCACTCTTTAACCAATCAGGTCAACGCTTGTTTTAGAACAACACCTTTCATGTCTCACGTAGTGATGTGGGGACCACAGTGTGGAGTTGGGACCTTGTCACAGAGGTTATATTTGGCTCCATGATGGCAAGCTTGGTTGATCTAGGAGGTTGTTATGTCTGAGTAGGCTAATGAATTTATTCAAGCTGGAATATAATGTCACATGCATTTTGTTTTTAAAAAGCCCTCCCAGGTCTATGAAACCACAACTGTATGTGCATCTGGTAAATTACTTCATACATTTATACAGTATAAATGCCCGCTATTTATACAGTATGTTTTCATACTTTTCCATGCTGATTCCCTGTGGAAATCAAACCCACAGCTCTGGATTTACAAGCAGTATACGCCACTAACCAAGCTGCACAGCACTTATATATAACCAGACGTGTGTGTATATATAGTCCACTACTTTAGACCAAAGCCCTATTCCCTATACTGCACACTACTTTAGACCAAAGCCCTATTCCCTATACTGCACACTACTTTAGACCAAAGCCCTATTCCCTATACTGTACACTACTTTAGACCAAAGCCCTATTCCCTATACTGCACACTACTTTAGACCAAAGCCCTATTCCCTATACTGCACACTACTTTAGATCAAAGCCCTATTCCCTATACTGCACACTACTTTAGACCAAAGCCCTATTCCCTATACTGTACACTACTTTAGACCAAAGCCCTATTCCCTATACTGCACACTACTTTAGACCAGAGCCCTATTCCCTATACTGCACACTACTTTAGACCAGAGCCCTATTCCCTATACTGCACACTACTTTAGACCAAAGCCCTATTCCCTATACTGCACACTACTTTTGACCAAAGCCCTATTCCCTATACTGCACACTACTTTAGACCAAAGCCCTATTCCCTATACTGCACACTACTTTAGACCAAAGCCCTATTCCCTATACTGCACACTACTTTAGACCAAAGCCCTATTCCCTATACTGCACACTACTTTAGACCAAAGCCCTATTCCCTATACTGCACACTACTTTAGACCAAAGCCCTATTCCCTATACTGCACACTACTTTAGACCAAAGCCCTATTCCCTGTACTGCACACTACTTTAGACCAAAGCCCTATTCCCTATACTGCACACTACTTTAGACCAAAGCCCTATTCCCTATACTGCACACTACTTTAGACCAAAGCCCTATTCCCTATACTGCACACTACTTTAGACCAAAGCCCTATTCCCTATACTGCACACTACTTTAGACCAAAGCCCTATTCCCTATACTGCACACTACTTTAGACCAAAGCCCTATTCCCTATACTGCACACTACTTTAGACCAAAGCCCTATTCCCTATACTGCACACTACTTTAGACCAAAGCCCTATTCCCTATACTGCACACTACTTTAGACCAAAGCCCTATTCCCTATACTGCACACTACTTTAGACCAAAGCCCTATTCCCTATACTGCACACTACTTTAGACCAAAGCCCTATTCCCTATACTGCACACTACTTTAGACCAAAGCCCTATTCCCTATACTGCACACTACTTTAGACCAAAGCCCTATTCCCTATACTGCACACTACTTTAGACCAAAGCCCTATTCCCTATACTGCACACTACTTTAGACCAAAGCCCTATTCCCTATACTGCACACTACTTTAGACCAAAGCCCTATTCCCTATACTGTACACTACTTTTCTGGTGTCTCTGTAGAGAATATCTCTGTTCCCTTTTCAGGTGTCTCTGTAGAGAATATCTCTGTTCCCTTTTCAGGTGTCTCTGTAGAGAATATCTCTGTTCCCTTTTCAGGTGTCTCTGTAGAGAATATCTCTGTTCCCTTTTCAGGTGTCTCTGTAGAGAATATCTCTGTTCCCTTTTCAGGTGTCTCTGTAGAGAATATCTCTGTTCCCTTTTCAGGTGTCTCTGTAAGTTATGGACTTCCGGGGTTTCCGGACCAGCAGGAGCCGAGGTGAGGAGAGCATTGCTGTGGTGATTGACTTTCTTCTGGCAAACGCCCGATTGGTGCTGGGAGTGGGAGGAGCTGTTGTGCTTGGTGTAGCCACACTGGCTGTCAAGAGGGTGAGAGGCGTACCAAACTAATTAATCTACCAATCACCTAACATCACCACCTGTCAGATCAGCTGGTCAGATAGACAGATTTCATGATCATGTTTGTTGTGTGTTTGTTTAGCTCATAGAACGTGCAAGCAAAGCTGCGGAAGATGAGAAGGCCGACCAGAAGATGGCAGAGAGCTGGGAGGAGCTTAGCTTAGTCTCCTCCTCCCCCAAGGCCATCAGGAAAGGACTGGAAGGTGTGGCCATAAAGCGTGTTGCCAAGGCAAACAAGTCGCAGAAAAGTATGGCCCCAATATAATTAGTGTTATGGTTCACTAATACAACCAGTCTGTCCTTTTATATAGTGTATATGTGTATTATATAGTGTATATGTGTATTATATAGTGTAATACAATCAGTCTGTCCTTTATTATAGTGTATATGTGTATTATATAGTGTAATACAATCAGTCTGTCCTTTATTATAGTGTATATGTGTATTATATAGTGTAATACAATCAGTCTGTCCTTTAATATAGTGTATATGTGTATTATATAGTGTAATACAATCAGTCTGTCCTTTAATATAGTGTATATGTGTATTATATAGTGTAATACAATCAGTCTGTCCTTTTATATAGTGTATATGTGTATTATATAGTGTAATACAATCAGTCTGTCCTTTATTATAGTGTATATGTGTATTATATAGTGTAATACAATCAGTCTGTCCTTTATTATAGTGTATATGTGTATTATATAGTGTAATACAATCAGTCTGTCCTTTAATATAGTGTATATGTGTATTATATAGTGTAATACAATCAGTCTGTCCTTTTATATAGTGTATATGTGTATTATATAGTGTAATACAATCAGTCTGTCCTTTAATATAGTGTATATGTGTATTATATAGTGTAATACAATCAGTCTGTCCTTTTATATAGTGTATATGTGTATTATATAGTGTAATACAATCACTCTCTCCTTTTATGTGTATTATATAGTGTAATACAATCAGTCTGTCCTTTAATATAGTGTATATGTGTATTATATAGTGTAATACAATCAGTCTGTCCTTTATTATAGTGTATATGTGTATTATATAGTGTAATACAATCAGTCTGTCCTTTAATATAGTGTATATGTGTATTATATAGTGTAATACAATCAGTCTGTCCTTTATTATAGTGTATATGTGTATTATATAGTGTAATACAATCAGTCTGTCCTTTTATATAGTGTATATGTGTATTATATAGTGTAATACAATCACTCTCTCCTTTTATGTGTATTATATAGTGTAATACAATCAGTCTGTCCTTTAATATAGTGTATATGTGTATTATATAGTGTAATACAACCAGTCTGTCCTTTTATATAGTGTATATGTGTATTATATAGTGTAATACAACCAGTCTGTCCTTTTATATAGTGTATATGTGTATTATATAGTGTAATACAATCAGTCTGTCCTTTAATATAGTGTATATGTGTATTATATAGTGTAATACAACCAGTCTGTACTTTTATATAGTGTATATGTGTATTATATAGTTATATAGTGTAATACAACCAGTCTGTACTTTTATATAGTGTATATGTGTATTATATAGTTATAGTGTCATACAACCAGTCTGTCCTTTAATATAGTGTATATGTGTATTATATAGTGTAATACAACCAGTCTGTCCTTTAATATAGTGTATATGTGTATTATATAGTGTAATACAATCAGTCTGTCCTTTAATATAGTGTATATGTGTATTATATAGTGTAATACAATCAGTCTGTCCTTTAATATAGTGTATATGTGTATTATATAGTGTAATACAATCAGTCTGTCCTTTAATATAGTGTATATGTGTATTATATAGTGTAATACAACCAGTCTGTCCTTTAATATAGTGTATATGTGTATTATATAGTGTAATACAACCAGTCTGTCCTTTAATATAGTGTATATGTGTATTATATAGTGTAATACAAACAGTCTGTCCTTTAATATAGTGTATATGTGTATTATATAGTGTAATACAACCAGTCTGTCCTTTAATATAGTGTATATGTGTGTTATATAGTGTAATACAATCAGTCTGTCCTTTTATATAGTGTATATGTGTATTATATAGTGTAATACAACCAGTCTGTCCTTTTATATAGTGTATATGTGTATTATATAGTGTAATACAATCAGTCTGTCCTTTAATATAGTGTATATGTGTATTATATAGTTATATAGTGTAATACAACCAGTCTGTCCTTTAATATAGTGTATATGTGTATTATATAGTGTAATACAATCAGTCTGTCCTTTAATATAGTGTATATGTGTATTATATAGTGTAATACAATATAGTGTATATGTGTATTATATAGTGTAATACAATCAGTCTGTCCTTTAATATAGTGTATATGTGTATTATATAGTGTAATACAACCAGTCTGTCCTTTAATATAGTGTATATGTGTATTATATAGTGTAATACAACCAGTCTGTCCTTTAATATAGTGTATATGTGTATTATATAGTGTAATACAATCAGTCTGTCCTTTAATATAGTGTATATGTGTATTATATAGTGTAATACAACCAGTCTGTCCTTTAATATAGTGTATATGTGTATTATATAGTGTAATACAACCAGTCTGTCCTTTTATAGTGTATATGTGTATTATATAGTGTAATACAATCAGTCTGTCCTTTAATATAGTGTATATGTGTATTATATAGTGTAATACAATCAGTCTGTCCTTTAATATAGTGTATATGTGTATTATATAGTTATATAGTGTAATACAACCAGTCTGTCCTTTAATATAGTGTATATGTGTATTATATAGTGTAATACAACCAGTCTGTCCTTTAATATAGTGTATATGTGTATTATATAGTGTAATACAATCAGTCTGTCCTTTAATATAGTGTATATGTGTATTATATAGTGTAATACAATCAGTCTGTCCTTTAATATAGTGTATATGTGTATTATATAGTGTAATACAATCAGTCTGTCCTTTAATATAGTGTATATGTGTATTATATAGTTATATAGTGTAATACAATCAGTCTGTCCTTTTATAGTGTATATGCGTATTATATAGTTATATAGTGTAATACAATCAGTCTGTCCTTTAATATAGTGTATATATGTATTATATAGTTATATAGTGTAATACAATCAGTCTGTCCTTTAATATAGTGTATATGCGTATTATATAGTTATATAGTGTAATACAATCAGTCTGTCTTTTTATAGTGTATATGTGTATTATATAGTTATATAGTGTAATACAACCAGTCTCTTCTTTTATATAGTGTATATGTGTATTATATAGTGTAATACAATCAGTCTGTCCTTTTATAGTGTATATGCGTATTATATAGTTATATAGTGTAATACAATCAGTCTGTCCTTTTGTGTGTATTATATAGTGTAATACAATCAGTCTCTCCTTTTATAAAGTGTATATGTGTGTTTTATAGTGTAATACAATCAGTCTCTCCTTTTATATAGTGTATATGTGTGTTTTTTAGTGTAATACAACCAGTCTGTACTTTTATATAGTGTATATGTGTATTATATAGTTATATAGTGTAATACAACCAGTCTGTCCTTTTATATAGTGTATATGTGTATTATATAGTTATATAGTGTAATACAACCACTCTGTCCTTTTATATAGTGTATATGTGTATTATATAGTGTAATACAACCAGTCTCTCCTTTTACATAGTGTATATGTGTATTATATAGTGTAATACAACCAGTCTCTCCTTTTATATAGTGTATATGTGTGTTTTATAGTGTAATACAACC
Source organism: Dallia pectoralis (assembly GCA_029465975.1). Taxonomy (NCBI): domain Eukaryota; kingdom Metazoa; phylum Chordata; class Actinopteri; order Esociformes; family Umbridae; genus Dallia; species Dallia pectoralis. The sequence goes on along the minus strand of CM055741.1, from coordinate 485,509 downwards.
AGTCTGTACTTTTATATAGTGTATATGTGTATTATATAGTTATATAGTGTAATACAACCAGTCTTTCCTTTTATATAGTGTATATGTGTATTATATAGTTATATAGTGTAATACAATCAGTCTCTCCTTTTATGTGTATTATATAGTGTAATACAACCAGTCTGTCCTTTTATATAGTGTATATGTGTATTATATAGTGTAATACAACCAGTCTGTCCTTTTATATAGTGTATATGTGTATTATATAGTGTAATACAACCAGTCTGTCCTTTTATATAGTGTATATGTGTATTATATAGTTATATAGTGTAATACAACCAGTGTCTCTACAGTGGATCTGTCTCAGCCTCTGAAGTCCAGTCTGGAGGAGCCGGTTAGAACTGCTGATCCTCAGAGACCCAAGAAACTACAACTCTCGCTCACCCTTCAGGTAAGACCTTTGACCTCTGACATCTAACCTCTTCAGGAGAGAATCTGACCTCTGACCTCTCTTCAGGAACGTCTACAGACATATTACCTCTCCAGAGTGGTGTTAGCGGAAGAGGAGGTGAATCGAGCTCAGAGTCTTGCTCTAGATATCTGTACGGAGATACAAGGTTTCCTGCACACCAGCCAACCTGACATGCCTCTGGGAGAAATGTCTCTGGGAGGGTCTCTGCTAGATGACCTACAGGTACACACACACCACCCAACCTGACATGCCTCTGGGAGAAATGTCTCTGGGAGGGTCTCTGCTAGATGACCTACAGGTACACACACACACACACACCACCCAACCTGACATGCCTCTGGGAGAAATTGTGTGTGTGTGTGTGTGTGTGTGTGTAGGTGGTCAATGCAGACCATGCGTGTCTGCTGGTTCCGGTCCAGTTGGAGGCCACTCTGTGGAGGCTGATTCCGGGGGAAGAGACCCTGCTGACTCACCCTCTACACTGGATGGTCCGAAGGGTCAACCTGGAGTACTTCCCTAGAGGACGCAGCTACTGGGACAGGTACACACACACACACCTACTGGGACAGGTACACACACACACACACCTACTGGGACAGGTACACACACACACACCTACTGGGACAGGTACACACACACACACCTACTGGGACAGGTACACACACACACACACACCTACTGGGACAGGTACACACACACCTACTGGGACAGGTACACACACACCTACTGGGACAGGTACACACACACACACACCTACTGGGACAGGTACACACACACACACACCTACTGGGACAGGTACACACACACACACACCTACTGGGACAGGTACACACACACACACACCTACTGGGACAGGTACACACACACACACACCTACTGGGACAGGTACACACACACACACACCTACTGGGACAGGTACACACACACACACACACCTACTGGGACAGGTACACACACACACACACACACCTACTGGGACAGGTACACACACACACACACACCTACTGGGACAGGTACACACACACACACACCTACTGGGACAGGTACACACACACACACACCTACTGGGACAGGTACACACACACACACACCTACTGGGACAGGTACACACACACACACACACCTACTGGGACAGGTACACACACACACACCTACTGGGACAGGTACACACACACACACCTACTGGGACAGGTACACACACACACACCTACTGGGACAGGTACACACACACACACCTACTGGGACAGGTACACACACACACACCTACTGGGACAGGTACACACACACACACCTACTGGGACAGGTACACACACACACCTACTGGGACAGGTACACACACACACACCTACTGGGACAGGTACACACACACACACACCTACTGGGACAGGTACACACACACACACACCTACTGGGACAGGTACACACACACACACACCTACTGGGACAGGTACACACACACACACCTACTGGGACAGGTACACACACACACACCTACTGGGACAGGTACACACACACACACCTACTGGGACAGGTACACACACACACACCTACTGGGACAGGTACACACACACACACCTACTGGGACAGGTACACACACACACACCTACTGGGACAGGTACACACACACACACCTACTGGGACAGGTACACACACACACACACACCTACTGGGACAGACACACACACACACCTACTGGGACAGGTACACACACACACACCTACTGGGACAGGTACACACACACACACACCTACTGGGACAGGTACACACACACACACACCTACTGGGACAGGTACACACACACACACACACACACACACCTACTGGGACAGGTACACACACACCTACTGGGACAGGTACACACACACACACCTACTGGGACAGGTACACACACCTACTGGGACAGGTACACACACACACACCTACTGGGACAGGTACACACACACACACACACACCTACTGGGACAGGTACACACACACACACACACCTACTGGGACAGGTACACACACACACACACACACCTACTGGGACAGGTACACACACACACACCTACTGGGACAGGTACACACACACACACCTACTGGGACAGGTACACACACACACACCTACTGGGACAGGTACACACACACACACACACACCTACTGGGACAGGTACACACACACCTACTGGGACAGGTACACACACACCTACTGGGACAGGTACACACACACCTACTGGGACAGGTACACACACACACACACCTACTGGGACAGGCACACACACACACACACCTACGGGGGCAGGTACACACACACACACACACCTACTGGGACAGGTACACACACACACACCTACTGGGACAGGTACACACACACACACCTACTGGGACAGGTACACACACACACACCTACTGGGACAGGTACACACACACACACCTACTGGGACAGGTACACACACACACACCTACTGGGACAGGTACACACACACACACACACCTACTGGGACAGGTACACACACACACACACACACCTACTGGGACAGGTACACACACACACACACACCTACTGGGACAGGTACACACACACACACACACCTACTGGGACAGGTACACACACACACACACCTACTGGGACAGGTGGGACACACACACACACACACACCTACTGGGACAGGTACACACACACACACACACCTACTGGGACAGGTACACACACACACACACACCTACTACACACACACACACACCTACTGGGACAGGTACACACACACACACCTACTGGGACAGGTACACACACACACACACACACCTACTGGGACAGGTACTGGGACACACACACACACACCTACTGGGACAGGTACACACACACACACACACCTACTGGGACACACACACACACACCTACTGGGACAGGTACACACACACACACACACCTACTGGGACAGGTACACACACACACACACACACCTACTGGGACAGGTACACACACACACACACCTACTGGGACAGGTACACACACACACACCTACTGGGACAGGTACACACACACACACACCTACTGGGACAGGTACACACACACACACACCTACTGGGACAGGTACACACACACACACACCTACTGGGACAGGTACACACACACACACACCTACTGGGACAGGTACACACACACACACACACCTACTGGGACAGGTACACACACACACACACACCTACTGGGACAGGTACACACACACACACACACCTACTGGGACAGGTACACACACACACACTGGGACACACACACACACCTACTGGGACAGGTACTGGGACACACACACACACACCTACTGGGACAGGTACACACACACACACACACCTACTGGGACAGGTACACACACACACACACCTACCTGGGACAGGTACACACACACACACACCTACTGGGACAGGTACACACACACACACACACCTACTGGGACAGGTACACACACACACACACACCTACTGGGACAGGTACACACACACACCTACTGGGACAGGTACACACACACACACACACCTACTGGGACAGGTACACACACACACACACCTACTGGGACAGGTACACACACACACACCTACTGGGACAGGTACACACACACACACCTACTGGGACAGGTACACACACACACACCTACTGGGACAGGTACACACACACACACCTACTGGGACAGGTACACACACACACACCTACTGGGACAGGTACACACACACACCTACTGGGACAGGTACACACACACACACACCTACTGGGACAGGTACACACACACACACACCTACTGGGACAGGTACACACACACACACACCTACTGGGACAGGTACACACACACACACACCTACTGGGACAGGTACACACACACACACACCTACTGGGACAGGTACACACACACACACCTACTGGGACAGGTACACACACACACACCTACTGGGACAGGTACACACACACACACCTACTGGGACAGGTACACACACACACACCTACTGGGACAGGTACACACACACACACCTACTGGGACAGGTACACACACACACACCTACTGGGACAGGTACACACACACACACCTACTGGGACACACACACACCTACTGGGACAGGTACACACACACACACCTACTGGGACAGGTACACACACACACACCTACTGGGACAGGTACACACACACACACCTACTGGGACAGGTACACACACACCTACTGGGACAGGTACACACACACACACACCTACTGGGACAGGTACACACACACACACACCTACTGGGACAGGTACACACACACACACACCTACTGGGACAGGTACACACACACCTACTGGGACAGGTACACACACACACACCTACTGGGACAGGTACACACACAGACACACACCTACTGGGACAGGTACACACACAGACACACACCTACTGGGACAGGTACACACACAGACACACACCTACTGGGACAGGTACACACACAGACACACACCTACTGGGACAGGTACACACACACACACCTACGGGGGCAGGTACACACGCACCTACGGGGGCAGGTACACACACACCTACGGGCGCAGGTACACACACACACACCTACTGGGACAGGTACACACACACACACCTACGGGGCAGGTACACACGCACATACGGGGGCAGGTACACACACACCTACGGGCGCAGGTACACACACACACACACCTACTGGGACAGGTACACACACACACACACCTACTGGGACAGGTACACACACACACACACCTACTGGGACAGGTACACACACACACACACCTACTGGGACAGGTACACACACACCTACTGGGACAGGTACACACACACACCTACTGGGACAGGTACACACACAGACACACACCTACTGGGACAGGTACACACACAGACACACACCTACTGGGACAGGTACACACACAGACACACACCTACTGGGACAGGTACACACACAGACACACACCTACTGGGACAGGTACACACACAGACACACACCTACTGGGACAGGTACACACACACACACCTACGGGGGCAGGTACACACGCACCTACGGGGGCAGGTACACACGCACCTACGGGGGCAGGTACACACGCACCTACGGGGGCAGGTACGCACACACACACCTACGGGGACAGGTACACGCACACACACACACACACACACCTACACCTACGGGGGCAGGTACGCACACACACACCTACGGGGGCAGGTACGCACACACACACACACACATACGGGGGCAGGTACGCACACACACACACACGCACACATACTGGGACAGGTACGCACACATACTGGGACAGGTACGCACACACACACACACGCACAATGTGAATGTGTAAACAATGTGTGTTATCTTTCTGCGTCTCCTTTCTCCTCCAGGTTCCTGGTAGGAGGGTATCTGTCATGTCGGGTTCTGGTGAGCATGCTCAGTAAGGTTGTCATGGAGACCATGAACTGGCCCTCTCTGTCCTCCATGTTGGATTGTCAGATCAGACCAGTCCTGGGAGGAGACAAGATGGAGCTAGAGATACGGTATGACACACACACACACACACACACCACACACACACACACTCTAATCACTGATGTCCCTCCCTCTCAGGCCTGAGGGCTGTCTCTGATTGGACTGGTGTCCTGTCACTCTAATCACTGATGTCCCTCCCTCTCAGGCCTGAGGGCTGTCTCTGATTGGACTGGTGTCCTGTCACTAATCACTGATGTCCCTCCCTCTCAGGCCTGAGGGCTGTCTCTGATTGGACTGGTGTCCTGTCACTCTAATCACTGATGTCCCTCCCTCTTAGGCCTGAGGGCTGTCTCTGATTGGACTGGTGTCCTGTCATTCTGTAATCACTGATGTCTCTTTTTCTTAGGCCTGAGGGCTGTCTCTGATTGGACTGGTGTCCTGTCACTCTAATCACTGATGTCTCTTTTTCTTAGGCCTGAGGGCTGTCTCTGATTGGACTGGTGTCCTGTCACTCTAATCACTGATGTCTCTTTTTCTTAGGCCTGAGGGCTGTCTCTGATTGGACTGGTGTCCTGTCACTCTAATCACTGATGTCCCTCCCTCTCAGGCCTGAGGGCTGTCTCTGATTGGACTGGTGTCCTGTCACTAATCACTGATGTCTCTTTTTCTTAGGCCTGAGGGCTGTCTCTCGCCAATGTTCATCTCCATGATCCCAGTTCTGAGAGAGTCTGACGTGGTTCTGACAGCCCAGGTGGAGTTGACCCAACCCTGGGATAGTGCCTGGCACCTCTCCCTCTACCCATGGGAGACTCAGCGTCTGGCCCAACTGGACTCAGCCGATAACGGCTCCCGACTCATCCTCCTCAAAACTCTCAAAGCTGTCTGTCGTCACTGTCCTGCCCTGAGGCCCCTCCCCTCTGCTCCCCTGGTTAACCTCATCCTACACCTCAGTGAGAAGGACTTGGATTGGTCGGAGAGTGCCCTGAGTGGCCGTTTCCAGCAGTGTGTGTGGGAGCTGATTGGCTACCTAGAGGAGGGGGTGTTACCAAGCTACTTTAAGCCCAGTGTGAATTTGTTAAATGGAGTGATGGAGGAAGAGATTGATCAGATGGGTTTTATGTTGTACTGTGCTGTCTCTGAGCCGGAGATACTGCTAATATAGACTCCATACACCCACTCTCTGTCTACTCACTCTAACCTGGTGTTGTCTCTGAGCCGGAGATACTGCTAATATAGACTCCATACACCCACTCTCTGTCTACTCACTCTAACCTGGTGTTGTCTCTGAGCCGGAGATACTGCTAATATAGACTCCATACACCCACTCTCTGTCTACTCACTCTAACCTGGTGTTGTCTCTGAGCCGGAGATACTGCTAATATAGACTCCATACACCCACTCTCTGTCTACTCACTCTAACCTGGTGTTGTCTCTGAGCCGGAGATACTGCTAATATAGACTCCATACACCCACTCTCTGTCTACTCACTCTAACCTGGTGTTGTCTCTGAGCCGGAGATACTGCTAATATAGACTCCATACACCCACTCTCTGTCTACTTTAATGCTGAGCCAGAGATATAGAGATATATATATACACCAAATATTTTTTTATTTCTATGTATATGAGAGAGGACATCACTGCGCATGAGTTCTCCGTGTAATATGCTGCAATACTGTGTATGTCTGAAACGGTACGGGTGAGGTTTGTAATCTGTAAATTGTGTATGTCTGAAACGGTACGGGTGAGGTTTGTAATCTGTAAAATGTGTATGTCTGAAACGGTACGGGTGAGGTACGTAATCTGTAAATTGTGTATGTCTGAAACGGTACGGGTGAGGTACGTAATCTGTAAATTGTGTATGTCTGAAACGGTACGGGTGAGGTACGTAATCTGTAAATTGTGTATGTCTGAAACGGTACGGGTGAGGTACGTAATCTGTAAATTGTGTATGTCTGAAACGGTACGGGTGAGGTACGTAATCTGTAAATTGTGTATGTCTGAAACGGTACGGGTGAGGTACGTAATCTGTAAATTGTGTATGTCTGAAACGGTACGGGTGAGGTACGTAATCTGTAAATTGTGTATGTCTGAAACGGTACGGGTGAGGTACGTAATCTGTAAATTGTGTATGTCTGAAACGGTACGGGTGAGGTACGTAATCTGTAAATTGTGTATGTCTGAAACGGTACGGGTGAGGTACGTAATCTGTAAATTGTGTATGTCCGAAACGGTACGAGTGAGGTACGTAATCTGTAAATTGTGTATGTCCGAAACGGTACGGGTGAGGTACGTAATCTGTAAATTGTGTATGTCTGAAACGGTACGGGTGAGGTACGTAATCTGTAAAATGTGTATATCTGAAACGGTACGGGTGACTTTATCATAGTATTGACACACACACTTAACTTCTGCTCCCTGTGACGCTATATGACTTTATCATAGTATTGACACACACACTTAACTTCTGCTCCCTGTGACGCTATATGACTTTATCATAGTATTGACACATGTTTTCTGTTTTTATTTGATGTGGTTCCTGCTGCAGTCGTTTTTATGATGACGAGTGATAAATAAAGGTTTTCTGATTAAAGTAGCTACCGATGTTTATTTTGTTATTCAGTACATACATATGTGAAGTTATTTTAAAACTGAAAGAGAGAAACTGCTAATATGCTTTAACTTTCCAATGTATTTTATATTTTTTATACATTAACAAACCATTGTAACATTTCCAGATATGCAGGAGATTGGGCTGAAAGTGGAAGACACATTTTATTTGGCCCAACTGACAAAACCTGCTTCCCCAAATTACAACAGTGCATATTACAACATTTCAAACTGTGTCTTTTAATATGAATTAATGATAAAAGGCTTTAGAGAAAGTACTTGATGAGGGGAGGATGTCAGCATTATAAATCTAAACCTAACTCGTATGTTGCGAACCAAACCACACATGACAGTTGATTTAAATTGTGATTTTTTTTGTTTATTATTAAACTACAAATCCAACCCGGGCCCTGAAATGGCAGTTTCTGTACCTGACAGAAGAGTTAATTAGAGATCCCAACCGAACGAGAGGTCACCAGCAGGCGGATGTGCGTCACCTCCTTCACAAGTTCTCGCGGAACCACGAGACTTCTTCACAACTAAAGGGTTAATAATGCGCGTGAACTCCTGCTGGTGCACCTCCGGCGGGTTTCACATGTCTAAATATGGCCGAGTTTCTCCATCTGAGGACTAACACGCCTCTCTCTGTGGCGCCACGCCCCTGTACAGATCATTACGGAAGTGAAAAGGGGAACCGGTCCCAGATAAATGAGAAGAGTCCTGAGACGTCACACTGACGGACCAGATATAATTGAGAAGAGTCCTGTGACGTCACACTCACGGAACAGATGAATGAGAAGAGTCCTGAGACGTCACACTGACGGACCAGATAAATGAGAAGAGTCCTGAGACGTCACACTGACGGACCAGATAAATGAGAAGAGTCCTGAGACGTCACACTGACGGACCAGATAAATGAGAAGAGTCCTGTGACGTCACACTGACGGACCAGATAAATGAGAAGAGTCCTGTGACGTCACACGGACGGACCAGCCTCCCGTCTGTCACAGGCTGATTTGTTTGTTGACAAGTCTTCTCTACCGGACAGCTGTTGTTGTTGACAGTACTAGTTTGCCAGTAAGTTATGCCTCTTTACATGTAAACAGTATATTTTATTTACTACCAGGACCACCGTTCGTTGCTCTTTAACTTGATCAGAATAGATAAGTTAAAACTGCGCAACTAGACATTAAAGGGGCGTGGTCTCGCGTTTCCGTTAGTTCTCCGGTGCAGAATTGCGGACTCGCACAATAACAATGCTCCCGGGACCGGCTGGATAGATGTGTGAGTACGACTGAATCGGTATCTCCGGATATTCCACCCTCCTAACACTACTGGAGCTGAATCACATTTGGTTCTGTGTTGTCATCATGATCGGGTCTCCGGACGTGCTGGCTTTTACCAGTGATGGGGGGCTGGGGCTAGGAGATCAGGGGTACCTAGACCTCGAAGCACTCCCGGAAGAGTTCTCCCTTCCCCTCATGCCCCCCTCCAACCCATGGTCATCCCCCACTGCCTTCAACAGGGACTTCATATTGGTGGCAGAGTTCTCTGAGCAGGTAAGACCCTGACCTCTAACCTATTCATGAGCTCTATTCACATGTCTGTTCCCTAGCTGAGCTCTATTCACATGTCTGTTCCCTAGCTGAGCTCTATTCACATATCTGTTCCCTAGCTGAGCTCTATTTACATGTATGTTCCCTAGCTGAGCTTTATTCACATGTCTGTTCCCTAGCTGAGCTCTATTCATATGGCTGTTCTCTAGCTGAGCTCTATTCACAGGTCTGTTCTCTAGCTGAGCTCTATTCATATGGCTGTTCTCTAGCTGAGCTCTATTCATATGTCTGTTCCCTAGCTGAGCTCTATTCACATGTCTGTTCTCGAGCTGAGCTCTATTCACAGGTCTGTTCCCTAGCTGAGCTCTATTCATATGTCTGTTCCCTAGCTGAGCTCTATTCATATTGCTGTTCTCTAGCTGAGCTCTATTCACATGTCTGTTCCCTAGCTGAGCTCTATTCACATGTCTGTTCTCTAGCTGAGCTCTATTCACATGTCTGTTCTCTAGCTGAGCTCTTTTCACATGTCTGTTCCCTAGCTGAGCTCTATTCACATGTCTGTTCTCTAGCTGAGCTCTATTCACAGGTCTGTTCTCTAGCTGAGCTCTATTCATATGGCTGTTCCCTAGCTGAGCTCTATTCACATGTCTGTTCTCTAGCTGAGCTCTATTCACATGTCTGTTCCCTAGCTGAGCTCTATTCACAGGTCTGTTCTCTAGCTGAGCTCTATTCATATGGCTGTTCCCTAGCTGAGCGCTATTCACATGTCTGTTCTCTAGCTGAGCTCTATTCATCCTGAGGTCAGCTAGGGAACAGGCATCTGTTTACCTTCTAACCTGTATGTTTTAGTAAGAGGTTAAAACACACAGTGTGTGTGTGTATGTGTGTGTGTGTGTTCCTCTTAGATTGGCCCTGTACCTGTCCGGACTATCCCAGATGACCCCAGAGTGATCGGCTCCTTTGACCTCAACCATTTCTCCCTCCGCATCATGTCTGTTGACTACCAAGCCTCCGCACCTGCCCCTCAGCCACACCCCCAGACAGCTAGCCCCTCACCTCGGCCTACTGGCCCCTTCCCCCAACTCCATCCCTGTCTGTCTGTCTCTGAGGTAGGTTCTCTTCGGGATGCAGAAATGCAGGTCAAAAACTAAAGGGTTTTCAGATCCAATCTTGTTCTGATAGTAGTGAGACGGGATCAGAGTGAGACGGGATCAGAGTGAGACGGGATCAGAGTGAGACGGGATCAGAGTGAGACGGGATCAGAGTGAGACGGGATCAGAGTGAGACGGGATCAGAGTGAGACGGGATCAGAGTGAGACGGGCTGAGAGTGAGACGGGATCAGAGTGAGACGGGATCAGAGTGAGACGGGATCAGAGTGAGACGGGATCAGAGTGAGACGGGATCAGAGTGAGACGGGATCAGAGTGAGACGGGATCAGAGTGAGACGGGATCAGAGTGAGACAGGATGAGAGTGAGACGGGATCAGAGTGAGCCAGGCTGAGAGTGAGACGGGATCAGAGTGACACGGGATGAGAGTGAGACGGGATGAGAGTGAGAGTGAGACGGGATCAGAGTGAGACGCGATCAGAGTGAGACGCGATCAGAGTGACATACGATCAGAGTGAGACGCGATCAGAGTGAGACGGGATGAGAGTGAGACGGGATGAGAGTGACACGGGATGAGAGTGACACGGGATGAGAGTGACACGTGACTGGTGTTGACATACGTGACTGGTGTTGACATACGTGACTGGTGTTGACATACGTGACTGGTGTTGACATACGTGACTGGTGTTGACATACGTGACTGGTGTTGACATGCGTGACTGGTGTTGACATGCGTGACTGGTGTTGACATGCGTGACTGGTGTTGACATGTGTGACTGGTGTTGACATACGTGACTGGTGTTGACATGCGGGACTGGTGTTGACATGCGGGACTGGTGTTGACATGCGGGACTGGTGTTGACATGCGTGACTGGTGTTGACATGCGTAACTGGTGTTGACATGCGTGACTGGTGTTGACATACGTGACTGGTGTTGACATATGTGACTAGTGTTATCATATATGATTCGAGGGACTATTGTGTCGGGTTGGATCGTCATCACCACTAGGGGGCTCTGTGATCCGTTTCACAGCAGAAACTATTCTTTCATAAAATAAATTGGATATTTAAGCATTGAATGAGATTGCTCATGTATAAATTGTGTATTGATGAGGTCGTTCTCTCTCCAGGACTCCTGTGTTGTTCTGGGCGACTCTAAGGACGGGGCGTTTGCCTACGTCCACCACCTAACCCTGTACGACCTGGAGGCCAGAGGATTTGTCCGTCCATTCTGCATGGCGTACGTCTCCCATGACCAGAACAAGATCATGCTTCACTTTCAGGAGCTGTTGTTCTGCTTTTCCCGAGCATCAGAATGCTTGAAGACAGGAAACAGACGGGCTTTTGCTAATGACCTGCAGAGGAAGTTACAAGACCTGGAGTAAGACAAGATGTGCACACACACACACACACACACACATACAGTGGAGTGGACATATATATATTATATAATGTGGATATAATAAGTCTACACACCCCTGTTATAATGCCAGGTTATATATATGAGGGGTTTATATACAAACACACACATACAGTACATATAATAATCTAATCTAATAAATACAGTTTAATCTTCTTCTGGTGAAGCCATGCTTTTGTGGATTTGGATTTGTGCTTTGGGTCGTTGTCGTGCTGAAAGGTGAAATTCATCTTCAGCTTTCTAACGGAGCCATGAAGGTTTTGTGCCAGACTGGTATTTGGAACTGTTCATAAATCCCTCCACCCTGACTAAGGCCCTGGTTCCAACTGAAGAAAAAAAGCCCCAAAGCATGATGCTGCCACCACCATGCTTCACTGTGGGTATGGTGTTCTTTGGGTGATGTGCAGTGTTGTTTTTGTGCCAAACAAAACTTTTGGAGTTATGGCCAAAATGTTCAACCTTGGTTTCATCAAACCATAACACATTATCCCACAAGCTTTTTGGAGACTTGATGTTTGTTTCTGCAAACTTCAGCCGTGCTTGGATGTTTATCTTCGTAAGAAAAGGCTTTTGTCTTGCCAACCTACCCCATAGCCCATAATATATATACGGGTGATTGTGTCACATGTAGCACACAGACAGTACTTGACATAAATTCCTGCTGTGTGTGTATATATATATATATATATATAAACCCCCCATATATAAAACCTGGCATTATTAAAGGGGGATTTAACCCTTTGTATATTCGCTGTACACCTGTGTGTCCTGTAATTATTCTCAATCCTACTCTCTGCCAACAGATACACTCGATCCATCCTTCAGAAGGAGGTGGAGCTACAGACCACAGCCAATCAGACTGCAGAGATCAGGAAACCTGCCAATGAGCTGGCTGATGTGGATAGTTCTATTCTGGACCACAGGTCCCTCCTTCTCCAGGTCACTTCCTATCCGAACAGAAAGATCAAAGACCCTGGCTTCCTCCCCTATGACCCCTCCTCTACTTCAGAATCCCTCCCCATGACCCCTGACCCCCCATCCCCATCTTATACCCCCCGGCTGGTATCCGGAGGGTCGCTAGGGACAGGGGGCTGGTCAGCTAAGCGGTTTGATCGTCGTTTGAAGCCGTTGGATGAGCTGAGCGATGCCTACTTCCTGTCTCTGATGATGGACCAGCTGACTAACACAGAGCTTCGTCTACGTGGCAACCAAAGTGTTCTTCATGCCCGCCGTGTCACCCACACACTCTCCAGGAAACTCTCATACACACACTTCCTTTTTCAGCTCTGGGACCAGGAAGAGGATGAGCTGGAGGAGGAAGGGGTTGGGCTTGAAGGAGGATCTGCGGGAGGAAGTGGTATGATGTCACATCCTATGGATTGGCCAGGGGTAAGGCCACCAACGCTTGAGTCGTCGTTGTCATGTGTGGAGGAAGTGTCAATCAAACTGGAGACGCTGACCTCTAACCCTGAGGGAGAGGAGGTAACCATGGAGATGAGGCCAGGGAGTGTGAGCAGTGGAGAGAGTATTGAAGTTCTAGGGACTGAGAGGTCCTTTAGAACTGAGGGCCTCAGGGACACAGAACTTAGAGGTATGGTGTACATAATAGTTTTTATAGGGTATATAATAGTATTTTTATAGGGTATAGAATAGTATTTTATAGGGTATATAATAGTATTTTTATAGGGTAAATAATAGTATTTTCTAGGGTATATAATATTATTTTATTGGATATATAATATTATTTTATAGGGTATAATAGTATTTTATAGTGTATATAATAGTATTTTATAGTGTATATAATAGTATTTTATAGGGTATATAATAGTATTTTATAGGGTATATAATATTATTTTATTGGATATATAATATTATTTTATTGGATATATAATATTATTTTATAGGGTATATAATAGTATTTTATAGTGTATATAATATTATTTTATTGGATATATAATATTATTTTATAGGTTATATAATAGTATTTTATAGTGTATATAATAGTTTTTTATAGGGTATATAATAGTATTTTATAGTGTATATAATAGTATTTTATAGTGTATATAATAGTATTTTATAGGATATATAATAGTATTTTATAGGGTATATAATAGTATTTTATAGGGTATATAATAGTATTTAATAGGGTATATAATAGTATTTTATAGGGTATATAATATTCTTTTATAGGGTATATAATAGTATTTTTATAGGGTATATAATAGTATTTTATAGGGTATATAATAGTATTTTATAGGGTATATAATAGTATTTTATAGGGTATATAATAGTATTTTTATAGGGTACATAATAGTATTTTATAGTGTACATAATAGTTTTTATAGTGTATATAATAGTATTTTATAGTGTATATAATAGTATTTTATAGGGTATATAATAGTATTTAATAGGGTATATAATAGTATTTTATAGGGTATATAATATTATTTTATAGGGTATATAATAGTATTTTATAGGGTATATAATAGTATTTTTATAGGGTATATAATAGTATTTTATAGGGTATATAATAGTATTTTATAGGGTATATAATAGTGTTTTATAGGGTATATAATAGTATTTTTATAGGGTATATAATAGTATTTTTATAGGGTACATAATAGTATTTTATAGGGTACATAATAGTATTTTATAGGGTACATAATAGTTTTTATAGGGTATATAATTGTATTTTATAGGGAATATAATTGTATTTTATAGGGTATATAATTGTATTTTATAGGGTATATTTTTATAGTACCTATCAACAAGATAAATGGTACCAATGTATTCCTATTTGTAACTCAATTAAACAAAGAAAAGTCCAGCGAGGTAAACACTTTTAAGAGTCCCTGTGTGTTATTTTTACAATATAATATGTCTGTATATATATATAATATACAGAACTCAGTTTAGAAATGATGTGTCTTTCCTCCGGTTGAACCAGCAGGTGGGTGTAGTCAGAGTGACTGTCCTGTTGTCATGCGATGTCACACAGATGCGGGGCTGAGATGGGGTTTCCGGTTTCCAGCACAACGCACTCTCAGTGAAGACAGTATCGAGGTCATTAGTACGACAGACTCCAGCTTTCCTGATGACCTTATTTTCACTGCCATCAAGGAGGAGGAGCCAGAGTTACATAGTATCATGTGTAATGGAGTCCAGGGGAAGGACAAAACGTATTCTGGACCTAATGACACTCTGGATACTGACGTCCAACCGTCACAGGGATCTCTGGGTAAACCTGGCTCCGTTTTTTTATAAAGAATTGTTTTAAATAATGTCTTAATTGCCAAAAATATTGATTTAGTAATTATATCAATTTCCAATTAAACCCCATTTTACATAAGTCAGTGTTGTGATTTGACGCTGGATGAGTCAGTGTTGTGATTTGACGCTTGATAAGTCAGTGTTGTGATTTGACGCTGGATGAGTCAGTGTTGTGATTTGACGCTTGATAATTCAGTGTTGTGATTTGACGCTGGATGAGTCAGTGTTGTGATTTGACGCTTGATAAGTCAGTGTTGTGATTTGACGCTGGATGAGTCAGTGTTGTGATTTGACGCTGGATGAGTCAGTGTTGTGATTTGACGCTTGATAAGTCAGTGTTGTGATTTGACGCTTGATAATTCAGTGTTGTGATTTGACGCTGGATGAGTCAGTGTTGTGATTTGACGCTTGATAAGTCAGTGTTGTGATTTGACGCTGGATGAGTCAGTGTTGTGATTTGACGCTTGATAAGTCAGTGTTGTGATTTGACGCTGGATGAGTCAGTGTTGTGATTTGACGCTGGATGAGTCAGTGTTGTGATTTGACGCTGGATGAGTCAGTGTTGTGATTTGACGCTTGATAAGTCAGTGTTGTGATTTGACGCTGGATGAGTCAGTGTTGTGATTTGACGCTGGATGAGTCAGTGTTGTGATTTGACGCTGGATGAGTCAGTGTTGTGATTTGACGCTTGATAAGTCAGTGTTGTGATTTGACGCTGGATGAGTCAGTGTTGTGATTTGACGCTTGATAAGTCAGTGTTGTGATTTGACGCTGGATGAGTCAGTGTTGTGATTTGACGCTTGATAAGTCAGTGTTGTGATTTGACGCTGGATGAGTCAGTGTTGTGATTTGACGCTGGATGAGTCAGTGTTGTGATTTGACGCTGGATGAGTCAGTGTTGTGATTTGACGCTGGATGAGTCAGTGTTGTGATTTGACGCTGGATGAGTCAGTGTTGTGATTTGACGCTGGATGAGTCAGTGTTGTGATTTGACGCTGGATGAGTCAGTGTTGTGATTTGACGCTTGATAAGTCAGTGTTGTGATTTGACGCTTGATAAGTCAGTGTTGTGATTTGACGCTGGATGAGTCAGTGTTGTGATTTGACGCTGGATGAGTCAGTGTTGTGATTTGACGCTTGATAATTCAGTGTTGTGATTTGACGCTGGATGAGTCAGTGTTGTGATTTGACGCTTGATAATTCAGTGTTGTGATTTGACGCTGGATGAGTCAGTGTTGTGATTTGACGCTTGATAATTCAGTGTTGTGATTTGACGCTGGATGAGTCAGTGTTGTGATTTGACGCTGGATGAGTCAGTGTTGTGATTTGACGCTTGATAAGTCAGTGTTGTGATTTGACGCTGGATGAGTCAGTGTTGTGATTTGACGCTTGATAAGTCAGTGTTGTGATTTGACGCTGGATGAGTCAGTGTTGTGATTTGACGCTGGATGAGTCAGTGTTGTGATTTGACGCTGGATGAGTCAGTGTTGTGATTTGACGCTGGATGAGTCAGTGTTGTGATTTGACGCTGGATGAGTCAGTGTTGTGATTTGACGCTGGATGAGTCAGTGTTGTGATTTGACGCTGGATGAGTCAGTGTTGTGATTTGACGCTTGATAAGTCAGTGTTGTGATTTGACGCTTGATAAGTCAGTGTTGTGATTTGACGCTGGATGAGTCAGTGTTGTGATTTGACGCTGGATGAGTCAGTGTTGTGATTTGACGCTTGATAATTCAGTGTTGTGATTTGACGCTGGATGAGTCAGTGTTGTGATTTGACGCTTGATAATTCAGTGTTGTGATTTGACGCTGGATGAGTCAGTGTTGTGATTTGACGCTTGATAATTCAGTGTTGTGATTTGACGCTGGATGAGTCAGTGTTGTGATTTGACGCTGGATGAGTCAGTGTTGTGATTTGACGCTTGATAAGTCAGTGTTGTGATTTGACGCTGGATGAGTCAGTGTTGTGATTTGACGCTGGATGAGTCAGTGTTGTGATTTGACGCTGGATGAGTCAGTGTTGTGATTTGACGCTGGATGAGTCAGTGTTGTGATTTGACGCTTGATGAGTCAGTGTTGTGATTTGACGCTGGATGAGTCAGTGTTGTGATTTGACGCTGGATGAGTCAGTGTTGTGATTTGACGCTTGATAAGTCAGTGTTGTGATTTGACGCTGGATGAGTCAGTGTTGTGATTTGACGCTTGATGAGTCAGTGTTGTGATTTGACGCTGGATGAGTCAGTGTTGTGATTTGACGCTTGATGAGTCAGTGTTGTGATTTGACGCTTGATAAGTCAGTGTTGTGATTTGACACAGATAAGTCAGTGTTGTGATTTTACATGGATGAGTCAGTGTTGTGATTTGACGCTTGATGAGTCAGTGTTGTGATTTGACACGGATAAGTCAGTGTTGTGATTTGATGTGGTTATGTAACTTTCATATTACAGACGCATCTGTCCAAAAATACTCACAGTATTGTGTTGATATCTGTTGTTGATTTAGTCATTACAAATCAATAAGACTAACAGTAATAATATAATGTTTATTTATAATACATCAATAATTTGTCAAACAGTAGTGTGATGATATAATGTGGATATATAAAGTCTACACACGCCTGGTAAAAGGCCAGGTTTTTGTGAGGTGAAAAAAATTGACAAGGATGAATCATGTGAGAACCTTTTCCACCTATAATGTGACATATAACGTGACCAGTTCAATTAAAAATAATCTGTTAGCATAAGTGTGCACACCCTTAAACTAATATTACACCTTAACACCTTTTGATATTATTACAGCACTCTGTCTTTTTGGGTTGGAGTCTATTAGCACGGCACATCTTGATCTGGCAATAATACAGGTTATTGTAACGGTTTTATTTTCACGTTATAGGTCACATTAAAGGTGGGACACATTAAACTCAGCATTTAATCCAGGAGACTTTATATATCCACTGTAATGTGGGTTTATTTGTTATATATCAATATACCAACACACCAATGTACAATGTATCAATGTATATCATCACACTACTGTTTGTCAAGTTATTATTGATTTATAAGTAATAAATCAACAATAGATATCAACACAATACTGTAAAATATAAAGTGGGTTTATTTGTTATAAATGTATATATTTTACAGTAGTGTGTTGATATAATGTGGGTTTATTTGTTATAAATGTATATATTTTACAGTAGTGTGTTGATATAATGTGGGTTTATTTGTTATAAATGTATATATTTTACAGTAGTGTGTTGATATAATGTGGGTTTATTTGTTATAAATGTATATATTTTGCAGTAGTGTGTTGATATAATGTGGGTTTATTTGTTATAAATGTATATATTTTACAGTAGTGTGTTAATATAATGTGGGTTTATTTGTTATAAATGTATATATTTTGCAGTAGTGTGTTGATATAATGTGGGTTTATTTGTTATAAATGTATATATTTTACAGTAGTGTGTTAATATAATGTGGGTTTATTTGTTATAAATGTATATATTTTGCAGTGGTGTGTTGATATAATGTGGGTTTATTTTCTGTTTCTAGTCCAGCAGGCGGCAGTAGAGAATTTCTCCCAGCTGAACCAGGGTTACCATGGCAATGGATTTGTCAGAGGTCAGGGTGTGTGTGGCAGCAGGCATCGGGTGATGCCTGACCGCCAGGTGAACTTTACCCTCCCTCTTAAATTAGAGGTGAAAGGTCAGGGGTCAGGGGAGCGCTGGTTGCATGGCAATAACTACTCCAGTTTGAATGTAGATGAGGCGTCAGACTGTATCAGCTGCAATAGCACCTCCCCTTCCTCCTCCGAACCTCCCTCTTTACTCCCCCCACATCACCATGTCAACCCAGGAGGGCAGCAGCACCAACGGAGAAAAGCGGCACTCGAAGCCCTCCGGTTCCTCCGGCAGTTCTCCTTCTCCCAAAATGCTGTGTTCTGCCTGCTCACAGGGCGACCCCTGGTGGTGATTGGTGGAAACAGTCGTTGCGTCAGGAACACCATCACCGCCCTGTCACTCTACCTGCCTTCACCTGGTCGCTATGGAGATGCTGTGCAGCCCAACCTAACCACGCCCCTTCAGCTGACAGACCTGGTCGTCTGGAGGCTCATTGGAATCCACAGGTAAACACACAGTACCTAGCCACACCCTTTCAGCTGACAGACTAAATACAACCCTGCTTTCTACCATGTAGAACGCACACCACACACCAGCTTACTGGTGGAGAGGTGACGTGATGATGAAGCCAATTAGTATATATATGGGGATGATTAGGAGGCCATGATGGACAGAGGACAAGGGGCAGATTTGGCCAGGATGCCGGGGTTACACCCCGGTCTTCTAGACCGGTTTCTTGGAGAAACCTTCTGTCTTATAGACCGGTTTCTTGTAGAAACCTTCTGTCTTCTAGACCAGTTTCTTGTAGAAACCTTCTGTCTTCTAGACCAGTTTCTTGTAGAAACCTTCTGTCTTCTAGACCAGTTTCTTGTAGAAACCTTCTGTCTTCTAGACCGGTTTCTTGTAGAACCCTTCTGTCGTCTAGACCGGTTTCTTGTAGAACCCTTCTGTCGACTAGACCGGTTTCTTGTAGAACCCTTCTGTCTTCTAGACCAGTTTCTTGTAGAAACCTTCTGTCTTATAGACCGGTTTCTTGTAGAAACCTTCTGTCTTATAGACCGGTTTCTTGTAGAACCCTTCTGTCTTCTAGACCAGTTTCTTGTAGAAACCTTCTGTCTTCTAGACCGGTTTCTTGTAGAACCCTTCTGTCTTATAGACCGGTTTCTTGTAGAACCCTTCTGTCTTCTAGACCGGTTTCTTGTAGAAACCTTCTGTCTTATAGACTAGTTTCTTGTAGAAACCTTCTGTCTTCTAGACCGGTTTCTTGTAGAACCCTTCTGTCTTCTAGATCAGTTTCTTGTAGAACCCTTCCATATCCCACACACATTCTCTCTAGGAACCTGCTGTCTGAAAGGTCCCAAAACAAAAAGGAAATAACCTTTTTTTTCTTACAATGTCATTCTCTATTGTAGGACATCCTCTCCTACAACTCCCAGCATGCTTCATTCTCTGGCTCGTTACAGACGGTACTTGGCTGTGCTCGACCTAGACCAGAAGACTCTGAGAAGCCCCGCCTACCAAGGACACCTGATTGGCCGGCTGGCCCGCGCTCTGACAGGCTAGTATATAAATATATATATTGTCCATGTAAATATAGCATGTTTATCTTACTGTGGTTATGTTCATAACTTAATATGATTTTGACCTTAAGCTGTGTTAAACAAGTTAATGAAGTCACCAATATCTGTGTAATCAATGCCTGTGATTCTGAACTCTGATTGGCTAACGGCAAACATGATGCATCGTAGTCATAATTGATAGTGAAACATTTGAATATATTTGGTTACGAGCGCATGGTGTCTGTTATATATTTGTTCTTGTCTCTTTTAGTTACGAGCACATGGTGTCTGATATATATATTTGTTCTTGTCTCTTTTAGTTACGAGCACATGGTGTCTGATATATATATTTGTTCTTGTCTCTTTTAGTTACGAGCACATGGTGTCTGTTATATATTTCTATTTAAGCTTGAACATTAAGGATGTTGAGACTTATTTTAAATGATTTCTATCGTATTTTCAGGACATGGAAGCACCCACCTACTCCATCTGGAGAGTTGCCTGATGGAGTTGACCGCTAAGGCTTTCTTCTACACCTTCTCACTTCACTCCTCCTCTCATGACCCCTCACCTGTGGGTTCAGAGGGAGGTCAGGGTTCACCTGGGGGTCAGACGCCCCTTGTCTGCCATGCCCCACCTGACCTCCAGAGTCTCAGTACCACCGGTGTGAGGGGCGACACATGGACTTGGCATTGCAGGAACTTCCTGAGTAGGCGGGGCTTCAGCGGAGAAGACGACTTCTGTGTGCTCCACTTCCTGTCTGACCTCATCAAACAGCGACACACAGGAAGTGGTCCTTCACCCCTACGCTTCTCATACAGCCCCGCTCCTTTTCATAGAAATACCTCAACATAGAAAAGATCCTTCCCCTTTACATAGAAATATCTCAACATAGAAAAGACCCTGCCCCTTTTCATAGAAAAGTTACGTTACTGTTACATAATGTAACATGCTGGGCAGAGCAGAATGTGGTGGTATAGTTATGTTACTGTTACATAATGTAACATGCTGGGCAGAGCAGAATGTGGTGGTATAGTTATGTTACTGTTACATAATGTAACATGCTGGGCAGAGCAGAATGTGGTGGTATAGTTACGTTACTGTTACATAATGTAACATGCTGGGCAGAGCAGAATGTGGTGGTATAGTTACGTTACTGTTACATAATGTAACATGCTGGGCAGAGCAGAATGTGGTGGTATAGTTATGTTACTGTTACATAATGTAACATGCTGGGCAGAGCAGAATGTGGTGGTATAGTTAATAGTGCGTTGAATATGTATGTGTGGTTGTGTACTTGCTTTTTGCATATGATAAATAAAATGTCTAGACATTTATAGCTACAGTTCTGGACAGTTTTATCATTCACACATTTATCCCAACCCAAACACTGTGCTAGAACCAGTTTTAACTTTAATATTACCAATAGATCCCAACCAAAATACGGATCAAGGACCAGTTATTTAATCACAAATAGTTCACAACTTAAACACTGATCTCTGACCAGTTTTCACATTCCCAATAGATCCCCCTGGGGACTGTGATCTGACGAACACCTGAATAATAATAACCGGTTAAGAACTTGATGATTAGCTGTATGTTTATTTAATGTGCATTTAAAGACAAAACGGTAAACCCAAGGCTTACATAAAAAACAATGAAAAATGGAATACATTATATATTATAATGCAGAACAGACAAATGAATAGGAAACACCTCTAATGAGAGGACTTCCTGGTTCATCCTCTAATGAGAGGACTTCCTGGTTCATCCTCTGATGAGAGGACTTCCTGGTTCATCCTCTAATGAGAGGACTTCCTGGTTCATCCCCTGATGAGAGGACTTCCTGGTTCATCCCCTGATGAGAGGACTTCCTGGTTCATCCCCTGATGAGAGGACTTCCTGGTTCATCCCCTGATGAGAGGGCTTCCGGGTTCATCGCTTGATGAGAGGACTTCCTGGTTCATCTGGACATCTTCAGGTGGGTCCTCTGATGGCTGCTCAAACCCGATCGGGACTTAAATCTGCGGTTGCAGACAGAACACCAGATGGTTCTGTTGTTGGGGCGCCGGGGAACTCTGCCCAAGTGAGGGGTTTGGAGAGACTCCAATCCAAGAGGAATCAGAAGTCCAGAGGAAGGAGGATTAGGAGAAGGTGAGGC
Organism: Dallia pectoralis; assembly: GCA_029465975.1. Classification (NCBI taxonomy): domain Eukaryota; kingdom Metazoa; phylum Chordata; class Actinopteri; order Esociformes; family Umbridae; genus Dallia; species Dallia pectoralis. Next base: position 462,320 of record CM055741.1, on the reverse strand, counting down.
TGCTAGCTGCCTGTATGGGTGTGAGGAGGAGACAGAAGGGTGGAGGGGGAGTGAGGAGGAGACAGAAGGGTGGAGGGGGAGTGAGGAGGAGACAGAAGGGTGGAGGGGGAGTGAGGAGGAGACAGAAGGGTGGAGGGGGAGTGAGGAGGAGAGAGAAGGGTGGAGGGGGAGTGAGGAGGAGAGGGGGAGTGAGGAGGAGACAGAAGGGTGGAGGGGGAGTGAGGAGGAGAGGGGGAGTGAGGAGGAGAGGGGGAGTGAGGAGGAGAGGGGGAGTGAGGAGGAGAGGGGGAGTGAGGAGGAGACAGAAGGGTGGAGGGGGAGTGAGGAGGAGACAGAAGGGTGGAGGGGGAGTGAGGAGGAGACAGAAGGGTGGAGGGGGAGGAGGAGGAGACAGAAGGGTGGAGGGGGAGTGAGGAGGAGACAGAAGGGTGGAGGGGGAGTGAGGAGGAGAGGGGGAGTGAGGGACAAACGGCTGTAAGAGTAAAAGCATGGAGATTGAAAACACCAACATTTTGTGTTTTGGAAGAAATTAAATCCATGTGAAATTAAACTTTCTAGATAAATTTAACCTAAACACAAATGTGTGCTTTTTCAATGGGGC
>CM055741.1:431719-459219 GCA_029465975.1 Dallia pectoralis | reverse complement strand
TGTTTACAGGCTGCAGTGTAGAACAGGTTATAACACATTGTTTACAGGCTGCAGTGTAGAACAGCTTATAACACATTGTTTACAGGCTGCAGTGTAGATTGTTTACAGCAGTTATAACACATTGTTTACAGGCTGCAGTGTAGAACAGGTTATAACACATTGTTTACAGGCTGCAGTGTAGAACAGGTTATAACACATTGTTTACAGGCTGCAGTGTAGAACAGGTTATAACACATTGTTTACAGGCTGCAGTGTAGAACAGGTTATAACACATTGTTTACAGGCTGCAGTGTAGAACAGGTTATAGAACAGGTTATAACACATTGTTTACAGGCTGCAGTGTAGAACAGGTTATAACACATTGTTTACAGGCTGCAGTGTAGAACAGGTTATAACACATTGTTTACAGGCTGCAGTGTAGAACAGGTTATAACACAGAACAGCTTATAACACATTGTTTACAGGCTGCAGTGTAGAACAGGTTATAACACATTGTTTACAGGCTGCAGTGTAGAACAGCTTATAACACATTGTTTACAGGCTGCAGTGTAGAACAGGTTATAACACATTGTTTACAGGCTGCAGTGTAGAACAGGTTATAACAACTTGTTTACAGGCTGCAGTGTAGAACAGGTTATAACACATTGTTTACAGGCTGCAGTGTAGAACAGGTTATAACACATTGTTTACAGGCTGCAGTGTAGAACAGCTTATAACACATTGTTTACAGGCTGCAGTGTAGAACAGGTTATAACACATTGTTTACAGGCTGCAGTGTAGAACAGGTTATAACAACTTGTTTACAGGCTGCAGTGTAGAACTTTTAGGGACTATAGCACTTCATTAGATAAATGTTTAGAATTAGAGAGATGTATGTACCTGTGCTGGTTAGCTCCTCCCCTAAATGTTTAGAATTAGAGAGATGTATGTACCTGTGCTGGTTAGCTCCTCCCCTAAATGTTTAGAATTAGAGAGATGTATGTACCTGTGCTGGTTAGCTCCTCCCCTAAATGTTTAGAATTAGAGAGATGTATGTACCTGTGCTGGTTAGCTCCTCCCCTAAATGTTTAGAATTAGACAGATGTATGTACCTGTGCTGGTTAGCTCCTCCCCTACATGTTTAGAATTAGAGAGATGTATGTACCTGTGCTGGTTAGCTCCTCCCCTAAATGTTTAGAATTAGAGAGATGTATGTACCTGTGCTGGTTAGCTCCTCCCCTAAATCTTTCAACGGGGAGATATCAGAGGAAGATATGGACTTAATTAACCACTGCCAAGCCCAGAAGCGATCCTGCACACGAAAAAGACAAACAAAATTTCAGCAAAAAACATGCAAACCAATAATAAGTACATTGAGTAAAACGGATAAATTATAAGTACATTATATATTATTATATATATTAAATAACCTTGTATGCGTAGGTGATGTGCAGAGTCTGTGTGAGGGGTTGATCAATTATCCGTAAGGCCAGAGCCTGAGTGATCAGGAGCAATAGGGCCTGCTCTGGAAACACCTGGACACACACACACACACAGGTTAAAGGTCATCTTATTTATAAAGCATAAGGGTTAAAGGTCATTTTATTTACAAAGCTTAAGGGTTAAAGGTCATTTTATTTACAAAGTGTAAGGGTTAAAGGTCATTTTATTTACAAAGTGTAAGGGTTAAAGGTCATCTTATTTATAACGCATAAGGGAATCATCTCATCGTTGATGTAAACCTTTCTGTGTGTGTGTGTGTGTGTGTGTGAATGTGCGTGAATGTGCGTGTGTGTGAATGTGCGTGTGTGTGTGTGTGAATGTGTGTGAATGTGTGTGAATGTGTGTGTGTGTGAATGTGTGTGAATGTGTGTGAATGTGTGTGAGTGTGTGTGAGTGTGTGTGAGTGAATGTGAGTGAATGTGTGTGTGAATGTGTGTGTGAGTGTGTGTGTGTGTGTGAGAGTGTGTGTGTGTGTGTGAGAATGTATGTGTGAATGTGTGTGTGTGAGAATGTGTGTGTGTGAATGTGTGTGTGTGTGTGTGAATGTGTGTGAATGTGTGTGTGTGAATGTGTGTGTGTGAATGTGTGTGTGTGAATGTGTGTGTGTGAATGTGTGTGTGTGAATGTGTGTGTGTGAATGTGTGTGTGTGAATGTGTGTGTGTGTGTGTGTGTGTGAATGTGTGTGTGAATGTGTGTACCGTAACAAAGGACCGAGGTATCTGTATGTTTTGTCCCAAAGATCCCTGGTTGAGTAAGATCTTCTTAGTAACATCACTCGCCACCTAAAAGCAAACAGAGCTAAAACATAAACAACAGGCCAGTGGAAGTGTGTGTGTGTGCGTGTGTGGTGTATGTGTGTGCGCGGTGTATGTGTGTGCGCGGTGTGTGCGTGTGTGTGCGCGAGCACCTCCAAGAATGCAACATCAGTCGGACCAACACAAGGCGGGATGATTTTTATAAAGCAGGCCCAACTCTGATCCTGGAACAGATACGAAACAGATACAACTTAAAATGTATTGGTCATATAACATCAGATCACCATTAGGTCCCATCAGATAACATCACCATTAGGTCCCATCAGATAACATCACCATTAGGTCCCATCAGATAACATCACCATTAGGTCCCATCAGATAACATCACCATTAGGTCCCATCAGATAACATCACCATTAGGTCCCATCAGATAACATCACCATTAGGTCCCATCAGATAACATCACCATTAGGTCCCATCAGATAACATCACCATTAGGTCCCATCAGATAACATCACTATTAAGTCCCATCAGATAACATCACCATTAGGTCCCATCAGATAACATCACCATTAGGTCCCATCAGATAACATCACCATTAGGTCCCATCAGATAACATCACCATTAGGTCCCATCAGATAACATCACCATTAGGTCCCATCAGATAACATCACCATTAGGTCCCATCAGATAACATCACCATTAGGTCCCATCAGATAACATCACCATTAGGTCCCATCAGATAACATCACCATTAGGTCCCATCAGATAACATCACCATTAGGTCCCATCAGATAACATCACCATTAGGTCCCATCAGATAACATCACCATTAGGTCCCATCAGATAACATCACCATTAGGTCCCATCAGATAACATCACCATTAGGTCCCATCAGATAACATCACCATTAGGTCCCATCAGATAACATCACCATTAGGTCCCATCAGATAACATCACCATTAGGTCCCATCAGATGACATCACCATTAGGTCCCATCAGATAACATCACCATTAGGTCCCATCAGATAACATCACCATTAGGTCCCATCAGATAACATCACCATTAGGTCCCATCAGATAACATCACCATTAGGTCCCATCAGATAACATCACCATTAGGTCCCATCAGATAACATCACCATTAGGTCCCATCAGATAACATCACCATTAGGTCCCATCATTACTCCAACAGCTTCGGGAAAATGCAGTTCAAATAAAACTCACATCCATATAAACTGTCTTGCTGGATTTCAGAATCCTGAGACCAAACTTCACCACATCCACCAGCTTGGGGAGTAAAGCACCTGGAGGAGGTGGGGGACAGGGAGGAGAAAGAGGAGGAGTTAGGAGCTTCACCACATCCACCAGCTTGGGGAGTACAGCACCTGGAGGAGGTGGGGGACAGGGAGGAGAAAGAGGAGGAGTTAGGAGCTTCACCACATCCACCAGCTTGGGGAGTACAGCACCTGTAGGAGGTGGGGGACAGGGAGGAGAAAGAGGAGGAGTTAGGAGCTTCACCACATCCACCAGCTTGGGGAGTACAGCACCTGGAGGAGGTGGGGGACAGGGAGGAGAAAGAGGAGGAGTTAGGAGCTTCACCACATCCACCAGCTTGGGGAGTACAGCACCTGTAGGAGGTGGGGCAGGGAGGAGAAAGAGGAGGAGTTAGGAGCTTCACCACATCCACCAGCTTGGGGAGTACAGCACCTGGAGGAGGTGGGGGACAGGGAGGAGAAAGAGGAGGAGTTAGGAGCTGGATATCTAACAGAAAATTCAAGTTAGGGAGTAGCTGACCTTTGACCTCTTCCCAGGGAGTTTCTGGAGACAGAGCGGTTGTGGTGGAGGGGGCTGTTGCCGTGGTGAGGATGCGTAGATAGAGAGAGAAGAAGGCTGGAGTAATGCGACATGCAGGGCAGCACACATCAGGAGGAGGAGAGAAGAAGGAGGAGAGGGCAGATCTAAAATCCCCCACTTTCATCAGGAAGAGAGGAATCAGGTCCAGTAGCAGCTTCACACTATAACACACATTATATACATATTATATATACACATATTATATATACACATATTATACACACACATATTATATACACACATATTATATATACACATATATATATCAGGTCCAGCAGCTTCACACTATAACACACATTATATACATATTATATATACACATATTATATATACACATATATATATCAGGTCCAGTAAAAGCTTCACACTATAACACATATTATATATACACATATTATACACACACATTTTATATACACACATATTATATACACATATTATACACAAACATATTATATATACACATATTATATATACACATATTATACACACACATTATATACACACATATTATATACACATATTATACATACACATATTATACACACACATATTATATACACACATATTATATACACACATATATATATCAGGTCCAGCAGCTTCACACTATAACACACATTATATACATATTATATATACACATATTATATACACATATATATATTAGGTCCAGTAGAAGCTTCACACTATAACACATATTATATACATATTATATATACACATATTATATATACAGATATAATACACACATATTATATACATATTATATATACACATATTATATATACACATACTATACACACACATTATATACACACATATTATATACACACATATTATATACACACATATTATATACACACATATTATATATACACATATTATATATACACATATTATATACACATATTATATACACACATATTATATATACACATATTATATATACACATATTATATACACATATTATATACACATATTATACACACACATATTATATACACATATTATACACACACATATTATACACACATATATATATCAGGTCCAGCAGCTACACACTATAACACATATATTATATACATATTATATATACACACATTATATATACACATATTATACACACACATATTATATACACATATTATACACACATATTATATATACACATATTATATATGCACATATTATACACACACATATTATATACACACATATTATATACACATATTATACACACACATATTATACACACACATATATATATAACAGGTCCAGTAGCAGCTTCACACTATAACACACATTATATACATATTATATACACATATATATATCAGGTCCAGTAGAAGAGAGGAATCAGGTCCAGTAGCAGCTTCACACTATAACACACATTATATACATATTATATATACACATATTATATATACACATATAATACACACATATTATATACATATTATATATACACATATTATATATACACATACTATACACACACATAATATACACACATATTATATACACACATTATATACACATATTATATATACACATATTATATATACACATATTATATACACACATATTATATACACACATATTATATACACATATTATATACACACATATTATATATACACATATTATATACACACATATTATATACACATATTATACACACACATATTATATACACATATTATACACACACATATTATACACACATATATATATCAGGTCCAGCAGCTACACACTATAACACACATATTATATACATATTATATATACACATTATATACACACATATTATATACACACATATATATATATATCAGGTCCAGTAGCTTCACACTATAACACACATTATATATACATATTATACACACACATATTATATATACACATATTATATATACACATATTATATACACATATATATATCAGGTCCAGCAGCTTCACACTATAACACACATATTATATATACATATTATATACACACATATTATATACACACATATATATATCAGGTCCAGTAGCTTCACACTATAACACATATTATATACACACATATTATATATACATATTATACACACACATATTATATACACATATATATATATCAGGTCCAGTAGCAGCTTCACACTATAACACACATATTATATACATATTATATACACACATATTATATACACATATATATATCAGGTCCAGCAGCTTCACACTATAACACACATATTATATACATATTATATATACACATTATATACACACATATTATATACACACATATATATATATATCAGGTCCAGTAGCTTCACACTATAACACACATTATATATACATATTATACACACACATATTATATATACACATATTATATATACACATATTATATACACATATATATATCAGGTCCAGCAGCTTCACACTATAACACACATATTATATATACATATTATATACACACATATTATATACACACATATATATATCAGGTCCAGTAGCTTCACACTATAACACATATTATATACACACATATTATATATACATATTATACACACACATATTATATACACATATATATATATCAGGTCCAGTAGCAGCTTCACACTATAACACACATATTATATACATATTATATACACACATATTATATACACATATATATATCAGGTCCAGCAGCTTCACACTATAACACATATTATATATACATATTATATATACATATTATATACACACACATATATATATACACATATTATATATACATATTATACACACACATATTATATATACATATTATATATCAGGTCCAGTAGCTTCACACTATAACACACATTATATATACACATATTATATAGACATATTATATATACACATATTATATACACATATTATATACACACACAAATATATATACACATATTATATACACATATTATATACACACACATATATTATATATACACATATTATACACACACATATTATATAGACATATTATATATACACATATTATATACACACACATATATATACACACACATATTATATACACATATTATATACACACATATTATATACACATATTATATACACACATATTATATACACATATTATATATACATATTATATACACATATTATATATACACATATATATATCAGGTCCAGTAGCTTCACACTATAACACACATATTATATACATATTATATATACACATATTATATACACACATATATATATCAGGTCCAGTAGCTTCACACTATAACACACATTATATATACATATTATAAATCAGGTCCAGTAGCTTCACACTATAACACACATATTATATATACAAATATATATATCAGGTCCACTAGCTTCACACTATAACACATATTATATATAAACATATTATATATACACATATTATATACACATATTATATATACACATATATATATCAGGTCCAGTAGCTTCACACTATAACACATATTATATATACACATATAATATACACATATTATATATACACATATATATATCAGGTCCAGTAGCTTCACACTATAAAAAATATTATATATACACATATTATATACACATATATATATCAGGTCCAGTAGCTTCACACTATAACACACATATTATATATACACATATTATATACACACACATATATATCAGGTCCAGTAGCAGCTTCACACTATAACACACATATTATATACATATTATATATACATATTATATACACATATTATATATACACATATATATATACACATATTATATACACATATATATATCAGGTCCAGTAGCTTCACACTATAACACACATATTATATACACATATTATATACACACATATTATATATACACATATTATATACACACACATATATATCAGGTCCAGTAGCAGCTTCACACTATAACACACATATTATATACATATTATATATACATATTATATACACATATTATATATACACATATTATATATACACATATTATATATACATATATATATCAGGTCCAGTAGCTTCACACTATAACACACATATTATATACACATATTATATACACACATATTATATACACATATATATATCAGGTCCAGTAGCTTCACACTATAACACACATATTATATATACACATATTATATATACATATATATATCAGGTCCAGTAGCAGCTTCACACTATAACACATATAATATATATACATATTATATACACACATATTATATATACATATTATATACACACATATTATATACACACATATATATATCAGGTCCAGTAGCTTCACACTATAACACATATTATATACATATTATATATACATATATTATATACACACATTTATATACACATATTATATATACACATATTATATACACATATATATATACACATATATATATATACATATTATATATACACATATTATATACACATATTATATACACATATTATATACACACATATTATATACACACATATTATATACACACATATTATATATATCAGGTCCAGTAGCAGCATCACACTATAACACACATATTATATATACATATATTATACACACACATATTATATACACATATATATATCAGGTCCAGTAGCTTCACACTATAACACACATATTATATACACATATTATATATACACATATTATATACACATATATATCAGGTCCAGTAGCTTCACACTATAACACACATTATATAGATATTATACACACACATATTATATACACATATATATATCAGGTCCAGTAGCAGCTTCACACTATAACACATATTATATACATATTATATACACACATATTATATACACATATATATTTACACATATTATATATACATATATATATCAGGTCCAGTAGCTTCACACTATAACACACATATTATATACACATATTATATACACACATATTATATACACATATATATATCAGGTCCAGTAGCTTCACACTATAACACACATATTATATACATATTATATATACACATATTATATATACATATATATATCAGGTCCAGTAGCAGCTTCACACTATAACACATATAATATATATACATATTATATACACACATATTATATATACATATTATATACACACATATTATATACACACATATATATATCAGGTCCAGTAGCTTCACACTATAACACATATTATATACATATTATATATACATATATTATATACACACATATATATACACATATTATATATACACATATTATATACACATATATATATATACATATTATATATACACATATTATATACACATATTATATACACATATTATATACACACATATTATATACACACATATTATATACACACATATTATATATATCAGGTCCAGTAGCAGCATCACACTATAACACACATATTATATATACATATATTATACACACACATATTATATACACATATATATATATCAGGTCCAGTAGCTTCACACTATAACACACATATTATATACACATATTATATATACACATATTATATACACATATATATATCAGGTCCAGTAGCAGCTTCACACTATAACACATATTATATACATATTATATACACACATATTATATACACATATATATTTACACATATTATATACACATAATATATACACCTATTATATACACATATTATATATACATATATATATCAGGTCCAGTAGCTTCACACTATAACACACATATTATATACACATATTATATACACACATATTATATACACATATATATTTACACATATTATATATACATATATATATCAGGTCCAGTAGCTTCACACTATAACACACATATTATATACACATATTATATACACACATATTATATACACATATATATATCAGGTCCAGTAGCTTCACACTATAACACACATATTATATACATATTATATATACACATATTATATATACATATATATATCAGGTCCAGTAGCAGCTTCACACTATAACACATATAATATATATACATATTATATACACACATATTATATATACATATTATATACACACATATTATATACACACATATATATATCAGGTCCAGTAGCTTCACACTATAACACATATTATATATACATATATTATATACACACATATATATACACATATTATATATACACATATTATATATACACATATTATATACACATATATATATATACATATTATATATACACATATTATATACACATATTATATACACACATATTATATACACACATATTATATACACACATATTATATATATCAGGTCCAGTAGCAGCATCACACTATAACACACATATTATATATACATATATTATACACACACATATTATATACACATATATATATATCAGGTCCAGTAGCTTCACACTATAACACACATATTATATACACATATTATATATACACATATTATATACACATATATATATCAGGTCCAGTAGCAGCTTCACACTATAACACATATTATATACATATTATATACACACATATTATATACACATATATATTTACACATATTATATACACATATAATATATACACCTATTATATACACATATATATATATCAGGTCCAGTAGCAGCTTCACACTATAACACACATATTAAATATACACATATTATACACACACATATTATATACACATATATACATCAGGTCCAGTAGCAGCTTCACACTATAACACATATTATATACACACATATTATATACACATATATATATATACACATATTATATACACATATTATATATACACCTATTATATACACATATATATATCAGGTCCAGTAGCAGCTTCACACTATAACACACATATTATATATACACATATTATACACACACATATTATATACACATATATATATCAGGTCCAGTAGCTTCACACTATAACACACATATTATATACACATATTATATATACACATATTATATACACATATATATATCAGGTCCAGTAGCTTCACACTATAACACACATTATATAGATATTATACACACACATATTATATACACATATATATATATCAGGTCCAGTAGCAGCTTCACACTATAACACATATTATATACACACATATTATATACACATATATATTTACACATATTATATACACATATTATACACACACATATTATATACACATATATATATCAGGTCCAGTAGCAGCTTCACACTATAACACACATATTATATATACACATATTATACACACACATATTATATACACACATATATATCAGGTCCAGTAGCAGCTTCACACTATAACACACATAATATATATACACATATTATACACACACATATTATATACACATATATATATCAGGTCCAGTAGCAGCTTCACACTATAACACACATATTATATATACGCATATTATACACACACATATATATATCAGGTCCAGTAGCAGCTTCACACTATAACACACATATTATACACACACATATTATATACACATATATATATATCAGGTCCAGTAGCAGCTTCACACTATAACACACATATTATATATACGCATATTATACACACACATATATATATCAGGTCCAGTAGCAGCTTCACACTATAACACACATATTATATATACACATATTATACACACATATATATATCAGGTCCAGTAGCAGCTTCACACTATAACACACATATTATATATACACATATTATACACACACATATTATATACATATATATATAACAGGTCCAGTAGCAGCTTCACACTATAACACACATATAATATACACATTATATACACACACATATTATATACATACAGATATATTACAAACACTATCATACAGACATATTACACACACCATCATACAGACATATTACACACACCATCATACAGACATATTACACACACTATCATACAGACATATTACACACACTATCATACAGACATATTACACACACTATCATACAGACATATTACACACACTATCATACAGACATATTACACACACTATCATACAGACTTATTACACACACTATCATACACACATATTACACACACTATCATACACACATATTACAGACACTATCATACAGACTTATTACACACACTATCATACAGACATATTACACACACTATCATACAGACTTATTACACACACTATCATACAGACATATTACACACACTATCATACAGACTTATTACACACACTATCATACACACATATTACACACACTATCATACACACATATTACACACACTATCATACACACATGTTACAGACACTATCATACAGACATATTACACACACTAACATACAGACATATTACACACACTATCATACAAACATATTACACACACTATCATACACACATATTACACACACTATCATACACACATATTACACACACTATCATACAGACATATTACACACACATGTTGACTACTTACTGGTTTGTGTTGTAAGTCTGGACCACCTTCAGGTAGCGTGCCAGTTCCCTATACCTACACAACACACACACGCACACGGCCAACACGCACACGGCCAACACGCACACGGCCAACACGCACACGGCCAACACGCACACGGCCAACACGCACACGGCCAACACACACACGCCAACACACAAACACACACGATGCAGATGAGGAGTTATACAGTTATAGTGGATTGGCAGGAGTTGAATGTGGGGTTGATGGTGTGTGTGTGTGTGTGTGTGTGTGTGTGTGCGCGCGCGTGTGTGTGTGCGCGTGTGTGTGCGTGTCCGTGCGTGCGTTTGTGTGTCTGTCTGTGCGTGTGTACCGGTTCTGTTTCTGAAGGATCTCAGCTCTCAGCAAGATAACAGCAGGAGATTCAGTCAGTTGTTCTTTCTTTCCTTTAAACAGGCGAATTCCAGTCACGTTCTGTCCTTTTAACACTGAGACCAGCAGAACATCTGACCATGGGAGCACACACAACCTGCAACACACACACACACACACACACACACATACACACACACAAACACACGTCCGTCATCACGTCAGCGTATTTTTCACTGGTTCCTCATTTCTATTGGAAGATCTACAGTGGACAATAACACTTGTTCCTCATTTCTATTGAATAATACCTGTTCCTCATTTACATTGAATAATACCTGTTCCTCATTTAAATTGAATAATACCTGTTCCTCATTTCTATTGAATAATACCTGTTCCTCATTTAAATTGAATAATACCTGTTACTCATTTCTATTGAATAACACCTGTTACTCATTTCTATTGAATAACACCTGTTACTCATTTCTATTGAAAAATACCTGTTCCTCATTTCTATTGAATAATACCTGTTACTCATTTCTATTGAATAACACCTGTTACTCATTTCTATTGAATAATACCTGTTCCTCATTTAAATTGAATAATACCTGTTACTCATTTAAATTGAATTATACCTGTTACTCATTTCTATTGAATAACACCTGTTACGCATTTAAATTGAATAATACCTGTTCCTCATTTCTATTGAATAATAGCTGTTCCTCATTTAAATTGAATAATACCTGTTCCTCATTTAAATTGAATAATACCTGTTCCTCATTTAAATTGAATAATACCCTTTCCTCATTTCTATTGAATAATACCTGTTCGTCATTTAAATTGAATAATACCTGTTCCTCATTTCTATTGAATAATACCTGTTACTCATTTAAATTGAATAATACCTGTTACTCATTTCTATTGAATAATATCTGTTCCTCATTTCTATTGAATAATACCTGTTCCTCATTTAAATTGAATAATACCTGTTACTCATTTCTATTGAATAATACCTGTTCCTCATTTCTATTGAATAATACCTGTTACTCATTTCTATTGAATAATACCTGTTGCTCATTTAAATTGAATAATACCTGTTACTCATTTAAATTGAATAATACCTGTTCCTCATTTCTATTGAATAATACCTGTTCCTCATTTAAATTGAATAATACCTGTTCCTCATTTCTATTGAATAATACCTGTTCCTCATTTCTATTGAATAATACAGGTTAATCATTTCTATTGAATAATACCTGTTCCTCATTTCAATTGAATAATACCTGTTCCTCATTTCTATTGAATAATACCTGTTCCTCATTTCTATTGAATAACACCTGTTCCTCATTTCTATTGAATAATACCTGTTACTCATTTAAATTGAATAATTCCTGTTCCTCATTTAAATTGAATAATACCTGTTACTCATTTAAATTGAATTATTCCTGTTCCTCATTTAAATTGAATAATACCTGTTACTCATTTAAATTGAATAATACCTGTTCCTCATTTAAATTGAATAATACCTGTTCCTCATTTAAATTGAATAATACCTGTTCCTCATTTAAATTGAATAATACCTGTTCCTCATTTCTATTGAATAATACCTGTTACTCATTTAAATTGAATAATACCTGTTCCTCATTTCTATGCAGCTGGGAGGAAGTGGGAGCGTCCGGAAAAAACTCTGAAGTTTCTGGAGAAACTCTAGACTGAAGTTACACTCAACCATCTGTTTCCTCACAGCCTCAGTAACCCTGAAGATGGAGGAAGGAGAGAGGAGAGGGAAGAGGAGAGAAGAGGAGAGAAGAGGAGAGATGAGGAGAGAAGAGGAGAGAAGAGGAGATGAGAGAAGAGGAGAGATTGATAGTTGATAATTGTGATGCACGACTAACAATAATGCAGAAAAAAGTTCAGCAGAGCCAGAACACAATGAATCATATCCACCATGTTTTACCAGAACACAATTAATCATATCCACCATGTTTTCCCAGAACACAATTAATCATATTCACCATGTTTTACCAGAACACAATTAATCATATCCACCATGTTTTACCAGAACACAATTAATCATATCCACCATGTTTTACCAGAACACAATTAATCATATCCACCATGTTTTACCAGAACACAATTAATCATATCCACCATGTTTTACCAGAACACAATTAATCATATCCACCATGTTTTACCAGAACACAATTAATCATATTCACCATGTTTTACCAGAACACAATTAATCATATTCACCATGTTTTACCAGAACACAAGGAATCATATCCACCATGTTTTACCAGAACACAATTAATCATATCCACCATGTTTTACCAGAACACAATTAATCATATCCACCATGTTTTACCAGAACACAATTAATCATATCCACCATGTTTTACCAGAACACAATTAATCATATTCACCATGTTTTACCAGAACACAATGAATCATATCCACCATGTTTTACCAGAACACAAGGAATCATATCCACCATGTTTTACCAGAACACAATGAATCATATCCACCATGTTTTACCAGAACACAATGAATCATATCCACCATGTTTTACCAGAACACAATTAATCATATCCACCATGTTTTACCAGAACACAATGAATCATATCCACCATGTTTTACCAGAACACAATTAATCATATCCACCATGTTTTACCAGAACAATATTAAACATATTCACCATGTTTTACCAGAACACAATTAAACATATTCACCATGTTTTACCAGAACACAATGAATCATATCCACCATGTTTTACCAGAACACAATTAATCATATTCACCATGTTTTACCAGAACACAATTAATCATATTCACCATGTTTTACCAGAACACAATTAATCATATTCACCATGTTTTACCAGAACACAATTAATCATATCCACCATGTTTTACCAGAACACAATTAATCATATTCACCATGTTTTACCAGAACACAATTAATCATATTCACCATGTTTTACCAGAACACAATTAATAATATCCACCATGTTTTACCAGAACACAATTAATAATATCCACCATGTTTTACCAGAACACAATTAATCATATCCACCATGTTTTACCAGAACACAATGAATCATATCCACCATGTTTTACCAGAACACAATTAATCATATTCACCATGTTTTACCAGAACACAATTAATCATATTCACCATGTTTTACCAGAACACAATTAATCATATTCACCATGTTTTACCAGAACACAATGAATCATATCCACCATGTTTTACCAGAACACAAGGAATCATATCCACCATGTTTTACCAGAACACAATGAATCATATCCACCATGTTTTACCAGAACACAATGAATCATATCCACCATGTTTTACCAGAACACAATTAATCATATCCACCATGTTTTACCAGAACACAATGAATCATATCCACCATGTTTTACCAGAACACAATTAATCATATCCACCATGTTTTACCAGAACAATATTAAACATATTCACCATGTTTTACCAGAACACAATTAAACATATTCACCATGTTTTACCAGAACACAATGAATCATATCCACCATGTTTTACCAGAACACAATTAATCATATTCACCATGTTTTACCAGAACACAATTAATCATATTCACCATGTTTTACCAGAACACAATTAATAATATCCACCATGTTTTACCAGAACACAATTAATAATATCCACCATGTTTTACCAGAACACAATTAATCATATCCACCATGTTTTACCAGAACACAATGAATCATATCCACCATGTTTTACCAGAACACAATTAATCATATCCACCATGTTTTACTAGAACACAATTAATCATATTCACCATGTTTTACCAGAACACAATTAATCATATCCACCATGTTTTACTAGAACACAATTAATCATATTCACCATGTTTTACCAGAACACAATTAATCATATCCACCATGTTTTACTAGAACACAATTAATCATATTCACCATGTTTTACCAGAACACAATTAATCATATTCACCATGTTTTACCAGAACACAATTAATCATATTCACCATGTTTTACCAGAACACAATTAATAATATCCACCATGTTTTACCAGAACACAATTAATCATATCCACCATGTTTTACCAGAACACAATGAATCATATCCACCATGTTTTACCAGAACACAATTAATCATATCCACCATGTTTTACCAGAACACAATTACTCATATCCACCATGTTTTACTAGAACACAATTAATCATATTCACCATGTTTTACCAGAACACAATTAATCATATTCACCATGTTTTACCAGAACACAATTAATCATATTCACCATGTTTTACCAGAACACAATTAATCATATTCACCATGTTTTACCAGAACACAATTAATCATATCCACCATGTTTTACCAGAACACAATTAATCATATTCACCATGTTTTACCAGAACACAATGAATCATATCCACCATGTTTTACCAGAACACAATGTATTTGTGTTGTTTTATTATAAATGTTTGTAGAGTCCATGCTAATACCTGTTCAGCAGAGACGGTATGGCCTCAGATATTCTGGCTTCTGGACAGTGGGAGAGCACCCTACTGGTAAAGGTCAGAAAGCAAGAGATAGAGGTCAACATGTGGTGTAATGCAACCATGATCTGTGTGTGTGTGTGTGTGTGTGTGTGTGTGTGTGTGTGTGTGTGTGTGAGAGAGAGTGACTGTGTGTGAGTGAGTGAGAGTGTGACTGTGTGTGTGTGTGTGTGTGTGTGAGAGAGAGAGTGACTGTGTGTGAGTGAGTGAGACTGTGTGTGTACCCTGGTGGCTGGTGGTGTGTGTGTGTGTGTGAGAGAGAGAGTGTGACTGTGTGTGAGTGAGTGAGACTGTGTGTGTGTGTGTGTGTGTGTGTGTACCCTGGTGGCTGGTGGTGTGTGATAAACATCTTAGCAGACCCCAGTCTCATCACAGATGCAGTTCTGGGCTTCTCTCTGTCTGCTTGATCCAGGAACCTACTCACACATCCAAACACTCGTGTGTAACTGCAACACACAAACACACAAAAAGATAAGCGTGTGTATTTAATGTTCACCATCGCTTCTGGGTCACTAAATGATATGTGATAGGTCAGAGGTCACAGATTTCCTCCAGCAATTCCTGGACTTGGGGCCACTCCCATCTTTCTAAAATTCCCACCCACTCAGTTATGAACACATTATCTCATGTCATATCTCATATCTTACTCATATCTCATATATATCTCACTCATATCTCATATATATCTCACTCATATCTCATATATATCTCACTCATATCTCATATATATCTCACTCATATCTCATATATATCTCACTCATATCTCATATTTATCTCACTCATATCTCACTCATATCTCACATCGCACTGATATCTCATATCTTACTCATAGATCTGCAGCAGCAGGTGATTGGAGTGGCATGTTCTGCAGTTGACACGATTGGCTGTGTGGCAGTGACAGGCGCAGTGATTGGCCAGTAAAGAGGATGTGTGACCAATCAGGAACGAGGCGTACTCTGAAGATAACTCCTCCTCAAACTTCACCAGTAGAAATTCTGGGGTCACACACACACACACACATAACACATATATATTCTGGGGTCACACACACACACACATAACACATATATATTCTGGGGTCACACACACACACACATAACACATATATATTCTGGGGTCACACACACACACACACAACACATATATATTCTGGGGTCACACACACACACACACATAACACAGATATATTCTGGGGTCACACACACACACACACACATAACACAGATATTCTGGGGTCACACACACACACACATAACACAGATATTCTGGGGTCACACACACACATAACACAGATATTCTGGGGTCACACACACACACACACATAACACATATATATTCTGGGGTCACACACACACACACATAACACATATATATTCTAGGGTCACACACACACATAACACAGATATTCTGGGGTCACACACATAACACAGATATTCTGGGGTCTCACACACACACACATATAACACAGATATTCTGGGGTCACACACATAACACAGATATTCTGGGGTCTCACACACACATAACACAGATATTCTGGGGTCACACACACACATAACACAGATATTCTGGGGTCACACACATAACACAGATATTCTGGGGTCTCACACACACATAACACAGATATTCTGGGGTCTCAAACACACATAACACAGATATTCTTGGGTCACACACATAACACAGAGATTCTGGGGTAACACACACAACATAGATATTCTAGGGTCACACACAACACAGAGACTCTGGGGTAACACACACAACACAGAGACTCTGGGGTAATACACACAACACAGAGGCTCTGGGGTAACACACACAACACAGATATTCTGGGGTCACACACACACAACACAGATATTCTGGGGTCACACACACAACACAGATATTCTGGGGTCACACACACAACACAGAGACTCTGGGGTCACACACACACAACACAGAGACTCTGGGGTCACACACACACACAACACAGAGACTCTGGAGGCACACAACACAGAGAATCTGGAGACACACAACACAGATATTCTGGGGTCACACACACAACACAGATATTCTGGGGTCACACACACAACACAGAGACTCTGGGGTCACACACACACAACACAGAGACTCTGGGGTAACACACACACACAACACAGAGGCTCTGGAGGCACACAACACAGAGAATCTGGAGACACACAACACAGAGAATCTGGAGACACACAACACAGATATTCTGGGGTCACACACACAACACAGATATTCTGGGGTCACACACACAACACAGAGACTCTGGGGTCACACACACACAACACAGAGACTCTGGGGTAACACACACACACAACACAGAGGCTCTGGAGGCACACAACACAGAGAATCTGGAGACACACAACACAGAGACTCTGGAGACACACAACACAGAGACTCTGGAGACACACAACACAGAGACTCTGGGGTAACACACAACACAAAGATTCCGAGTTCACAGAGTGAGTTAACGTGTATATGTGTGGGTGTGTGTGTGTGTACCTGCCAGTCGAAGGTCGCTGTCAATCTCTAGCAAGTTGAATTTGAATGTCTGCAAATCAAATCATACTATTTATAACGCAAGGCCCTGAGGAAAGACAAACATAGAACCCTAACCCGAAAGACAACCAAATATAGAACCCTAACCCGAAAGACAACCAAATATAGAACCCTAACCCGAAAGACAACCAAATATAGAACCCTAACCCGAAAGACAAAATATAGAACCCTAACCCGAAGGACAACCAAATATAGAACCTTAACCCGAAAGACAACCAAATATAGAACCCTAACCCGAAAGACAACCAAATATAAAACCCTAACCCGAAAGACAACCAAATATAGAACCCTAACCCGAAAGACAAACAAATATAGAACCCTAACCCGAAAGACAAACAAATATAGAACCCTAACCCGAAAGACAAACAAATATAGAACCCTAACCCGAAAGACAACCAAATATAGAATCCTACCCCGAAAGACAACCAAATATAGAACCCTAACCCGAAAGACAACCAAATATAGAACCCTAACCCGAAAGACAAACAAATATAGAACCCTAACCCGAAAGACAAACAAATATAGAACCCTAACCCGAAAGACAACCAAATATAGAACCCTAACCCGAAAGACATTGACACTTGATCCTGTATTATCTGTATATTAACACTCCACTTGATCCTGTATTATCTGTATATTGACTCTCCACTTGATCCTGTATTATCTGTATATTGACTCTCCACTTGATCATGTATTATCTGTATATTGACTCTCCACTTGATCCTGTATTATCTGTATATTAACACTCCACTTGATCCTGTATTATCTGTATATTAACACTCCACTTGATCCTGTATTATCTGTATATTGACTCTCCACTTGATCCTGTATTATCTGTATATTGACTCTCCACTTGATCCTGTATTATCTGTATATTGACTCTCCACTTGATCCTGTATTATCTGTATATTAACACTCCACTTGATCCTGTATTATCTGTATATTAACACTCCACTTGATCCTGTATTATCTGTATATTGACTCTCCACTTGATCCTGTATTATCTGTATATTGACTCTCCACTTGATCCTGTATTATCTGTATATTAACACTCCACTTGATCCTGTATTATCTGTATATTAACACTCCACTTGATCCTGTATTATCTGTATATTGACTCTCCACTTGATCCTGTATTATCTGTATATTGACTCTCCACTTGATCCTGTATTATCTGTATATTGACACTCCACTTGATCCTGTATTACCATGCTATTTGCACTCTGTAATTTCTGTGTATTTATTGTGTAAATGTATGTCTCGCCTTAACTTGGCCAGGTTACCGTTTGTTCTCAATCGGCCTACCTGGTTGAATTAAGGTTAAATTAAATCAAATATTTTTTTTATATATAGAACCCTAACTCGGGGGATAGATTAATACAGGATCCTTGGTTTTACGGGTTAGAACTTACCTGTAGGTATCCCAGAACTACCTTGTCTCTCTTGCTGGTCCAGAACACACTTTTCTTATGGGCGTTACAATGACACTGTCCTGGTAAATTCCACACAGAACACTGCACATACACACAAATGAGACAGCTGTTAAATGTGACATATACACGAGTCTGTAACATATATACACGCGTGACTGTGACATATACACGCGTGTCTGTGACATATACACGCGTGTCTGAGACATATACACGCGTGTCTGTGACATATACACGCGTGTCTGTGACATATACACGCGTGTCTGTGACATATACACGCGTGTCTGTGACATATACACGCGTGTCTGTGACATATACACGCGTGTCTGTGACATATACACGCGTGTCTGTGACATATACACGCGTGTCTGTGACATATACACGCGTGTCTGTGACATATACACGCGTGTCTGTGACATATACACGCGTGCGTGTGTGACGTATACACGCGTGCGTGTGTGACGTATACACGCGTGCGTGTGTGACATATACACGTGTCTGTGACATATACACACGTGCATGTGTGTGTGACATATACACTCACCTCTGACACAAGCTTGTCACAGACATAGCAGAAACACTGAGAACAGAACAGATCATTGGTTTCCAGTGGAGCTCCAACACAACTGTCTGAAGGTCTGGAGAAGAAGAAGGAAGAGTGTGACTCATAGTGTGTGTGTGTGTGTGTCACTCACGTAAAGGTGCGTGTGTGTGTGTGTGTGACACTCACGTGAAGGTGTGTGTGTGTGTGTCACTCACGTAAAGGTGCGTGTGTGTGTGTGTGTGTGACACTCACGTGAAGGTGTGTGTGTGTGTGTGTCACTCACGTAAAGGTGCGTGTGTGTGACACTCACGTGAAGGTGTGTGTGTGTGTCACTTACGTAAAGGTGCGTGTGTGTGTGTCACTCACGTAAAGGTGCGTGTGTGTGTGTGTGTGTGTGTGTGTGACACTCACGTGAAGGTGTGTGTGTGTGTCACTCATGTAAAGGTGCGTGTGTGTGTGTGACACTCACGTGAAGGTGTGTGTGTGTCACTCACGTAAAGGTGCGTGTGTGTGTGTGTGACACTCACGTGAAGGTGTGTGTGTGTGACACTCACGTAAAGGTGCGCGTGTGTGTGTCACTCACGTAAAGGTGCGTGTGTGTGTGTGACACTCACGTGAAGGTGTGTGTGTGTGTGTGTGTGACACTCACGTAAAGGTGCGTGTGTGTGTGTGACACTCACGTGAAGGTGTGTGTGTGTGTGTGAGACACTCACGTGAAGGTGCGTGTGTGTGTGTCACTCACGTAAAGGTGCGTGTGTGTGCGTGTGTCACTCACGTAAAGGTGCGTGTGTGTGTGTGTGACACTCACGTGAACATGTAAATGCTACAATCGTAGCGTGCGTGAGGCAGCACCTCGGCCCTCTGGGAAAACGTTACGACAAGGTCCTCATCTTCTCCTATGGGCTGGCTGATGTTCAGCTGTTTACACAATACTGCAGAGAACACATGGATATTTAACTCACACACACACAGACACACACACAGACACACACACACACACAGTACTTGCCTTGTTTCTTAACATCTTCCACCATGTAGACCGAGTCATTCATTTGTGGCAGATCTTCATCACTATCACTAAGAATAATCACATCTGTGTCCATTTCATCTGATCTGGAATACATACACACTGGTAGTGAGATACTGGATTAATAGACACGCCCACCCCCATATTTACTGGATAATACAGACACGCCCACCCCCACATTTACTGGATTAATAGACACGCCCACCCCTATATTTACTGGATTAATACAGACACGCCCACCCACACATTTAATGGATTAATACAGACACGCCCACCCCCACATTTACTGGATTAATACAGACACGCCCACCCCCACATTTATTGGATTAATAGACACGCCCACCCCCACATTTACTGGATTAATACAGACACGCCCACCCCCACATTTATTGGATTAATAGACACGCCCACCCCCACATCTACTGGATTAATACAGACACGCCCACCCCTACATCTACTGGATTAATACAGACACGCCCACCCCAACATTTACTGGATTAATACAGACACGCCCACCCCCACATTTACTGGATTAATACAGACACGCCCACCCCCACATTTACTGGATTAATACAGACACGCCCACCCCCACATTTACTGGATTAATACAGACACGCCCACCCCCACATTTACTGGATTAATACAGACACGCCCACCCCCACATTTACTGGATTAATATAGACACGCCCACCCCAACATTTACTGGATTAATACAGACACGCCCACCCCCACATTTACTGGATTAATACAGACACGCCCACCCCCACATTAACTGGATTAATCCAGACAGGCCCACCTCCACATTAACTGGATTAATACAGACACACCCACCCCCACATTTACTGATTAATACAGACACGCCCACCCCCACATTTACTGGATTAATAGACACGCCCACCCCCACATTTACTGGATTAATACAGACACGCCCACCCCCACATTTACTGGATTAATACAGACACGCCCACCCCCAAATTTACTGGATTAATATAGACACGCCCACCACCACCACCACATTAACTGGATTAATCCAGACACGCCCACCACCACCACATTAACTGGATTAATCCAGACACGCCCACCACCACATTAACTGGATTAATCCAGACAGGCCCACCTCCACATTAACTGGATTAATACAGACACGCCCACCCCAACATTTACTGGATTAATATAGACACGCCCACCACCACATTAACTGGATTAATCCAGACACGCCCACCCCCACATTAACTGGATTAATCCAGACACGCCCACCACCACATTAACTGGATTAATCCAGACACGCCCACCCCCACATTAACTGGATTAATCCAGACACGCCCACCACCACATTAACTGGATTAATCCAGACACGCCCACCACCACATTAACTGGATTAATCCAGACACGCCCACCTCCACATTTACAACCCACGTAGTCTCTTATTATCTCCGTACAAACTTTAGCGGTTTAACGGTTAGCTAGCTAGCTGACTGTAAACAGGTTAAAGCTAGAAGAACCAGACTAGCAAGATAACAAAGTCGACAATATCTGCCTCTAATAAACCACGTAGACAGAACTAAAGTAAAACAATTACATTTACAATAATTACTTGTGATAACAGGTTACTAGTTACTATTTTACTCAACCCGCAGTACCGAAATACCCTGTCCTTTCGCGCCGGGTTCTTCCAAACTTGAGACCGGATATGGCGGTATGTCACGTGGGCGACGTTCAGTAACAGACCGGATATGACGGTATGTGACGTGGGCCACGTTCAGTTACTATACGTTCTAAAACGTTTTATAACGTTAATGAACAAATACTAAGCGCGTCGGTGGCACCCGTAGACATAATATTATGCACCTAGTCTGATAGCCTATCAGTTAGTTAGAATAAAATAGTTCATTTGATTCTGAGTGTCAGTGCTTTCCCTGACATATTTGCCCCAAATAATTACAGATTTGTGTGAACGATAACCCCAACTGAACATATTTTCTACACACTCAGATAAACAGGTCCACCAAAACAAGACTGAAGTATAATATCTGTGTCATATAAGAGAATGTTAATATTGCACTACAATATTTGCTCTTTTGCACTGTTGTTTTTCGGTATCTTGTTTAGCATTTTGTACATTACTATCCCTCTACCCCCTCAGTATAATTTATATTGTTATATTCATGTTGTATGTAAGCACCTTCCTGCCACAGTAAATTCCTTGTATGTTCACACATTCAATGGCGATTAAACACTTTTCTGATTATGATTTGCGTTTGAGACTCAATAACTGGTTCTGACAGGATTTGCAGACATTTGACAGTTTATTAGATAAATAATCTCATGTTTTTGCATCATCAGCCAGACGTACATGTATTTACATAGTGGCTCTTGTTTTAGACGAGACAACATCACAATGAATCCTGTGTGTCTGTGTTTGTTTGTAACTGTGTGGGTTTGTTATTGTGTGCGTGTCTGTGTTTTGTTTGTAACTGTGTGGGTTTGTTATTGTGTGCGTGTCTGTGTTTGTTTGTAACTGTGTGGGTTTGTTATTGTGTGCGTGTCTGTGTTTGTTTGTAATGTGTGGGTTTGTTATTGTGTGCGTGTCTGTGTTTGTTTGTAACTGTGTGGGTTTGTTATTGTGTGCGTGTCTGTGTTTGTTTGTAACTGTGTGGGTTTGTTATTGTGTGCGTGTCTGTGTTTGTTTGTAACTGTGGGTGTTATTGTGTGGGTCTGTGTTTGTTTGTAACTGTGTGGGTTTGTTATTGTGTCTGTGTTTGTTTGTAACTGTGTGGGTTTGTTATTGTGTGCGTGTCTGTGTTTGTTTGTAACTGTGTGGGTTTGTTATTGTGTGCGTGTCTGTGTTTGTTTTTAACTGTGTGGGTTTGTTATTGTGTGCGTGTCTGTGTTTGTTTGTAACTGTGTGGGATTGTTATTGTGTGCGTGTCTGTGTTTGTTTGTAACTGTGTGGGATTGTTATTGTGTGCGTGTCTGTGTTTGTTTGTAACTGTGTGGGTTTGTTATTGTGTGCGTGTCTGTGTTTGTTTGTAACTGTGTGGGTTTGTTATTGTGTGCGTGTCTGTGTTTGTTAGTAAATGTGTGGGTTTGTTATTGTGTGCGTGTCTGTGTTTGTTAGTAACTGTGTGGGTTTGTTATTGTGTGCGTGTCTGTGTTTGTTTGTAACTGTGTGGGTTTGTTATTGTGTGCGTGTCTGTGTTTGTTTGTAACTGTGTGGGTTTGTTATTGTGTGCGTGTCTGTGTTTGTTTGTAACTGTGTGGGTTTGTTATTGTGTGCGTGTCTGTGTTTGTTTGTTTGTATCTGTGTGTAATCAGCTGTGCTGTTTTCGGTATATCTTTGCTGCTGTCTGTTGAAGACCATAATCATGTTTTGTTTTCATCGGGTGGTCTCTCTCTGGTCCTCTATCGTGGTCTCTCTCTGGTCCTCTTGTCTCCTGGGCTGGCATGATGGTTAGCCACTGTTTGTAGAAACCACGGAAACCATCGATCTGAGAGAGGTAGGTGTTCCTAGATTTATACTGATGGGGGAGATTGAGGGGGAGAGTGAGACGGAAAGTGATACGGAGAGTGAGACAGAGAGTGAGAGAGAGTGAGGGGGAGATGAGACAGAGTGAGGGGGAGAGTGAGGGTAGAGTGATACGGAGAGTGAGTGGGAGAGTGAATTGAAGAGTGAGGGAGAGAGTATGGTTGTAATTGGGCGGGTACTGACAGGCGTGTTCTAGTTCTGTGATGACCAGAGCTGTGCTCGAGACCACCTAAAGCGAGACCGAGACGAGACCGATTCCGAAGGGGGCAGAGACCGAGACCAGTCATATCAACACTAAATAATATTACAAGTTTTTGGTCCAGTGACCAATGTAAAAAAACACTTGACCAACAGCATCAGATCATCTACTCTGTTGTCATCCTGAATGAAATGAATTACATTTTATTAAAAGAGTATGTAGGCCTATTTATTGTCTTATGTAACCATAAAATAAAAAAAAAAAACATGTTTTTAAAATGCACAGGCTAAAAATCGAATAAATGAAAATCCATCAAACTGTATGTCCTATGTTGATGTAGTAAATGCTAACACATTTTAGATCACAAGCGACTTGCAATCAAATGATTTGCGCATGATTGGCCGATAAACAAATCTATTTATAATTATTTATCCGTCCACAGTCGGCACGCAGCTTCAGTTGTTTGTCTGCTTGAGCAGGACACACAAACGAACCGGTTGCACTGCGCACAGTGTTCGTTAGTCTTGTTACGAGTGCACATGAGACAGCAGCAAACTAACCCGGTTGAATTGCGCACAGTGTTCATATAGATCAGACCAAAACCCGTCCAGTTTAATAAAGATCGGACCAAAACGGGTCCAGACCGGTCTCGAGTACTACAGCTCTGGTGATGACCTTTACCTGGTTGTAATTGGGCGGGTACTGACAGGCCGTGTTCTAGTTCTGTGATTACCTTTACCTGGTTGTAATTGGGCGGGTACTGACAGGCCGTGTTCTAGTTCTGTGATTACCTTTACCTGGTTGTAATT
>CM055741.1:346719-426719 GCA_029465975.1 Dallia pectoralis | reverse complement strand
TTTGGGGTGTGTGTGTGTGTATTTTGGGGTGTGTGTGTGTGTGTTTTGGGGTGTGTGTGTGTGTGTGTGTATGTGTTTTGGGGTGTGTGTATGTGTGTGTGTGTGTATGTGTTTTGGGGTGTGTGTGTGTCTATGTGTTTTGGGGTGTGTGTGTTTTGGGGTGTGTGTGTTTTGGGGTGTGTGTGTGTGTTTTGGGGTGTGTGTGTGTATGTGTTTTGGGGTGTGTGTATGTGTGTGTGTGTGTGTGTATGTGTTTTGGGGTGTGTGTGTGTCTGTGTTTTGGGGTGTGTGTGTTTTGGGGTGTGTGTGTGTGTATTTTGGGGTGTGTGTGTGTGTGTTTTGGGGTGTGTGTGTGTATGTGTTTTGGGGTGTGTGTGTATGTGTTTTGGGGTGTGTGTATGTGTGTGTGTGTGTATGTGTTTTGGGGTGTGTGTGTGTCTATGTGTTTTGGGGTGTGTGTATGTGTGTGTGTGTGTATGTGTTTTGGGGTGTGTGTGTGTATGTGTTTTGGGTTGTGTGTGTGTCTATGTGTTTTGGGGTGTGTGTGTTTTGGGGTGTGTGTGTGTGTATTTTGGGGTGTGTGTGTGTGTGTGTTTTGGGGTGTGTGTGTGTGTGTGTATGTGTTTTGGGGTGTGTGTGTATGTGTTTTGGGGTGTGTGTATGTGTGTGTGTGTATGTGTTTTGGGGTGTGTGTGTTTTGGGGTGTGTGTGTGTATGTGTTTTGGGGTGTGTGTGTGTCTATGTGTTTTGGGGTGTGTGTGTTTTGGGGTGTGTGTATGTGTGTGTGTGTGTATGTGTTTTGGGGTGTGTGTATGTGTGTGTGTGTGTATGTGTTTTGGGGTGTGTGTGTGTATGTGTTTTGGGTTGTGTGTGTGTCTATGTGTTTTGGGGTGTGTGTGTTTTGGGGTGTGTGTGTGTGTATTTTGGTGTGTGTGTGTGTGTGTTTTGGGGTGTGTGTGTGTGTGTGTATGTGTTTTGGGGTGTGTGTGTATGTGTTTTGGGGTGTGTGTATGTGTGTGTGTGTGTATGTGTTTTGGGGTGTGTGTGTTTTGGGGTGTGTGTGTGTATGTGTTTTGGGGTGTGTGTGTGTCTATGTGTTTTGGGGTGTGTGTGTTTTGGGGTGTGTGTATGTGTGTGTGTGTGTATGTGTTTTGGGGTGTGTGTATGTGTGTGTGTGTGTGTGTATGTGTTTTGGGGTGTGTGTGTGTATGTGTTTTGGGTTGTGTGTGTGTCTATGTGTTTTGGGGTGTGTGTGTTTTGGGGTGTGTGTGTGTGTATTTTGGGGTGTGTGTGTGTTTTGGGGTGTGTGTGTGTGTGTGTATGTGTTTGGGGGTGTGTGTGTGTGTGTTTGTGTGTGTATGTGTGTGTGTGTGTGTGTGTTTTGGGGTGTGTGTGTTTTGGGGTGTGTGTGTGTATGTGTTTTGGGGTGTGTGTGTGTGTATGTGTTTTGGGGTGTGTGTGTTTTGGGGTGTGTGTGTGTATGTGTGTGTGTGTGTATGTGTTTTGGGGTGTGTGTGTGTCTATGTGTTTTGGGGTGTGTGTGTTTTGGGGTGTGTGTGTGTATGTGTTTTGGGGTGTGTGTGTGTCTATGTGTTTTGGGGTGTGTGTGTGTATGTGTGTGTGTGTGTATGTGTTTTGGGGTGTGTGTGTGTCTATGTGTTTTGGGGTGTGTGTGTTTTGGGGTGTGTGTATGTGTGTGTGTGTGTATGTGTTTTGGGGTGTGTGTATGTGTGTGTGTATGTGTTTTGGGGTGTGTATGTGTATGTGTTTTGGGTTGTGTGTGTGTCTATGTGTTTTGGGGTGTGTGTGTTTTGGGGTGTGTGTGTGTGTATTTTGGGGTGTGTGTGTGTGTGTGTTTTGGGGTGTGTGTGTGTGTATGTGTTTTGGGGTGTGTGTGTATGTGTTTTGGGGTGTGTGTGTGTGTGTGTGTATGTGTTTTGGGGTGTGTGTGTATGTGTTTTGGGGTGTGTGTATGTGTGTGTGTGTGTATGTGTTTTGGGGTGTGTGTGTTTTGGGGTGTGTGTGTGTATGTGTTTTGGGGTGTGTGTGTGTCTATGTGTTTTGGGGTGTATGTGTTTTGGGGTGTGTGTGTGTATGTGTGTATGTGTTTTGGGGTGTGTGTGTGTCTATGTGTTTTGGGGTGTGTGTGTTTTGGGGTGTGTGTGTGTATGTGTTTTGGGGTGTGTGTGTGTCTATGTGTTTTGGGGTGTATGTGTTTTGGGGTGTGTGTGTGTATGTGTGTGTGTGTGTATGTGTTTTGGGGTGTGTGTGTGTCTATGTGTTTTGGGGTGTGTGTGTTTTGGGGTGTGTGTGTGTCTATGTGTTTTGGGGTGTGTGTGTTTTGGGGTGTGTGTGTGTGTGTTTTGGGGTGTGTGTGTTTGGGGGTGTGTGTGTTTTGGGGTGTGTGTGTTTTGGGGTGTGTGTGTGTCTGTGTGTTTTGGGGTTGTGTGTGTGTTTTGGGGTGTGTGTGTGTATGTGTTTTGGGGTGTGTGTGTTTTGGGGTGTGTGTGTTTTGGGGTGTGTGTGTTTTGGGGTGTGTGTCTATGTGTTTTGGGGTGTGTCTATGTGTTTTGGGGTGTGTGTGTTTTGGGGTGTGTGTCTGTGTGTTTTGGGGTGTGTGTGTTTTGGGGTGTGTGTGTTTTGGGGTGTGTGTGTTTTGGGGTGTGTGTGTTTCAGGGGTGTGTGTGTTTTGGGGTGTGTGTGTTTTGGGGTGTGTGTGTTTTGGGGTGTGTGTTTACCCTGGCATCCTGCAGGCTTCCAGCTCGTGCAGCTCTGCAGATCACACTGTTTATGTCTATGTGTTTTGGGGTGTGTGTGTTTTGGGGTGTGTGTGTTTTGGGGTGTGTGTTTACCCTGGCATCCTGCAGGCTTCCAGCTCGTGCAGCTCTGCAGATCACACTGTTTATGTCTATGTGTTTTGGGGTGTGTGTGTTTTGGGGTGTGTGTTTACCCTGGCATCCTGCAGGCTTCCAGCTCGTGCAGCTCTGCAGATCACACTGTTTATGTCTGTGTGTTTTGGGGTGTGTGTGTTTTGGGGTGTGTGTTTACCCTGGCATCCTGCAGGCTTCCAGCTCGTGCAGCTCTGCAGATCACACTGTTTATGTCTATGTGTTTTGGGGTGTGTGTGTTTTGGGGTGTGTGTTTACCCTGGCATCCTGCAGGCTTCCAGCTCGTGCAGCTCTGCAGATCACACTGTTTATGTCTATGTGTTTTGGGGTGTGTGTGTTTTGGGGTGTGTGTGTTTTGGGGTGTGTGTTTACCCTGGCATCCTGCAGGCTTCCAGCTCGTGCAGCTCTGCAGATCACACTGTTTATGTCTATGTGTTTTGGGGTGTGTGTGTTTTGGGGTGTGTGTGTTTTGGGGTGTGTGTTTACCCTGGCATCCTGCAGGCTTCCAGCTCGTGCAGCTCTGCAGATCACACTGTTTATGTCTATGTGTTTTGGGGTGTGTGTGTTTTGGGGTGTGTGTGTTTTGGGGTGTGTGTTTACCCTGGCATCCTGCAGGCTTCCAGCTCGTGCAGCTCTGCAGATCACACTGTTTATGTCTATGTGTTTTGGGGTGTGTGTGTTTTGGGGTGTGTGTTTACCCTGGCATCCTGCAGGCTTCCAGCTCGTGCAGCTCTGCAGATCACACTGTTTATGTCTATGTGTTTTGGGGTGTGTGTGTTTTGGGGTGTGTGTTTACCCTGGCATCCTGCAGGCTTCCAGCTCGTGCAGCTCTGCAGATCACACTGTTTATGTCTATGTGTTTTGGGGTGTGTGTGTTTTGGGGTGTGTGTGTTTTGGGGTGTGTGTTTACCCTGGCATCCTGCAGGCTTCCAGCTCGTGCAGCTCTGCAGATCACACTGTTTATGTCTATGTGTTTTGGGGTGTGTGTGTTTTGGGGTGTGTGTGTTTTGGGGTGTGTGTTTACCCTGGCATCCTGCAGGCTTCCAGCTCGTGCAGCTCTGCAGATCACACTGTTTATGTCTATGTGTTTTGGGGTGTGTGTGTTTTGGGGTGTGTGTGTTTTGGGGTGTGTGTTTACCCTGGCATCCTGCAGGCTTCCAGCTCGTGCAGCTCTGCAGATCACACTGTTTATGTCTATGTGTTTTGGGGTGTGTGTGTTTTGGGGTGTGTGTTTACCCTGGCATCCTGCAGGCTTCCAGCTCGTGCAGCTCTGCAGATCACACTGTTTATGTCTATGTGTTTTGGGGTGTGTGTGTTTTGGGGTGTGTGTTTACCCTGGCATCCTGCAGGCTTCCAGCTCGTGCAGCTCTGCAGATCACACTGTTTATGTCTATGTGTTTTGGGGTGTGTGTGTTTTGGGGTGTGTGTGTTTTGGGGTGTGTGTTTACCCTGGCATCCTGCAGGCTTCCAGCTCGTGCAGCTCTGCAGATCACACTGTTTATGTCTATGTGTTTTGGGGTGTGTGTGTTTTGGGGTGTGTGTTTACCCTGGCATCCTGCAGGCTTCCAGCTCGTGCAGCTCTGCAGATCACACTGTTTATGTCTATGTGTTTTGGGGTGTGTGTGTTTTGGGGTGTGTGTTTACCCTGGCATCCTGCAGGCTTCCAGCTCGTGCAGCTCTGCAGATCACACTGTTTATGTCTATGTGTTTTGGGGTGTGTGTGTTTTGGGGTGTGTGTGTTTTGGGGTGTGTGTTTACCCTGGCATCCTGCAGGCTTCCAGCTCGTGCAGCTCTGCAGATCACACTGTTTATGTCTATGTGTTTTGGGGTGTGTGTGTTTTGGGGTGTGTGTGTTTTGGGGTGTGTGTTTACCCTGGCATCCTGCAGGCTTCCAGCTCGTGCAGCTCTGCAGATCACACTGTTTATGTCTATGTGTTTTGGGGTGTGTGTGTTTTGGGGTGTGTGTTTACCCTGGCATCCTGCAGGCTTCCAGCTCGTGCAGCTCTGCAGATCACACTGTTTATGTCTATGTGTTTTGGGGTGTGTGTGTTTTGGGGTGTGTGTTTACCCTGGCATCCTGCAGGCTTCCAGCTCGTGCAGCTCTGCAGATCACACTGTTTATGTCTATGTGTTTTGGGGTGTGTGTGTTTTGGGGTGTGTGTTTACCCTGGCATCCTGCAGGCTTCCAGCTCGTGCAGCTCTGCAGATCACACTGTTTATGTCTATGTGTTTTGGGGTGTGTGTGTTTTGGGGTGTGTGTTTACCCTGGCATCCTGCAGGCTTCCAGCTCGTGCAGCTCTGCAGATCACACTGTTGTAGAAAGCTGTGTCCAACTTCACACCCTTTTGCTTAGCAACCGCCAAAAGGTATTGTATTGATTGGCTGCCAGGCTCAATCGTGTCAGCCAATAGAGTAAGGGTCCTAATGTCTGGGCTAAGTCCATTGACGGCCATCTTGTCCAGGAAGCCCTGGGCCCCACCCATCAGAGCCAGCCTATCAGACGGTCCGCTCACTGTCCCTAATGAGATCACACACTGCTCACTTGCCCTGTCCACTACCAAATCCAGCAGGTTGGGGGGGCGGGCTTTGGCTGTTGGCAGACAGGGGTGAGAGCCAATGGAAGCCTCTAATTCTCCTTTAATCCCTAACATCACTGGTTGAGTTGTTACTGGGACAACTGCACTACATTCCATGTTTCTATGACTTGGCTTTTTGATGAGCGGAATACTGCTTCCATTTCCATGGTGACCAAGAACGTTGCTAAGGTTAGCGGTATCGTTGTCAGAGAGCTGAGTGAACAGTTGACTCTCCAGGGCATCAACGTCCAGTGGAACTGACCCTTGGCCCCTGACCTTTAAGCCCTGACCTCCCGGGCTTGGGTCAGAGGTCAATAAAAGTGCTGAGGCCACAGCAGTGTCACCTATCCCACAATCCCTAGCGGCACGTAGCAGCAGGTTGTAGTTCTGTAGGTCGGGACGAATCCCCAGCCTCACCATCTGACGATACACCTAAAAGACACACAGTATCCATGAACAACAAGCTTTATCTGACTTATAGACACTAAGAGTTAGGTTTAGGAGTTGTGGTTAGGTTTAGGGGTTGGGGTTAGTGTTAGGGGTTGGGGTTAGGTTTAGGGGTTGGGGTTAGGGGTTGGGGGTTGGGGTTAGGGGTTGGGGTTAGTGGTTGGGGTTACGGGTTGGGGTTACGGGTTGGGGTTAGTGTTATGGGTTGGGGTTAGTGTGTAATACCTGTAGAGCTTGTCTAAAGCCAGTGTCTCTGTCCTTCACACAGCCCATTAACAGATAGTGGAACGTCTCCTGAGTAACAGCATGACCAGCCTGTAGCATGTCCTACATATATACACACAAAACCAGCATTAGCATGTCCTACATATATATATACACAAAACCAGCCTGTAGCATGTCCTACATATATATACACAAAACCAGCCTGTAGCATTTCCTACATATATACACACAAAACCAGCATTAGCATGTCCTACATATATATACACAAAACCAGCATTAGCATGTCCTACATATATATATACACAAAACCAGCATTAGCATTTCCTACATATATATATATACACAAAACCAGCATTAGCATGTCCTACATATATATATACACAAAACCAGCATTAGCATTTCCTACATATATACACACAAAACCAGCATTAGCATGTCCTACATATATATACACAAAACCAGCATTAGCATGTCCTACATATATATACACAAAACCAGCATTAGCATGTCCTACATATATATACACAAAACCAGCATTAGCATGTCCTACATATATATATACACAAAACCAGCATTAGCACGTCCTACATATATATACACAAAACCAGCATTAGCACGTCCTGCATATATATACACAAAACCAGCATTAGCATGTCCTGCATATATATACACAAAACCAGCATTAGCATGTCCTACATATATATATACACAAAACCAGCATTAGCATGTCCTACATATATATACACAAAACCAGCATTAGCATGTCCTACATATATATACACAAAACCAGCATTAGCATGTCCTACATATATATACACAAAACCAGCATTAACATGTCCTACATATATATACACAAAACCAGCATTAGCATGTCCTACATATATATACACAAAACCAGAATTAGCATGTCCTACATATATATATACACAAAACCAGCATGAGCATGCCCTACATATATACACACACACAAAACCAGCATTAGCATGCCCTACATATGTACACACACACAAAACCAGCATTAGCATGCCCTACATATGTACACACACACAAAACCAGCATTAGCATTTCCTACATATATACACACAAAACCAGCATTAGCATGTCCTACATATATATATATATACACACAAAACCAGCATTAACATGTCCTACATATATATACACAAAACCAGCATTAGCATGTCCTACATATATATACACAAAACCAGCATTAGCATGCCATACATATATACACACACACAAAACCAGAATTAGCATGTCCTACATATATATATACACAAAACCAGCATGAGCATGCCCTACATATATACACACACACAAAACCAGCATTAGCATGCCCTACATATGTACACACACACAAAACCAGCATTAGCATTTCCTACATATATACACACAAAACCAGCATTAGCATGTCCTACATATATATATATATACACACAAAACCAGCATTAGCATTTCCTACATATATACACACAAAACCAGCATTAGCATTTCCTACATATATACACACAAAACCAGCATTAGCATGTCCTACATATATACACACAAAACCAGCATTAGCATGTCCTACATATATATATATACACACAAAACCAGCATTAACATGTCCTACATATATACACACAAAACCAGCATTAGCATTTCCTACATATATACACACAAAATCAGCATTAGCATGTCCTACATATATACACACAAAACCAGCATTAACAAGTGTGTAGACAGGGTGATAGGTGGTGGATAAAGGGTCAGAGGTCAGGGTTACCCGTAGTGTATGTAGACAGGCTCTGAGGTGGTTGTTTAGTGCGTGAGTCTTCAGGAGGGCGTGGTAGGTGATGTCACTAAGGGGGTGGTTCTTTCTCTGTAACTCCTGCTCCAATTGGATGGCCTGGTAAAGCCCGGCCTGTTTCCATGGTGACTCAGCACAGGCGTTGAACAGGGCTGTGTATGTGGCGTCGCTAGGGGCCAAGCCTCTCTTCTTCATCTGCCAAATATGCACCCACAACCATCATCACCATCATCATCATCATCATCCTCCTCAACTAGGGGTTAATGTGTTTGTCTCTACGCACGTCGTTATAGAGTTTGAAGGTTTTTGTCTCTACGCATGTCGTTATAGAGTTTGAAGGTGTTTGTCTCTACGCATGTCGTTATAGAGTTTGAAGGTTTTTGTCTCTACGCATGTCGTTATAGAGTTTGAAGGTTTTTGTCTCTACGCATGTCGTTATAGAGTTTGAAGGTTTTTGTCTCTACGCATGTCGTTATAGAGTTTGAAGGTTTTTGTCTCTACGCACGTCGTTATAGAGTTTGAAGGTTTTTGTCTCTACGCATGTCGTTATAGAGTTTGAAGGTGTTTGTCTCTACGCATGTCGTTATAGAGTT
The DNA here is from genome assembly GCA_029465975.1 of Dallia pectoralis. Taxonomy (NCBI): domain Eukaryota; kingdom Metazoa; phylum Chordata; class Actinopteri; order Esociformes; family Umbridae; genus Dallia; species Dallia pectoralis. Next base: position 418,201 of record CM055741.1, on the reverse strand, counting down.
TGAAGGTGTTTGTCTCTACGCATGTCGTTATAGAGTTTGAAGGTTTTTGTCTCTACGCACGTCGTTATAGAGTTTGAAGGTGTTTGTCTCTACGCACGTCGTTATAGAGTTTGAAGGTTTTTGTCTCTACGCATGTCGTTATAGAGTTTGAAGGTTTTTGTCTCTACGCACGTCGTTATAGAGTTTGAAGGTGTTTGTCTCTACGCACGTCGTTATAGAGTTTGAAGGTGTTTGTCTCTACGCATGTCGTTATAGAGTTTGAAGGTTTTTGTCTCTACGCATGTCGTTATAGAGTTTGAAGGTTTTTGTCTCTACGCACGTCGTTATAGAGTTTGAAGGTTTTTGTCTCTACGCACGTCGTTATAGAGTTTGAAGGTTTTTGTCTCTACGCACGTCGTTATAGAGTTTGAAGGTTTTTGTCTCTACGCATGTCGTTATAGAGTTTGAAGGTTTTTGTCTCTACGCACGTCGTTATAGAGTTTGAAGGTGTTTGTCTCTACGCACGTCGTTATAGAGTTTGAAGGTGTTTGTCTCTACGCACGTCGTTATAGAGTTTGAAGGTGTTTGTCTCTACGCACGTCGTTATAGAGTTTGAAGGTTTTTGTCTCTACGCATGTCGTTATAGAGTTTGAAGGTTTTTGTCTCTACGCATGTCGTTATAGAGTTTGAAGGTTTTTGTCTCTACGCATGTCGTTATAGAGTTTGAAGGTTTTTGTCTCTACGTACGTCGTTATAGAGTTTGAAGGTGTTTGTCTCTACGCACGTCGTTATAGAGTTTGAAGGTTTTTGTCTCTACGCATGTCGTTATAGAGTTTGAAGGTTTTTGTCTCTACGCATGTCGTTATAGAGTTTGAAGGTTTTTGTCTCTACGCATGTCGTTATAGAGTTTGAAGGTGTTTGTCTCTACGCACGTCGTTATAGAGTTTGAAGGTTTTTGTCTCTACGCATGTCGTTATAGAGTTTGAAGGTTTTTGTCTCTACGCACGTCGTTATAGAGTTTGAAGGTTTTTGTCTCTACGCATGTCGTTATAGAGTTTGAAGGTTTTTGTCTCTACGCATGTCGTTATAGAGTTTGAAGGTGTTTGTCTCTACGCATGTCGTTATAGAGTTTGAAGGTTTTTGTCTCTACGCATGTCGTTATAGAGTTTGAAGGTTTTTGTCTCTACGCATGTCGTTATAGAGTTTGAAGGTTTTTGTCTCTACGCACGTCGTTATAGAGTTTGAAGGTTTTTGTCTCTACGCATGTCGTTATAGAGTTTGAAGGTTTTTGTCTCTACGCATGTCGTTATAGAGTTTGAAGGTTTTTGTCTCTACGCATGTCGTTATAGAGTTTGAAGGTTTTTGTCTCTACGCATGTCGTTATAGAGTTTGAAGGTTTTTGTCTCTACGCATGTCGTTATAGAGTTTGAAGGTTTTTGTCTCTACGCATGTCGTTATAGAGTTTGAAGGTTTTTGTCTCTACGCATGTCGTTATAGAGTTTGAAGGTTTTTGTCTCTACGCATGTCGTTATAGAGTTTGAAGGTGTTTGTCTCTACGCATGTCGTTATAGAGTTTGAAGGTTTTTGTCTCTACGCATGTCGTTATAGAGTTTGAAGGTTTTTGTCTCTACGCATGTCGTTATAGAGTTTGAAGGTTTTTGTCTCTACGCATGTCGTTATAGAGTTTGAAGGTGTTTGTCTCTACGCATGTCGTTATAGAGTTTGAAGGTTTTTGTCTCTACGCATGTCGTTATAGAGTTTGAAGGTTTTTGTCTCTACGTCATGTCGTTATAGAGTTTGAAGGTTTTGTCTCTACGCATGTCGTTATAGAGTTTGAAGGTTTTTGTCTCTACGCATGTCGTTATAGAGTTTGAAGGTTTTGTCTCTACGCATGTCGTTATAGAGTTTGAAGGTTTTTGTCTCTACGCATGTCGTTATAGAGTTTGAAGGTTTTTGTCTCTACGCATGTCGTTATAGAGTTTGAAGGTTTTTGTCTCTACGCATGTCGTTATAGAGTTTGAAGGTTTTTGTCTCTACGCATGTCGTTATAGAGTTTGAAGGTTTTTGTCTCTACGCATGTCGTTATAGAGTTTGAAGGTTTTGTCTCTACGCATGTCGTTATAGAGTTTGAAGGTTTTTGTCTCTACGCATGTCGTTATAGAGTTTGAAGGTTTTTGTCTCTCTACGCATGTCGTTATAGAGTTTGAAGGTTTTTGTCTCTACGCATGTCGTTATAGAGTTTGAAGGTTTTTGTCTCTACGCATGTCGTTATAGAGTTTGAAGGTTTTTGTCTCTTTATAGAGTTTGAAGGTTTTTGTCTCTACGCATGTCGTTATAGAGTTTGAAGGTTTTGTCTCTACGCATGTCGTTATAGAGTTTGAAGGTTTTTGTCTCTACGCATGTCGTTATAGAGTTTGAAGGTTTTGTCTCTACGCATGTCGTTATAGAGTTTGAAGGTTTTTGTCTCTACGCATGTCGTTATAGAGTTTGAAGGTTTTTGTCTCTACGCATGTCGTTATAGAGTTTGAAGGTTTTTGTCTCTACGCATGTCGTTATAGAGTTTGAAGGTGTTTGTCTCTACGCATGTCGTTATAGAGTTTGAAGGTTTTTGTCTCTACGCATGTCGTTATAGAGTTTGAAGGTTTTTGTCTCTACGCATGTCGTTATAGAGTTTGAAGGTTTTGTCTCTACGCATGTCGTTATAGAGTTTGAAGGTTTTTGTCTCTACGCATGTCGTTATAGAGTTTGAAGGTTTTGTCTCTACGCATGTCGTTATAGAGTTTGAAGGTTTTTGTCTCTACGCATGTCGTTATAGAGTTTGAAGGTTTTGTCTCTACGCATGTCGTTATAGAGTTTGAAGGTTTTGTCTCTACGCATGTCGTTATAGAGTTTGAAGGTTTTTGTCTCTACGCATGTCGTTATAGAGTTTGAAGGTTTTTGTCTCTACGCATGTCGTTATAGAGTTTGAAGGTGTTTGTCTCTACGCATGTCGTTATAGAGTTTGAAGGTTTTTGTCTCTACGCATGTCGTTATAGAGTTTGAAGGTTTTTGTCTCTACGCATGTCGTTATAGAGTTTGAAGGTTTTTGTCTCGTTATAGAGTTTGAAGGTGTTTGTCTCTACGCATGTCGTTATAGAGTTTGAAGGTTTTTGTCTCTACGCATGTCGTTATAGAGTTTGAAGGTTTTTGTCTCTACGCATGTCGTTATAGAGTTTGAAGGTTTTGTCTCTACGCATGTCGTTATAGAGTTTGAAGGTGTTTGTCTCTACGCATGTCGTTATAGAGTTTGAAGGTGTTTGTCTCTACGCATGTCGTTATAGAGTTTGAAGGTTTTGTCTCTACGCATGTCGTTATAGAGTTATAGAGTTTGAAGGTTTTTGTCTCTACGCATGTCGTTATAGAGTTTGAAGGTTTTTGTCTCTACGCATGTCGTTATAGAGTTTGAAGGTTTTGTCTCTACGCATGTCGTTATAGAGTTTGAAGGTTTTTGTCTCTACGCATGTCGTTATAGAGTTTGAAGGTTTTTGTCTCTACGCATGTCGTTATAGAGTTTGAAGGTTTTGTCTCTACGCATGTCGTTATAGAGTTTGAAGGTTTTGTCTCTACGCATGTCGTTATAGAGTTTGAAGGTTTTTGTCTCTACGCATGTCGTTATAGAGTTTGAAGGTTTTTCTACGCATGTCGTTATAGAGTTTGAAGGTTTTTGTCTCTACGCATGTCGTTATAGAGTTTGAAGGTTTTTGTCTCTACGCACGTCGTTATAGAGTTTGAAGGTTTTTGTCTCTACGCATGTCGTTATAGAGTTTGAAGGTTTTTGTCTCTACGCATGTCGTTATAGAGTTTGAAGGTTTTTGTCTCTACGCATGTCGTTATAGAGTTTGAAGGTTTTTGTCTCTACGCATGTCGTTATAGAGTTTGAAGGTTTTTGTCTCTACGCATGTCGTTATAGAGTTTGAAGGTTTTTGTCTCTACGTACGTCGTTATAGAGTTTGAAGGTTTTTGTCTCTACGCATGTCGTTATAGAGTTTGAAGGTTTTTGTCTCTACGTACGTCGTTCTAGAGTTTGAAGGTTTTTGTCTCTACGTACGTCGTTATAGAGTTTGAAGGTTTTTGTCTCTACGTACGTCGTTATAGAGTTTGAAGGTTTTTGTCTCTACGTACGTCGTTATAGAGTTTGAAGGCTTGTTTGAGTTTCCCGGCACGTCCGCAGCCTCCAATCAGAACTGTATAGTTAAATTCCTCTGGGCGAAGTCTTTCACCCTTTAACATTTCACACTGGAACATAGACAAAGCCTCCAACAGCTGAGGGTGAGAGAACAAGACATCATGACACAATCATTAGCTAAAGCAGAATAACAGTCTAGAGACTGACCTCTGAACGGCAAGAGCTCGAGCTAAGAGTTAAAGATCAGAGGTCATGTTTAGGCTAACAGACAGTAATCTAGCTGATAACCCTAAACCTTTGCCAACTCACATGTCCTCCTTTCCTACTTCAATTTTTTGGGGTTTTAGTTAATTACTGGTTGACAGATAGACAAAGGTGCACCTTGTTCTCTTTGATAAGCCGTTTGCACTGAAGGAAGTACCAATACGGTGTGTTTCTGCGACCGGTCCGAGATTTGAATTCTTCCAAGTCGTTCTCCTCCATCCCGTCCTCACGGAACATCATCTCATGCAACTCCGGGCTGGTCTTCCGAAAAACCCGTCTAGAGGAAAAATCAGCGGACAGGGAGCCGCAGTCCTCCCCTCCCATGCCACTCACGGATCCAGGATGAGAAGAAGCCGGTGTCTCCGGAGCACATCTGGTTCTTCTCGAACTCACAGACTTTACAGCCACAGACTCAGTAAAACCTCTTCGACTGACCCGGTAAACCGGGTTTCTAGATCGTAAGGTCGACAGAGGTTGTGTCTGAGCATATCTGATGTAGTGTGCTATACTTCTACCGTTCCTCACGCTTGACCGTAAAACACACAGCAACATGGTTGCTAGATACTAAAGTTACAAATGTACCGGAATTAAACGGGCATGTATGAACGAGCAGGCTAACTTGTTGAAGCTACTATGAAAGTAGCATTAGATAAACATGCACACATCCAGTATGATCATATGATAATACATTAGTCTTATGTTTAGATACCAACCATTTGGTTTCCACTTCCTGTTAGCGTGCAGGGGAACGCGTGCGTATATTTACCAGACTAAACAGGTCGATTATCGAGACAAGTTCTGATGAAGAAGCTAACAGCAAAAATATTTAAACGATGTTGTTAAACAACCTCATATATATTTGACATGTTGCTTGATAGAACTACACATATTTATATTGTTTTTAACCAATCTGACCGACAATAAATCGGTGAGGGATTAAAACAACGGTCAGATTGTGAGGTCGGACTTCTTCGACGGTTTCGTCTGCACTCCATTGAGTGTTAAAGAAATACTGACACCTACAGGACATCTTGAAAACAGCATAATTAGAAATCTATTATTGTTTTCACCTTTACTGGTTTAATTCAAACACCAACAACACTAGCGATAAAACACCATTCTTATTGATGGTTGAGAGCCCTGGGGAAAAGCCCCAAATTGTTTGGTTGAATTGTGGTCAGGTTGGACTTTTAGTTATTGAAATGTTTTCATGGCAGCATCGCATCTAATTGGTTCTCTCAGCCGTCCAATCAGCGGCAGCAGTAGGCGGGACACGACAGCATTTCATCTATCGAGCTGTTATTTAACTAGCAGTGTAACTTGTTATCAAAGCCAGTAAAAGTTACACATTTCATCAGGCTGAGGTAATTAATAAAAGATAATCTAACATGCCAGGTAATTAATAGAAGATAATCTAAAATGCCAGGTAATTAATAGAAGATAATCTAACATGCCAGGTAATTAATAGAAGATAATGTAACATGTCATGTAATTAATAGAAGATAATCTAACATGCCAGGTAATTAATAGAAGATAATCTAACATGTCAGGTAATTAATAGAAGATAAGCAAAACATGACAGGTAATAAATAGAAGATAAGCTAACATGTCAGGAAATTAATAGAAGATAAGCTAATATGTCCGTAATCTTGGAGTAGTCTTTGATCCAACTCTCTCGTTTGAGCCCCACATCAAGTCGATCACCAAATCAGCCTTCTTTCACCTCCGGAACATCTCCCGGCTCCGCCCATCCCTCACAGACCCGGTTGCTGAGACCCTCATACATGCTTTAGAAACATCACGTCTGGACTACAATGGCATCCTGTTGGGGGTGTCTGGAAAAGCCTTGGTCAGGCTTCAATACGTTCAAAACTCAGCTGCAAGAGTCCTTAAACGTATCAAACACTGGGAACAACATTACTCCCACACTGCAACACTTCCCATCAAGTGTCGCATACATTATAACATCCTGCTTCTTACATACAAGGCCCTCCATGGCCCCTTCCTACCTCTCTGACCTCATTCACTTTCACACCTCATCTCGTAGTCTCTGCTCCGCCAACGCTGGATTGCTTGCTGTCCCAAAAACGAGACTTTGTACAATGGGGGATTTGCTGCATGAATTCTTATACTGCTCTTAGAGCACTGTATCACATTGGCTGCTCTATACTCAACATTACCATACACAGCATTACCATACAAAACATTACCATACAGTGTTCTGTGGATGGAGGCAGTGGGTTAGGGTTTCTCCTTGCCACGTTTTATACACAGAGCATGATAGCATGTAAATTGCTTAATTGTAACATGTAATATACCTGTACCAAAGCATCCACATTCGTTAGGGTTAGCCCTAGGGTTATGTACCTCCACTCAATTTGGGTTAGCCCTAGGGTTATGTACCTCCACTCAATTAGGGTTAGCCCTAGGGTTATGTACCTCCACTCAATTTGGGTTAGCCCTAGGGTTATGTACCTCCACTCAATTAGGGTTAGCCCTAGGGTTATGTACCTCCACTCAATTAGGGTTAGCCCTAGGGTTATGTACCTCCACTCAATTTGGGTTAGCCCTAGGGTTATGTACCTCCACTCAATTAGGGTTAGCCCTAGGGTTATGTACCTCCACTCAATTTGGGTTAGCCCTAGGGTTATGTACCTCCACTCAATTAGGGTTAGCCCTAGGGTTATGTACCTCCACTCAATTAGGGTTAGCCCTAGGGTTATGTACCTCCACTCAATTAGGGTTAGCCCTAGGGTTATGTACCTCCACTCAATTAGGGTTAGCCCTACTCCAGGTCAATTACCTCCACTCAATTAGGTTAGCCCTAGGTTATGTACCTCCACTCAATTTGGGTTAGCCCTAGGTTATGTACCTCCACTCAATTAGGGTTAGCCCTAGGGTTATGTACCTCCACTCAATTAGGGTTAGCCCTAGGGTTATGTACCTCCACTCAATTAGGTTAGCCCTAGGTTATGTACCTCCACTCAATTAGGGTTAGCCCTAGGGTTATGTACCTCCACTCAATTAGGGTTAGCCCTAGGGTTATGTACCTCCACTCAATTAGGGTTAGCCCTAGGGTTATGTACCTCCACTCAATTAGGGTTAGCCCTAGGGTTATGTACCTCCACTCAATTAGGGTTAGCCCTAGGGTTATGTACCTCCACTCAATTAGGGTTAGCCCTAGGTTATGTACCTCCACTCAATTAGGGTTAGCCCTAGGGTTATGTACCTCCACTCAATTAGGGTTAGCCCTAGGGTTATGTACCTCCACTCAATTAGGGTTAGCCCTAGGTTATGTACCTCCACTCAATTAGGGTTAGCCCTAGGTTATGTACCTCCACTCAATTAGGGTTAGCCCTAGGGTTATGTACCTCCACTCAATTAGGTTAGCCCTAGGGTTATGTACCTCCACTCAATTAGGGTTAGCCCTAGGTTATGTACCTCCACTCAATTAGGGTTAGCCCTAGGTTATGTACCTCCACTCAATTAGGGTTAGCCCTAGGGTTATGTACCTCCACTCAATTAGGGTTAGCCCTAGGGTTATGTACCAATTAGGGTTCCACTCAATCAATTAGGGTTAGCCCTAGGGTTATGTACCTCCACTCAATTAGGGTTAGCCCTAGGGTTATGTACCTCCACTCAATTAGGGTTAGCCCTGGGGATATGTACCTCCACTCAATTAGGGTTAGCCCTAGGTTATGTACCTCCACTCAATTAGGGTTTAGGTTATGTACCTCCACTCAATTAGGTTAGGGTTATGTACCTCCACCAATTAGGGTTATGTACCTCCACTCAATTAGGTTAGCCCTAGGTTATGTACCTCCACTCAATTAGGGTTAGCCCTAGGGTTATGTACCTCCACTCAATTAGGTTAGCCCTAGGTTATGTACCTCCCCTCAATTAGGGTTAGCCCTAGGTTATGTACCTCCACTCAATTAGGGTTAGCCCTAGGTTATGTACCTCCACTCAATTAGGGTTAGCCCTAGGGTTATGTACCTCCACTCAATTAGGGTTAGCCCTAGGGTTATGTACCTCCCCTCAATTAGGGTTAGCCCTAGGGTTATGTACCTCCACTCAATTAGGGTTAGCCCTAGGGTTATGTACCTCCACTCAATTAGGGTTAGCCCTAGGGTTATGTACCTCCACTCAATTAGGGTTAGCCCTAGGGTTATGTACCTCCACTCAATTAGGGTTAGCCCTAGGGTTATGTACCTCCACTCAATTAGGGTTAGCCCTGGGGTTATGTACCTCCACTCAATTAGGGTTAGCCCTAGGGTTATGTACCTCCACTCAATTAGGGTTATGTACCTCCACTCAATTAGGGTTAGCCCTAGGGTTATGTACCTCCACTCAATCATTCAGGTTTTACCCTAAGATTGTTCTGGTCTTTATATTCATTTTTTAATGTACATACAGACATTTTTAATTAGAACAACTCTCAGGTGGACCAGATCACATTCCTGAGACCAGTAATCAGATATTCTCTATCTAGTGCTCTATTTTGTACCAGATGACATCATGTTCACAGTTCACTTGGCTTTATCCAGTCATGTCGACTGTCTCAAATTCCATACTCTCTAATTGGCTAGCTGCCTCTTCAATCTCTAACAGTACCACGGTAACAAGGTCTGTGAGGCTTTGATTGGCTAGCTGCCTCCAGATTTGTTTGGCATCACCATGGTCTGTAACACTCCGATTGGCTCGTTGACTCGTCACTCTCTGGCATCACGACGCTGATGAGGGTGGGACTTGAGCAATGCGGCTTTGGAACAGGGTCAGCTGATCAAGCAGTGGGAGGGGCATGTCTCTGATGACCAATGGGAGGTCCTCGTGAATTAGAGGGTAGACGACCACGTTGAGGGCCGGGCGATCCACAGAAAAACTACAGGAAGGTGATAGAGGAGTAGCAAAGATAGAGGAGTAGTGGTGATAAAGGAGTAGCAGAGACAGGGAAGTAGCGGAGACAGGGGAGTAGCGGAGACAGGGGAGTAGCGGAGACAGGGGAGTAGCGGAGACAGGGGAGTAGCGGAGACAGGGGAGTAGCGGAGACAGGGGAGTAGCGGAGACAGGGGAGTAGCGGAGACAGGGGAGTAGCGGAGACAGGGGAGTAGCGGAGACAGGGGAGTAGCGGAGACAGGGGAGTAGCGGAGACAGGGGAGTAGCGGAGACAGGGGAGTAGCGGAGACAGGGGAGTAGCGGAGACAGGGGAGTAGCGGAGACAGGGGAGTAGCGGAGACAGGGGAGTAGCGGAGACAGGGGAGTAGCGGAGATAGAGGAGTAGCGGAGACAGGGGAGTAGCGGAGACAGGGGAGTAGCGGAGACAGGGGAGTAGCGGAGATAGAGGAGTAGCGGAGATAGAGGAGTAGCGTGATAGAGGAGTAGCGGTGATAGAGGAGTAGCGGTGATAGAGGAGTAGCGGAGATAGAGGAGTAGCGGTGATAGAGGAGTAGCGTGATAGAGGAGTAGCGGAGATAGAGGAGTAGCGGTGATAGAGGAGTAGCGGTGATAGAGGAGTAGCGGTGATAGAGGAGTAGCGGTGATAGAGGAGTAGCGGTGATAGAGGAGTAGCGGTGATGGAGGAGTAGCAGAGATGTATTTATATTTTTTTCGCGGAAGGCCGATCACAGTAATACTGAGTATCACACAGTACCACCAAGTAGTACTGAGTGTCATAGTGTGTCAGAGTAGTATTAAGTAGTTCCCTAACCCGAGTAGTACCGTGTAGTACCGGAAAGTACTGTACGGAAGTACGGAAAGTAGCGCCGGTTAGTACCGAGTATCGCCGGTTAGTACCGAGTATCGCCGGTTAGTACCGAGTATCGCCGGTTAGTAGGGGTGTTACGAGATCTCGCGAGATTAAAATGCGACGAGATTTCTCGTCGAGGTGAAAAGTTGTCTCGTGAGTTGTGATGTCAGCGTGTATGGAACGCCAAGTGGCTGAAAACGTGACACACTTCAAGCATTTCTTGTGGCTGAAAACATTCAAATCAAGTGTACATTTGTGAAATACAAGCGCTGACATCGCCTGTTATTAGACGTCTGTCTCCTCATGCCGTCCAAAGCGAGTGTCAAAAGTGCATTTCACGCGATCACATAGACGTTCAAAACGCCTGTTCTACAACGCACGTTGTCTAATAAGACATTAGAAACGCCTGTAATGATGTATTTTCGCTTCATCTGTTCAAGTGTATCTACATGTTTTTTGCACTCGCTTACTTCTAGTGTAATGTCATTCTTACACTAGTCGTTTACGTCTTTAATTTTGGACGCTCGTAATTCGTCGGTCTTTCTCAGACGCTCGTCGGACCTTGGCACCATTCATTTTCATTTTTAAGGCTACAGCGCATGCGGATTTTGAGAAGCTGATATAATCTTTTTCATGACATTTCAAAACATTTGTTTCTGTTTGCACTTGTAGTTTTGAGAGAGCAATACTTTGGTTATGGACACACTTACTGTTTGCATTTAATGTGTTATTTCTGTTAATGTGTTATATTTGTTTTATTTATACAGTTTTATATTTTTTTATGTTCGATTTGTGGAAAGGAGTTAGATTTTTCATGTGAAATACAGGGGAGAAGCCAGTTGGTAGTTTATAGCAAAATATTTTGCAGTGTTTGCATGTCCTTTACTGCATAGAATTCATTAAAATAATATTAATTACAAGTTGATTTTAAAATGCACCTAAATTGTTTTGCATTTTGTGATTTTCAGTTGAATAATAGAGTATTTTCCATTCACATATCATCATTAAGGATTTCTTAAAAATTTTGTAAAAATCTCTTGTCTCGTTCTCGTGAACCCAATCTCGTGTCTCGTCTCGTGGAGTAAGCGTCTCGTCACACCCTTACCGGTTAGTACCGTGTATCGCCGGTTAGCACCGTGTATCGCCGGTTAGCACCGAGTATCGCCGGTTAGCACAGAGTATCGCCGGTTAGCACCGAGTATCGCCGGTTAGTACAGAGTAGTTCCTGAAAATATTTTCGCACTCGCGCACACACACACACACACACGTGCGGGCACACACACACACGTGCGGGCACACACACACACGTGCGGGCACACACACACACGTGCGGGCACACACACACACGTGCGGGCACACACACACACGTGCGGGCACACACACACACACACACGTGCGGGCACACACACACGTGCGGGCACACACACACGTGCGGGCACACACACACACGTGCGGGCACACACACACGTGCGGGCACACACACACGTGCGCGCACTCACACACGCGCGCGCACTCACACACGCACACACTCACACGTGCACACACTCACACGTGCACACACTCACCGGTCCAGCAGTGTTTTCTGCAGTGTGCGACTTGCCACTAGAGGTCCGCCCATGAACATGTGACACACCATGACGTCATGGCAACGCTCCATGAAGGTAACCACGGCATCTGGGTTGAAGGTTCCGTTCCGAGAGACAAGACAGAGGCGGCGGAGATGAGAACAGCACGACAACGCCTCCCAAAATGCATTGCTACACACCAGATAGGGCTGCTCCAACCTGCACACACAAACCGCACACACTGAGTGTGAGGACTGGCAATATTGAACCTGTAAAAAAAAAACTCTTAATGGTTCGACTACATGGTTAGTCCTGACCCATATATGTACTCATATAGTCCTAACCCATATATGTACTCATGTAGTCCTGACCCATATATGTACTCATAGTCCTGACCCATATACGTACTCATATAGTCCTAACCCATATACATACTCATGTAGTCCTAACCCATATATGTACTCATGTAGTCCTGACCCATATATGTACTCATATAGTCCTGACCCATATATGTACTCATATAGTCCTAACCCATATATGTACTCATATAGTCCTGACCCATATATGTACTCATGTATGACCCATATAGTCCTAGTCCTAACCCATATATGTACTCATGTAGTCCTCCTAACCCATATATGTACTCATGTAGTCCTCCTAACCCATATATGTATATGTACTCATATAGTCCTAACCCATATATGTACTTATATAGTCCTCCTAGTCCTAACCCATATACATATACGTACTCATATAGTCCTAACCCATATACGTACTCATGTAGTCCTAACCCATATATGTACTCATATAGTCCTGACCCATATATGTACTCATAGTCCTATGTACCTAAGTCCTAACCCATATACAAACTCATGTAGTCCTAACCCATATATGTACCTAGTCCTAACCCATATATGTACTCATATAGTCCTGACCCATATACAAACTCATGTAGTCCTATATGTACTCATGTAGTCCTAACCCATATACAAACTCATGTAGTCCTGACCCATATATGTACTCATCATATAGTCCTGTACCCTAACCCATATATGTACTCATATAGTCCTAACCCATATATGTACTCATATAGTCCTAACCCATATATGTACTCATATAGTCCTAACCCATATATGTACTCATGTAGTCCTAACCCATATACAAACTCATGTAGTCCTGACCCATATATGTACTCATATAGTCCTGACCCATATATGTACTCATATAGTCCTAACCCATATATGTACTCATATAGTCCTAACCCATATATGTACTCATATAGTCCTAACCCATATATGTACTCATGTAGTCCTAACCATATATACTAACCCATATATAGTCCTGACCCATATATGTACTCATGTAGTCCTAACCCATATATGTACTCATATAGTCCTAACCCATATATGTACTCATGTAGTCCTAACCCATATACGTACTCATGTAGTCCTAACCCATATAGTCCTAACCTCATGTAGTCCTAACCCATATATGTACTCATATAGTCCTAACCCATATATGTACTCATGTAGTCCTAACCCATATATGTACTCATGTAGTCCTAACCCATATATGTACTCATGTAGTCCTAACCCATATATGTACTCATGTAGTCCTAACCCATATATGTACTCATGTAGTCCTAACCCATATATGTACTCATGTAGTCCTAACCCATATATGTACTCATATAGTCCTAACCCATATATGTACTCATGTAGTCCTAACCCATATACGTACTCATGTAGTCCTAACCCATATATGTACTCATGTAGTCCTAACCCATATACGTACTTATGTAGTCCTAACCCATATATGTACTCATGTAGTCCTAACCCATATATGTACTCATGTAGTCCTAACCCATATATGTACTCATGTAGTCCTGACCCATATATGTACTCATGTAGTCCTGACCCATATACGTACTCATGTAGTCCTAACCCATATATGTACTCATGTAGTCCTAACCCATATATGTACTCATGTAGTCCTAACCCATATATGTACTCATGTAGTCCTAACCCATATATGTACTCATGTAGTCCTGACCCATATATGTACTCATATAGTCCTAACCCATATATGTACTCATGTAGTCCTGACCCATATATGTACTCATATAGTCCTGACCCATATATGTACTCATGTAGTCCTGACCCATATATGTACTCATGGTTAATAGCAGTCAGACTAACTTTTAAGCCTAAACGTAACCTTTCTTTTAACCATAACCCTAAAATTAGCCCCAACACACACATCTCACCGTAACTCTGTAAGCTGACTGCAGTTTCTCAGTGTGTCCAGCAGGGCGGTGCTGTAGTTCCAGGTCTTTAAGGACCCCAGGTTGGCCACAGATAATGCCCTGAGGTCCCGGCAGAGCTCGGCCACCCGAACCAACCCTGTCCCCTTCAGGACCCCTGGAAGCCCAGCCAACGTTAACCTCCGCAGCCCCCGAAAACCCCCGAGAGTCGCAATGTGTGTGTCCCCCACGCCGCGTGCCAAGACACACACTCTCTGCTCCGTACACACCCGGGAACAGGGCTCGAGGCGGGGGAGGGCGGAAACGAAACCTGGACAAGTCAGCTCAAGTTCCTCCAGAGAGGGGCAGCCGGCCAACATGGTACCCAGCCCGGAGGTGCTCTCACTGGGGAGAGAGTCATCTACGCCGGGCTTGTAGGTCTGGAGCCCCACTCTGGATGGTCTCTTCAGTCCCAGCAGCAGATAGGAGGGTGTGTGTGAGGGTGTGTGTGAGGGTGTGTGTGACCCGTCAGACAGGGCACAAGCAGGCAGAGCCAGAGAGCGGAGGTGTGTTAGTTTGGCCAGACTGGTACACAGATGTGTGCTGCCCTCCAAACCAGGTGTGTGCATGTTGTCATGGTGATAGTGTGTGTGTGACAGGTTGAGGTGTGATAAGTTGGGACAGCCAATAACTAGCCGGCTCATTGCCTCTGCAACAAGTTCTTCATCTGCTCGTGCCCCGCTGCACTCTGGGAAATTGGAGACATGGCCTATCCCGCTGAGGTTTAGGCTGACCAATCGCGTTGAGTCTCTAACTCCAACGCCGATCAGCGATTGGATGACGGTTTGTCGTAAAGCAGGGCAACGGGAGAAGTTCAGGTGCTTGGGTGCATTGCTAAGCAGGGCCTGCCCTAGCAACGAGGTGTCCAACCAGGAGCGAGGCAGCTGTAGGGCTTCCAGGTCGCCATGCCGACCGAGACTGAGGGCGAGTGAGGATGCAGCAGTCCAGTGGGCGGGGTTAGGACCAGGAACTGAAACCAAGAAGCAACGGAGACGCTCTGGAACACGAACACTGAAGACAGCCAGGTAGAGAAGAAGAAGAGTCTGGTTCACCTACACGCATACAGAAACACACAATATTAGAAAACACACACACAAAACACACACACACAATATTAGAAAGCACACACACAATATTAGAAAACACACACAATATTAGAAAACACACACAATATTAGAAAACACACACAATATTAGAAAACACACACAATATTAGAAAACACACACAATATTAGAAAACACACACAATATTAGAAAACACACACAAACACAAAACAACCAATACATGATGTGTTTCTGATAGACCCCTCCCACCTCTCCAGGAGCCAGACGGGCTGTGAATTCCTCCAGTTGTTGATAGTGAGGAACACTGCTCTGTTCCATCATAAGATGACAGCACACACTGGCCCCGTCCCTGTACACACACACACACACACACACACATTAACACATAAACCTATCCTGTGTGTGTGTGTAACACTGCTCTGTCCCATCATAAGATGACAGCACACACTGGCCCCGTCCCTGTACACACACACACACACACACACACATTAACACATAAACCTATCCTGTGTGTGTGTGTAACACTGCTCTGTCCCATCATAAGATGACAGCACACACTGGCCCCGTCCCTGTACACACACACACACACACACACACACACACACATTAACACATAAACCCATCCTGTGTGTGTGTGTGTGTAACACTGCTCTGTCCCATCATATGACAGCACACACTGGCCCCGTCCCTGTACACACACACACACACACACACACACATTAACACATAAACCCATCCTGTGTGTGTGTGTGTAACACTGCTCTGTCCCATCATATGACAGCACACACTGGCCCCGTCCCTGTACACACACACACACACACACACACACACACATTAACACATAAACCCATCCTGTGTGTGTGTGTGTGTGTGTAACACTGCTCTGTCCCATCATATGACAGCACACACTGGCCCCGTCCCTGTACACACACACACACACACACACACATTAACACATAAACCCATCCTGTGTGTGTGTGTGTAACACTGCTCTGTCCCATCATAAGATGACAGCACACACTGGCCCCGTCCCTGTACACACACACACACACACACACACACACACACACACACATTAACACATAAACCTATCCTGTGTGTGTGTGTGTGTGTGTGTGTGTAACACTGCTCTGTCCCATCATAAGATGACAGCACACACTGGCCCCGTCCCTGTACACACACACACACACACACACACACACACACACACATTAACACATAAACCTATCCTGTGTGTGTGTGTGTGTGTGTGTGTGTAACACTGCTCTGTCCCATCATAAGATGACAGCACACACTGGCCCCGTCCCTGTACACACACACACACACACACACACACACACACACACACACACACACATTAACACATAAACCTATCCTGTGTGTGTGTGTGTGTGTAACACTGCTCTGTCCCATCATCAGACGACAGCACCGGCTCCGTCCCTGTACATAGACACACACACACACACACACACATTAACACTAACACATAAACCCTTCCTGTGTGTGTGTGTGTTTGTGTGTCTGCATGCTTCACCTGGTGACGTCAGGTATGTCCAGCTGCAGGTAGAGTTTAAGGAGGTGGGAGCAGCAGGGAACAACCCCGTAACTGGGAGTCAGAAGTGTCTGTCTTAGCTCACACAGCCGTGACAGCGAATCACGGGCCTCCCCACTCAGCTGGGCAGAGTCAAAACCCGGTGCCACATCGAAAGCAAGGGACTTGAGGAAGGACAGCGAGGACAGGAGACGGGAAAGACGAAGAGAGGTGAGACGACATCCTGATAGGTCCAGACGCACCACAGAGCGACAGCCAATCAGCTTATCAATAGTGGAGCCAGATAACCAATAACAGCCGTTCAGGCTGAGGGACTGGACGTGATTGGATAGATGCTTCAGCACCTGGCGAACAGTAGCATCGCTGGCCTGAAAGGGTTAAAAAAATATTTATCGGAGTATGAATGTCACAGAGCTGAAAGAGTTAAAAAAAAGATGTATCATAGTGTGTGTGTGTCACAGTGTAACTAACAACTCTAATAAAGTGTGAACAGGTTTACGCTGTACAGAAAAAGCATCATATTATCCTGACAAGACACTCACTGCATTAAAGCTGTGTGTGTGTGTGTGTGTGTGTGTGTGTGTGTGTGTGTTACCGTGTATTCCTCAGGTAGTGTTCTGTGGTCAACAGTGTGTGTGTGTGTGTGTGTGTGTGTGTGTGTGTTACCGTATAATCCTCAGACAGTGTGACAGTGGACAACAGTGTCTTGTCATAACAGAGTGTGTGTAGTTTACGACAGGTCCTCGACACGTTATTCAGAAGATCAGAGGTGGAAACGTGGCATAGAATATTCAAGAGGATCTCATCCGAGAAATCTGACATCCCGATCGACCCGGACACAAACCCCTCCTGTACACATCAAGAGACAGACAGATAAACAGCAGACAAACAAATAAACAGACAGATAAACAATTTTAACTCGTCTCTAGCTGTGTAGTACAGAACTGTAGTGTGGTTAGCAGCTGGTTTAACTGGTCACTAGCTTACATTAGCTGTGTAGTACAGAACTGTAGTGTGGTTAGCAGCTGGTTTAACTGGTCACTAGCTTACATTAGCTGTGTAGTACAGAACTGTAGTGTGGTTAGCAGCTGGTTTAACTGGTCACTAGCTTACATTAGCTGTGTAGTACAGAACTGTAGTGTGGTTAGCAGCTGGTTTAACTGGTCACTAGCTTACATTAGCTGTGTAGTACAGAACTGTAGTGTGGTTAGCAGCTGGTTTAACTGGTCACTAGCTTACATTAGCTGTGTAGTACAGAACTGTAGTGTGGTTAGCAGCTGGTTTAACTGGTCACTAGCTTACATTAGCTGTGTAGTACAGAACTGTAGTGTGGTTAGCAGCTGGTTTAACTGGTCACTAGCTTACATTAGCTGTGTAGTACAGAACTGTAGTGTGGTTAGCAGCTGGTTTAACTGGTAACTAGCTTACATTAGCTGTGTAGTACAGAACTGTAGTGTGGTTAGCAGCTGGTTTAACTGGTCACTAGCTTACATTAGCTGTGTAGTACAGAACTGTAGTGTGGTTAGCAGCTGGTTTAACTGGTCATTAGCTTACATTAGCTGTTAGTACAGAACTGTAGTGTGGTTAAGCTGGTTTAACTGCTAACTAGCTTACATTAGCTGTGTAGTACAGAACTGTAGTGTGGTTACAGCTGGTTTAAACTGCTTACATTAGCTGTGTAGTACAGTTAGTGTGGTTAGCAGCTGGTTTAACTGGTCACTAGCTTACATTAGCTGTGTAGTACAGAACTGGTTAGCAGCTGGTTTAACTGGTCACTAGCTTACATTAGCTGTGTAGTACAGAACTGTAGTGTGGTTAGCAGCTGGTTTAAGCCGGTTTAACTGGTCACTAGCTTACATTAGCTGTGTAGTACAGAACTGTAGTGTGGAGCAGCTGGTTTAACTGGTCACTAGCTTACATTAGCTGTGTAGTACAGAACTGTAGTGTGGTTAGCAGCTGGTTTAACTGGTCACTAGCTTACATTAGCTGTGTAGTACAGAACTGTAGTGTGGTTAGCAGCTGGTTTAACTGGTCACTATCTTACATTAGCAGTACAGAACTGTAGTGTGGTTAGCAGCTGGTTTAACTGGTCACTAGCTTACATTAGCTGTGTAGTACAGAACTGTAGTGTGGTACAGCAGCTGGTTTAACTGGTCACTAGCTTACATTAGCTGTGTAGTACAGAACTGTAGTACAGAACTGTAGTGTGGTTAGCAGCTGGTTTAACTGGTCACTAGCTTACATTAGCTGTGTAGTACAGAACTGTAGTGTGGTTAGCAGCTGGTTTAACTGGTCACTAGCTTACATTAGCTGTGTAGTACAGAACTGTAGTGTGGTTAGCAGCTGGTTTAACTGGTCACTAGCTTACATTAGCTGTGTAGTACAGAACTGTAGAGCAGCTGGTTTAACTGGTAACTAGCTTACATTAGCTGTTAGTACAGAACTGTAGTGTGGTTGCAGCTGGTTTAACTGGTCACTAGCTTACATTAGCTGTGTAGTACAGAACTGTAGTGTGGTTAGCAGCTGGTTTAACTGGTCACTAGCTTACATTAGCTGTGTAGTACAGAACTGTAGTGTGGTTAGCAGCTGGTTTAACTGGTCACTAGCTTACATTAGCTGTGTAGTACAGAACTGTAGTGTGGTTAGCAGCTGGTTTAACTGGTCACTAGCTTACATTAGCTGTGTAGTACAGAACTGTAGTGTGGTTAGCAGCTGGCTGGTTTACAAGCTGTAGTACAGAACTAGCTTAGCTGGTTTAACTGGTAGCATTAGCTGTAGTACAGAACTGTAGTGTGGTTAGCAGCTGGTTTAACTGGTCACTAGCTTACATTAGCTGTGTAGTACAGAACTGTAGTGTGGTTAGCAGCTGGTTTAACTGGTCACTAGCTTACATTAGCTGTGTAGTACAGAACTGTAGTGTGGTTAGCAGCTGGTTTAACTGGTCACTAGCTTACATTAGCTGTGTAGTACAGAACTGTAGTGTGGTTAGCAGCTGGTTTAACTGGTCACTAGCTTACATTAGCTGTGTAGTACAGAACTGTAGTGTGGTTAGCAGCTGGTTTAACTGGTAACTAGTTTACATTAGCTGTGTAGTACAGAACTGTAGTGTGGTTAGCAGCTGGTTTAACTGGTCACTAGCTTACATTAGCTGTGTAGTACAGAACTGTAGTGTGGTTAGCAGCTGGTTTAACTGGTAACTAGCTTACATTAGCTGTGTAGTACAGAACTGTAGTGTGGTTAGCAGCTGGTTTAACTGGTTTACATTAGCTGGTCAGAACTGTAGTGTGGTTAGCAGCTGGTTTAACTGGTCACTAGCTTACATTAGCTGTGTAGTACAGAACTGTAGTTAGCAGCTGGTTTAACTGGTCACTAGCTTACATTAGCTGTGTAGTACAGAACTGTAGTTAGCAGCTGGTTTAACTGGTCACTAGCTTACATTAGCTGTGTAGTACAGAACTGTAGTGTGGTTAGCAGCTGGTTTAACTGGTCATTAGCTTACATTAGCTGTGTAGTACAGAACTGTAGTGTGGTTAGCAGCTGGTTTAACTGGTAACTAGCTTACATTAGCTGTGTAGTACAGAACTGTAGTGTGGTGAGCAGCGAGTTTAACTCGGGGTTTCCTGGTTTTGTACCAACCTGTAACATTTGATTTTCCATATCGTCTTCCCCTATTTCTCCTCGTACAGATAAACTCATTGTTGTCCCGGTTTAACTGTTCGTAGGAAAACGTCTATTGGCTTGACCAATATCTGGTGGCACGACCGGAACAAAATATCACATAGTTCATGTGTTCCACCCGGAATTAAACACGGACCGTTTCCGGATGCTGCATATTTAAAAGTTCCCCAATAGAATACAAAATCATTAGGAATTGTAATTCCTAATATCATTTATACAGAAAAAAAATATTTGCGTCGTCATTCCATTATTATTTGCTTTTCTGTCGATATTTAAAGGAAAATCTCTTCTTTTACGGTTGCACCCCATTTTAAGCAGGACCTGTTAGATGTCGCTGTCCTAAATGTCCCAGTTTTTTGTTTTCCAATTCAATTAAATATATATCCGCCAGAGACTCTCGTCTTTAGGTAGGAGAAACGAAATGACGAAACTGTAATTCACTACTGATCTATACATTTTTCAATACCAAATAGTTGTAACTGGTATTATAATCATGTTGATCTACTATAGACTGTTGCAAAGCTATAGTCATTTACTGTCTGTTGGTGTTAGAAACTGGACAGTTAATTAGGAACATGTCTAGTACCTGTTCAGACCCCCTGGGATTTTACAGGACATTCAGCTGTTACTGCTGGATGGTGCCATTGGCGATGGGAGTGCAGTACATTCATTAGTGATGTGCGGATCGATACTAAAGTATCGATATTTACGATACCAACCACTCCTGCTCTAGTATCGATTCTCATATAAAAAGATCGATATTAAAACTCAGTAGCCTAATTTAAAGTGAGTGTTTATGTTATCATAAGTAACTTTTTGTCACGGGAAAAGTCTAATTATTTCCGGTTAGGGGAATGAACTAATCCTTCCGCCGGTCAGTAGTGTGCACTGTGGCTTTGTGAATGAGCCGGCCGCTGAATACCTATTGGCTGCAGCAGCCCTTTTAAATTTCCGGATACGAAGACTAGTGCAAACTGCATCATAGCATGTATTCCACCTACATTGAGCTATGGGAGTAGCTCTGTCATATGTCTGTCAGATTGGCCTACAATATGGATGTTATCTTACAAATATATACTTTCTAACAAAGTTAGAGAAACCATTTTCAAGATTACACATAGATTTTACCCATCAAACGTTAGAATTTCTAAATACATTAAGAATGTGGACGAAAAATGTACCTTTTGTCAATTTGAGACAGAAACCTTAGAACATTTGTTTTTCAGTTGTATCTATGTGAACATGTTTTGGATTGACCTTCAAATAGACATGGGGAATAGATTTGATAAGGAGATCCATCTAAAAACTCAAGATGTTCTTCTTGTCTTTGAGGACTCCAAGCTTTCCAAAACTGAGAAATATGTATTAAATTTGTTTTTAATCCTTGCTAAATTCTATATCCATAAAATGAAATTTCTTAACAAAAAACCTTATTATTCTGTATTTGTAAAGACTGATTTGAATGTCTACTTTGCCATGCTGAATTCAATGACCCCAGCTAGGAATGTAATTAAATCAATTGATTGTTTGAAGCTTTTCAACTTTATATGATTTCTAACAAGCCCATGTTTTTTTGTTTTTACTTCTATATCACTTGTACTATCTGTAATATGTGCATGTGCTGATTGTATATGTTGAAAATGATGTACAATAAAAAATAAATAAAAAAAAGACTAGTGCAAACTGACTAGGCTTTAACCCGCCCCCTGACTTCTGACGGGTGACGAGAGATTTATTTTCCTGCAGCAAATTACACCGTGGATGAATGAAAGTATAAATAAATGTGAAGAAATGAAAACGTAAATCTATATACACACACACACAAGTACATGTAACATTTATATATTTATTCTCATTTAATTTGTAATTTATAAATTGTGTACGTCCATTATTTATGTATGCATTTATTTATTTCGTTCTGGCCCCTATAATCCTCCATAGTTGTCTCACACTACGAATAAAATACTTTAAGTATTGGTATCGGGGATACCAGCCTGGTATTACTTGGTATCGGATCAAATAGGAATTAAGTGGTGTCGCACATCACTAACATTCATGCCAACAGCCTGATCCATCTCATTTAGTAGAGGGCTGCCCCTGTCAGGAGACTGTTTACCCAGGATGCATCAGAACAGTGTTTATTACATGCTCACAGGAGTTTCACATTTCAGCTTGAGTAGAAACTACTAGTACTGTTTACAATAGTCCATCTGTTAAATAACATCAGAATAGGGTTAAGCTGTTGTGCACAACTTGACACAGAACTGGCATTTTTCCACAGGAGACAAATTCTTATGAAATCATGAGAAATAAGCCAAAAAGGTGTCCAGTAAGCATGAATTGCATGTGGAAATTGAGGCACAGTCATGATGGCACTTACATAAGTGTTAACTGCAGGCTAAGTGTGCATTTGAGACAAACATTAGCATACAATATAGCAACATAAGGTTAAATCAGGAGTTAAGAGGCAAAATAATTTCATTTGACATGTGCACTTTATTGGTTTGTATGTCGACAGACAAATAGACCCATCAGCTCGACCCCACCTCCCCCAGAGAAGAGGGTAACACCTTCACTTACAGAGCAAGCCTGTTTGCATAACAGAACAAACTGGACTGCATGTTTAAGGCCAAAAGTACAAAAACATTGTTTTCATAGCATTCTATAATTTACATAGGCCCAACCCTGTGACCCGAGTCCTGGATCCTGGGGTCAAACACCTCTATAGAGGTCAATAAAGGTAGTGGTACAAACATTACTATTAACATCTGGAGTCTAAACCAAAACATGGCTCCCAAACATCATGACATCACATCCTGCCCATCACACAAATCAGAAGGCTCTCAGAAGCCAGTGGAGAGGAGCACAGTGACCAGGGAGTGTGTGGTGTGCAGAGTCTTGGTTGGAATGGGAGGGACAGAGTCTCTATGGTAGTCTGCTTGTTTAGAAGCATTTGCGGTGGACGATGGAGGGGCCAGACTCGTCGTACTCCTGCTTGCTGATCCACATCTGCTGGAAGGTGGACAGAGAAGCCAGGATGGAGCCTCCAATCCAGACAGAGTATTTACGCTCTGGTGGGGCGATAATCTGTGGGGGAAACAGAAGGTTAGATGGGCTTAAATGTAGTTCTGTCATATGACCACATGGTTTCTGGCAAGAAGATTAAATCTACCAGTTCAGGGGTCAGTTGGGTTATAGAGTTCTCAATGCCATTAACCACCAGGTCACTGATCAACAGTCATGTCAGAGTAGAGAAACTTGGTTAAGTGCAGTCACATCTCACCTTGATCTTCATGGTGGTTGGAGCAAGGGAGGTGATCTCCTTCTGCATTCTGTCAGCGATGCCAGGGTACATGGTGGTGCCACCAGACAGCACTGTGTTGGCGTACAGGTCCTTACGGATGTCTACATCACACTTCATGATGGAGTTGAAGGTGGTCTCATGGATACCGCATGACTCCATACCTGGGAGGGGGAGGAAGCATGATGTCACAACCGGGATCATCTGCAGGGGCCCTGATCAGCCATTTCAGAGTTATTTGGAGACTCACCAAGGAAGGACGGCTGGAAAAGGGCCTCAGGGCAGCGGAACCTCTCGTTGCCGATGGTGATGACCTGTCCGTCAGGCAGCTCGTAGCTCTTCTCCAGGGAGGAAGAAGAAGCGGCAGTGCCCATCTCCTGCTCAAAGTCCAGCGCCACGTAGCAGAGCTTCTCCTTGATGTCACGCACGATTTCCCTCTCAGCAGTGGTGGTGAAGCTGTAGCCACGCTCGGTCAGGATCTTCATGAGGTAGTCTGTGAGGTCGCGGCCAGCCAAGTCCAGACGCAGGATGGCGTGGGGCAGAGCGTAGCCCTCGTAGATGGGCACTGTGTGGGTGACACCATCACCGGAGTCCATGACGATACCGGTGGTACGGCCAGAGGCATACAGGGACAAGACAGCCTGGATGGCCACATACATGGCAGGGGTGTTGAAGGTCTCAAACATGATCTGTGGAAGAGGTGGGTCATGAGTCAGTGCTGATTGAGTACGCACGCACACACGAGAACATGCTGTCCAGAGACACAGGGAGGGATATTGCCGTTAGCGGAGACACTCTCAGTGCAGAAACAAGCTTGTCCTTACTGGCTTGTGTGTGTCAATACAAAACCACCATTAGGACCAGGGTTAGATAGACTAGTGTCACAGTAATTCTATCTAGTCTCATTACTAGCAGTCAGGATGCAGAACACAAGCAGGCAAAGAGACCTGCAGTTTCCAGAGAGACCAGAGATCAGCTGTAAGGAGAGACGGCCTGGAGGAGAGGAATACATGTTGAGTAGAAGGAAGGAGGTAGGAGTGTATGGGAAATGGGCTGCTGTGTCCCGGCTGTGTACCTGGGTCATCTTCTCCCGGTTGGCCTTGGGGTTCAGGGGGGCTTCTGTGAGCAGGACGGGGTGCTCCTCTGGTGCCACTCTCAACTCATTGTAGAAGGTGTGATGCCAGATCTTCTCCATGTCGTCCCAGTTGGTGACAATACCGTGCTCAATGGGGTACTTGAGGGTCAGGATACCTCTCTTACTCTGGGCCTCGTCCCCCACATAGCTGTCCTTCTGGCCCATTCCAACCATCACTCCCTGGAGACAGTTAGAAAAGTTAACACAACATACTAATGTTCAGTTAGCATACAGGACAACATACTAATGTTCAGTTAGCATACAGGACAACATACTAATGTTCAGTTAGCATACAGGACAACATACTAATGTTCAGTTAGCATACAGGACAACATACTAATGTTCAGTTAGCATACAGGACAACATACTAATGTTCAGTTAGCATACGGGACAACATACTAATGTTCAGTTAGCATACGGGACAACATACTAATGTTCAGTTAGCATACGGGACAACATACTAATGTTCAGTTAGCATACGGGACAACATACTAATGTTCAGTTAGCATACGGGACAACATACTAATGTTCAGTTAGCATACGGGACAACATACTAATGTTCAGTTAGCATACGGGACAACATACTAATGTTCAGTTAGCATACGGGACAACATACTAATGTTCAGTTAGCATACGGGACAACATACTAATGTTCAGTTAGCATACAGGACAACATACTAATGTTCAGTTAGCATACAGGACAACATACTAATGTTCAGTTAGCATACAGGACAACATACTAATGTTCAGTTAGCATACAGGACAACATACTAATGTTCAGTTAGCATACAGGACAACATACTAATGTTCAGTTAGCATACAGGACAACATACTAATGTTCAGTTAGCATACAGGACAACATACTAATGTTCAGTTAGCATACGGGACAACATACTAATGTTCAGTTAGCATACGGGACAACATACTAATGTTCAGTTAGCATACGGGACAACATACTAATGTTCAGGAATATTAGTGTAGACTTAATGATGGATGGTCTTACCTGATGTCTAGGGCGACCGACAATAGACGGGAACACCGCACGAGGCGCGTCATCCCCAGCAAAACCAGCTTTGCACATACCAGAGCCGTTATCAACGACCAGGGCAGCGATTTCGTCTTCCATGTCTGAGAGAAACACAATGTCATTAGACCTGAGGACTATTCTATTGACCCAGAGTAATGTCACAGAGCGGCCGCTAGATGGCACTCAATAGTACATTCAAAACTAGACAATAGAGCTGTGTGCGTGCGTGTGTGCGTGTGTCAGTGTGTGTGTGTCTGGCCACGGCTGCACCATATAAGGCAATAGTTGGAGCGGCTTACAGCACCATGTTAGGGACAGCGGCCACGCCCCAGTGGCTCTATAACCGGGATAACACCCCCCCGTACAATATCTCATATCCATTATGCAAACAACCGGCTTCCGGGATGTTGGATGCGATAACCATATATGGTCGCGTGTAAACCCGGTCTGAGACTTACTAAACACACTGACCGCAAATCAGACGTGCAACACCCTTCTGAAAACCTGACCACGTCCTTATGTCGTTTACACATTAAATCTAACGAGTAGGGTTAAGCACACCGGTGGTAGCCACCACACACCGGGTTCCATCTAGTCACCACACACACACACACACCGGGTTCCATCTAGTCACCACACACACACACACCGGGTTCCATCTAGTCACCACACACACACACACACACACCGGGTTCCATCTAGTCACCACACACACACCGGGTTCCATCTAGTCACCACACACACACACACACACACACCGGGTTCCATCTAGTCACCACACACACACCGGGTTCCATCTAGTCACCACACACACACACACACACACCGGGTTCCATCTAGTCACCCCACACACACACACACACACCGGGTTCCATCTAGTCACCACACACACACACACACCGGGTTCCATCTAGTCACCACACACACACACACACCGGGTTCCATCTAGTCACCACACACACACACACCGGGTTCCATCTAGTCACCACACACACACACACACACCGGGTTCCATCTAGTCACCACACACACACACACACACCGGGTTCCATCTAGTCACCACACACACACACACACACCGGGTTCCATCTAGTCACCACACACACACACACACCGGGTTCCATCTAGTCACCACACACACACACACACCGGGTTCCATCTAGTCACCACACACACACACACACCGGGTTCCATCTAGTCACCACACACACACACACACCGGGTTCCATCTAGTCACCACACACACACACACACCGGGTTCCATCTAGTCACCACACACACACCGGGTTCCATCTAGTCACCACACACACACACACACACCGGGTTCCATCTAGTCACCACACACACACACACACACCGGGTTCCATCTAGTCACCACACACACACACACCGGGTTCCATCTAGTCACCACACACACACACACACCGGGTTCCATCTAGTCACCACACACACACACACACCGGGTTCCATCTAGTCACCACACACACACCGGGTTCCATCTAGTCACCACACACACCGGGTTCCATCTAGTCACCACACACACACCGGGTTCCATCTAGTCACCACACACACACCGGGTTCCATCTAGTCACCACACACACACACACACCGGGTTCCATCTAGTCACCACACACACACACACACCGGGTTCCATCTAGTCACCACACACACACACACCGGGTTCCATCTAGTCACCACACACACACCGGGTTCCATCTAGTCACCACACACACACACACCGGGTTCCATCTAGTACCACACACACCGGGTTCCATCTAGTCACCACACACACCGGGTTCCATCTAGTCACCACACACACACACACCGGGTTCCATCTAGTCACCACACACACACACACCGGGTTCCATCTAGTCACACACACACACACACCGGGTTCCATCTACCGGGTTCCATCTAGTCACCACACACACACACCGGGTTCCATCTAGTCACCACACACACACACCGGGTTCCATCTAGTCACCACACACACACACCGGGTTCCATCTAGTCACCACACACACACACCGGGTTCCATCTAGTCACCACACACACACCGGGTTCCATCTAGTCACCACACACACACCGGGTTCCATCTAGTCACCACACACACACCGGGTTCCATCTAGTCACCACACACACACCGGGTTCCATCTAGTCACCACACACACACCGGGTTCCATCTAGTCACCACACACACCGGGTTCCATCTAGTCACCACACACACACCGGGTTCCATCTAGTCACCACACACACACCGGGTTCCATCTAGTCACCACACACACACCGGGTTCCATCTAGTCACCACACACACCGGGTTCCATCTAGTCACCACACACACCGGGTTCCATCTAGTCACCACACACATTAATAATTAACCTCTAACTACTGCATTAGTCACATTATAATTAATTCACCCCGCAACAAGAGGTGAAATACAAATAGGCTACAAACTAATCCATTAGACACCGGTTAATAGAAGTGAGGCTGGAGTCTAATTAACCAGCTTACAGCAGTACCGCACAAACCGAGGTTAACAATTAAAACTTTAATAAACCACATGCTAGTCTCCATCTCTTACCTGTTATCGGGTGTGTTTATAACCAAATAAATATAAACCACATGTTAGTCTCCAGCTCCTACCTGTTATCTGGTGTGTTTATCCGGTTTCTCCACTGCGTGACACGCCTTCCTGTTCCGTGAGTCTTTCTGATGATGTGATGCCAGGCCTCTGGGTTTTAAACCCGCAGCCGCAGATGCCCCTGCCCATAAAAGGCAAACTCTATGCTGAGCCTCTCCTGATTGGTCGAGGCGTATCCAGCTGGCCTGTCGCATTGAGCCATTCGGGCCATAACGGGTTAACTAGGCTACTCAACATGACATCCTATCGAATGAAGATTATTGATTAGGATAGGTGTCATCATTATCATTAGTTGTTAAAATCTTTATTATTGATGATTTCTGTCATGGTCACTGTGATAATGGTGATGTTTAGTGGTTAAGCTAAAGTATCTGCGGAGTTATTCTTTCAGATGTATTTGATTGTCTTATATTGGCAGCCTAATTTAAATATGAGCAATTGTTCTGTTTGATTATGTTATTAGAGCAACTTTCTAAAGTATCCTGACACTCCAGAAGCTGTGGTCGTTAGGCACACTGTTGGACAGTTAATTAGCTTAACTGTACTATATAGGGAATTTACATCGCCCATTAGACACACACACACACACACACACACACACACACACACACACACACACACACACACACACACACACACACACACACACACACACACACACACACACACACACACACACACACACACACACACACACACACACACACACACACACACACACACACACACACACACACACACAGGCAGATAGAGAACACAGACAGACAGATAGAGAACACAGACAGACAGATAGAGAACACAGACAGACAGATAGAGAAAACAGACAGACAGATAGAGAACACAGACAGACAGATAGAGAACACAGACAGACAGATAGAGAACACAGACAGACAGATAGAGAACACAGACAGACAGATAGAGAACACAGACAGACAGATAGAGAACACAGACAGACAGATAGAGAACACAGACAGACAGATAGAGAACACAGACAGACAGATAGAGAACACAGACAGACAGATAGAGAACACAGTTAGACACACAGACAGAAGAGATTTTCAGTACTTGGTTTCAAAACCTTTCTGAGTCTGTATGATCAGAGTGTAAATATGTGTCACTAATATGGCCATTTGGCAGGAATTTGATGTTGCAAGCTTTGTGCACATATTCTGATGACCATAGTGACCTCTCATGTCAGCAGTGTTTGCTGAGTTGGAACATAGTCAAGGTTGTACTTTATTTATTTTAGTCAAATAGTTGTTATTTTGTTTATTAATTAGTTAATTGGGTTTTACTGTGTTGTTCCCTGCTGCTTTGTGAGCTCTGTCTGGGTTTGTGATCTGAGCCCCTAAACCAGATGGCTGAAGTTAGTCTTTACTAGTTTAATCTGCTGATGACAGGAATGTTTTGAGAGATTAAGAGAATATCTTTCAACAACTGTAGTTATTTGTTTTCACTAGCGCTACAGTGTCTACGTTTATGTTTGTGGTTCCACCGTGGAACCGGAAGCACCAGTTAATCTGGGTGCTGACAGTGGCATCTGGTGGCAGTGTGGGGCTGGTATTGATTATAGATGGATCGATACCACTTTATTATGTCTGATACCGATAACGATACAGCAACCTTGAGTATCTGCCGATATTGATACTAATCTGATAGCATCTTTTGCCCTCTTTTGAACAACTAAGCTGTTTATAATACATTTGTTTGGATGCCCTCTGCTTAATCTAACCATCTAATCTCACATTCTAGCTTGCTTGTGTCTCTGTGTCTGTGTATGTGTGTGTGTCTGAGTGTGTGTGTCTGAGTGGGTGTGTGTGTGTGTGTGTGTGTGTGTCTGTGTCTGTGTGTGTGTCTGTGTGTGTGTCTGTGTGTCTATGTGTGTGTGTGTGTGTTAGTCTGTGTGTGTGTGTCTGTGTGTGTGTCTGTGTGTCTATGTGTGTGTGTCTGTGTGTCTATGTGTGTGTGTGTGTGTGTGTGTGTGTGTGTGTGTGTGTGTGTCTGTGTGTGTGTGTGTGTGTCTATGTGTGTGTGTGTGTGTGTGTGTGTGTGTGTGTGTGTGTGTGTCTGTGTGTGTGTCTGTGTGTCTATGTGTGTGTGTCTGTGTGTCTATGTGTGTGTATGTGTGTGTGTGTGTGTGTGTGTGTGTGTGTGTGTGTCTGAGTCTGTGTGTGTGAGTCTGTAAGTGTGTTTTCTGATCCTACAACATGCTTTCTTGCTGTAAAACGACCAGCTGACAGATGAGGAATGTAATTATGGTAATCATGACCAAACAGGTATGTAGTGTAGCAGGTGTGAATGAAACCAAACATTAACCACAACATCCAGTGTTTAGTTATCAGAAACCAAACAGATGCCTTCCTTTTGTCTGTCTGTCTGACCCAGGAAAGGGATGTCTGTCTGTCTGTCTGTCTGTCTGTCTGTCTGACCCAGGGGAGTCAGACACACATTAGAGTCAGACACACACTAGAGTCAGACACACATTAGAGTCAGACACATACTAGAGTCAGACACACACTAGAGTCAGACACACATTAGAGTCAGACACATACTAGAGTCAGACACACATTAAAGTCAGACACACATTAGAGTCAGACACACAATAGAGTCAGACACACACTAGAGTCAGACACACTAGAGTCAGAAACACATTAGAGTCAGACACACACTAGAGTCAGACACACACTAGAGTCAGACACACACTAGAGTCAGACACACTAGAGTCAGAAACACATTAGAGTCAGACACACACTAGAGTCAGACACACATTAGAGTCAGACACACACTAGAGTCAGACAAACACTAGAGTCAGACACACTAGAGTCAGACACACATTAGAGTCAGACACACACTAGAGTCAGACACATTAGAGTCAGACACACATTAGAGTCAGACACACATTAGAGTCAGACACACACATTAGAGTCAGACACACACTAGAGTCAGACACACAATAGAGTCAGACACACACAATAGAGTCAGACACACACTAGAGTCAGACACACTAGAGTCAGACACACAATAGAGTCAGACACACTAGAGTCAGACACACATTAGAGTCAGACACACAACCACAATAGAGTCAGACACACAATAGAGTCAGACACACAATAGAGTCAGATACACAACCACAATAGAGTCAGACACACAACCACAATAGAGTCAGACACACAACCACAATAGAGTCAGATACACAGACCACAATAGAGTCAGACACAATAGAGTCAGACACACAACCACGATAGAGTCAGACACACAACCACAATAGAGTCAGACACACATTAGAGTCAGACACACAATAGAGTCAGACACACACTAGAGTCAGACACACTAGAGTCAGAGACACACATAGAGTCAGACACACACTAGAGGCAGACACACATTAGAGTCAGACACACACTAGAGTCAGACACACATTAGAGTCAGACACACATTAGAGTCAGACACACACTAGAGTCAGACACACTAGAGTCAGACACACATCAGAGTCAGACACACATTAGAGTCAGACACACTTTAGAGTTAAGCTGTAGAGGTTCTAGTTATTGTTGGGGTAGAGGTTAAAGGTTAGGGTTAGACCCAGCTGTAGAGGTTCTAGTTATTGTTGGGGTAGAGGTTAAAGGTTAGGGTTAGACCCAGCTGTAGAGGTTCTAGTTATTGTTGGGGTAGAGGTTAAAGGTTAGGGTTAGACCCAGCTGTAGAGGTTGTAGTTATTGTTGGGGTAGAGGTTAAAGGTTAGGGTTAGACCCAGCTGTAAAGGTTCTAGTTATTGTTGGGGTAGAGGTTAAAGGTTAGGGTTAGACCCAGCTGTAGAGGTTCTAGTTATTGTTGGGGTAGAGGTTAAAGGTTAGGGTTAGACCCAGCTGTAGAGGTTCTAGTTATTGTTGGGGTAGAGGTTAAAGGTTAGGGTTAGACCCAGCTGTAGAGGTTCTAGTTATTGTTGCGCCACCATCCCTTTAAGGCTCCAGACTGACGCCCTTATAAGGAGATTTTTAACTAAGTCACATGAAGAATGTTCAGCCAGTCATGTGACCAGGGAGGGAAGCCAGATTGAGTGAACAAGCCTTTCCCAGAGCAACACTGGGTGTGTATATGTTTGTGTGTGCCTGTTCGAAATCGCCCCTCCATTCTAGCACTTATCAATGACCAGAAAGAGAAAATGGGGAGAGAGGGGCAGAGTGAGAAAGGAAAAGACATAGAAAGAGCGGAAAAGAGAAGGAGAAATAAGGGGAGAGATTGAGAAAGAGCGAGAAAGAGATGGAGAAATAAGAGGAGAGAGGATGATAAAGTGTGTGGGGGGGGGTGCTGACATCCTAAGATTATCACTCACACACAACACATACATACAACACATACATACAACACATACATACAACACATACATACAACACATACATACAACACATACATACAACACATACATACAACACATACATACAACACATACATACAACACATACATACAACACATACATACAACACATACATACAACACATACATACAACACATACATACAACACATACATACAGCACATACAAAACACATACATACAACACATACATACAACGCATACATACAACACATACATACAACACATACATACAACACATACATACAACACATACAAAACACATACATACAACACACACAACACATACATACAACACACACAACACATACATACAACACACACAACACATACATACAACACATACATACAGCACATACATTCAACACACACAACACATACAACACACACAACACATACATACAACACACACAACACATACATACAACACATACATACAGCACATACATACAACACACACACAACACATACATACAACACACACATACAACACACACAACACATACATACAACACATACATACAACACACACAACACATACATACAACACACACAACACATACATACAACACATACATACAGCACATACATACAACACACACAACACATACATACAACACATACATACAGCACATACATACAACACACACAACACATACATACAACACACACAACACATACATACAACATGCACAACACATACATACAACACATACATACAACACACACAACACATACATACAACACATACACACAACACATACATACAACACATACACACAACACATACATACAAAACATACATACAAGACATACATACAACACATACATACAACACATACATACAACACATACATACAACACATACACACAACACATACATACAACACATACACACAACACATACATACAAAACATACATACAACACATACACACAACACATACATACAACACATACACACAACACCTAAACACATACACAACACACACAACACATACACATACACACACACACACACACAACACATACACAACACACACATAACACACACACACACAACACACACACACACACACACACACATACACATACACACAACACATACACAACACACACAACACATACACACACACACACATACAACACAACACCTAAACACATACACAACACACACACACACACAACACACACACACACACAACACACACACACACACACACACACACACACACATAACACACACAACACACACACAACACACACACACATAGTTGTCTGCCTAACAGTCCTTATGGAAGAAGACAACACGTACTCACTCCTCCCCCTTCTATTTCATCCTCTCTCCTGGGACAGAATAAAGACAGAGAAGAAACAGAAGAGATACAGAGGAGAGACTGGCGTGAGACAGAGAAGAGACTGGCATGAGACAGTGGAGAGACAATAGAGAGACTGGTGTGAGACAGAGGAGAGACTGGCATGAGACAGTGGAGAGACAATAGAGAGACTGGTGTGAGACAGAGGAGAGACTGGCGTGAGACAGAGGAGAGACTGGCATGAGACAGTGGAGAGACAATAGAGAGACTGGTGTGAGACAGAGGAGAGACTGGCGTGAGACAGAGGAGAGACTGGCATGAGACAGTGGAGAGACAATAGAGAGACAATAGAGAGACTGGTGTGAGACAGAGGAGAGACTGGCATGAGACAGTGGAGAGACTGGCATGAGACAGTGGAGAGACTGGCATGAGACAGTGGAGAGACAATAGAGAGACTGGTGTGAGACAGAGGAGAGACAATAGAGAGACAGAGGAGAGACTGGCGTGAGACAGAGGAGAGACTGGCATGAGACAGAGGAGAGACTGGCATGAGACCGTGGAGAGACTGGCATGAGACAGAGGAGAGACAATAGAGAGACTGGCGTGAGACAGAGGAGAGACTGGCATGAGACAGAGGAGAGACTGGCATGAGACAGAGGAGAGACTGGCTTGAGACAGAGGAAAGGCAAAGAAGAAAGAGAAGAGAGACAGAGGAGAGACAATAGAGAGACATAAGATAGACTAGCATGATACAGAGCAGAGACAGAGAAGAAACAGAAGAGAGACCTAAGAGAGACTTTGGAGAGACAGAGGAGAGACAATATAGAGACAGGGGAGAGAAAATATAGAGACAGGGGAGAGACAATATAGAGACAGAGGAGAGACAATATAGAGACAGGGGAGAGAAAATATAGAGACAGGGGGAGAAAATATAGAGACATAAGAGAGACAATATAGAGACAGGGGAGAGAAAATATAGAGACAGAGGAGAGACAATATAGAGACAGGGGAGAGACAATATAGAGACAGGGGAGAGAAAATATAGAGACAGGGGAGAGAAAATAGAGAGACATAAGAGAGACAATATAGAGACAGGGGAGAGAAAATATAGAGACATAAGAGAGACAATATAGAGACAGGGGAGAGAAAATATAGAGACAGGGGAGAGACAATATAGAGACAGAGGAGAGACAATATAGAGACAGGGGAGAGAAAATATAGAGACAGAGGAGAGACAATATAGAGACAGGGGAGAGAAAATATAGAGACAGGGGAGAGAAAATATAGAGACATAAGAGAGACTTTGGAGAGACAGAGGAGAGACATGTGTATGTGTGACCCAAGTTAGTCAAGTAACTCTCAAATGAGACCTGGTTATTTATTTCAGTTTTCAGAAAGGGAGCATGTACGATAACCTGGAGAGTGTGGTTCTTTCATTAAGTGTTCTAATACATTCTGGGTTTAGAACATTTTTATTTAAGATTGTCTGGTGCTGCAGTTCTGTGTTCAACTATGAATTTAGAAGGAAAATGTACTAGGAATATTCAATGTTTTGTGGTATGTTAGTTGTTTGTCATTAACTTAAAGTGTCTTGATTGTTTTTACTTGGTCCTGTTATGTATTTAGTGGTTTTAGTTTTTTTAGTGATGTGTGCAGCTTTTAATAATTAAAAGGATTCTGATATGAACGCATTCTGTCATCTGGGGCCTCATTTATAAAACTTTGCGGTGGATTTGGGTCGAAAGGTTGCCGAAGTTGTAAATGCTGCAGCATCAGAAGTGGCATACGGTCGATGCCAAACAGGCGATGTAGTGGCAAAAGGTTGCCGACAAAGTCCATTTAAACTTGCCAAAACTCTTTCTTTGGGACCATGAACTAGCGGTGGTATTCAGTGCCAGAACGCTGCCTAAAAGACAGATAAGTAAACTTAAAGTGTGTGTTTTTGTGAAAGTGAGCTGGAGTGCAGGGCAGGCAGAACTTGAACTGATAAGAAACTGAAGGTCAGAGAAAGGCCATTTGGGGTAAAGGGAGAGTGTCGATATTGTCCTGAAACATAGAAGTGTGCAAGCTTCAGGCGTGTGAACAAATAGACAAAATTTGATAGGCCTATATTTCACTGCAGTATCTGAATAGATAGGATTTACCACAATAGGGTGGAACCACCACAAATGTCTGGATTTAAAAGTATATGAAGAGACTGTGTCTAATTTATCAGGTCGGCCAGAAAATGTTTGTCTATGATCACGTCACGTGTATGAAAAACGTTTGTTTACCATCAATGTAGCAAAGTGCTGTCGAAAAATACGACTACAATTCCCAGAGTGCACCTGGCTTGTGGGTGTTCTGTTGTGTCAAGAACGTAAGACCTTTAACTACCAATAGACGATGCGGATACGAACATCCTCGTATGAAATAACCGAA
Organism: Dallia pectoralis; assembly: GCA_029465975.1. NCBI lineage: Eukaryota > Metazoa > Chordata > Actinopteri > Esociformes > Umbridae > Dallia > Dallia pectoralis. Next base: position 381,675 of record CM055741.1, on the reverse strand, counting down.
CGTTGATTGGCCCGTTTCTGTGGAAACTTCCCATGTTGCTTTGCTGTTTGGAATTCAAATCGGGCGGACCAATCAGAAGCGAGCTCTAGTAACGGAGCAGCATTTAAACTACCAATCAGAGACGAGCTCTAGTAACGGAGCAGCATTTAAACTTCATATTAGTCGCCAGTGTTGTCAAAGAGAGAAATACAGCGGCGAAACGGATCTGGAAACGTTGGGTTTATCTGATTTAGTTTATTAAATGTGTCGGCTCTCCGGGATATACATATATATTGTTCCTCTATTTTAGCAGACAGTTTGCTCTGAATCTGGTTGGTTTTGATTTGAATTAACTGGTTTACGTGAAGGTGGATGGTAGGCTAGCTAACTATTGGTAGGCTCGCTAACTATTGGTAGGCTCGCTAACTATTGGTAGGCTCGCTAACTATTGGTAGGCTCGCTAACTATTGGTAGGCTCGCTAACTATTGGTAGGCTCGCTAACTATTGGTAGGCTAGCTAACTATTGGTAGGCTAGCTAACTATTGGTAGGCTCGCTAACTATTGGTAGGCTAGCTAACTATTGGTAGGCTAGCTAACTATTGGTAGGCTAGCTAACTATTGGTAGGCTCGCTAACTATTGGTAGGCTCGCTAACTATTGGTAGGCTCGCTAACTATTGGTAGCCGCGTAAAGTCAGATTAGACACTTACTGTGTACACGTTTATTATTTTCTTAAACATCAATCCGTGTCGTGTTTCATCATAATCTATAGTCGCCATCCCATCGACATGAGTGCTCCCACCACCAAGGCCTCCAACCCTCCGACCCATGTCGACCCCAAATCCGCTCCTCTTAAAGAGATCCCAGATATCCTGGTGGATCCTCGGACCATGAAAAGGTACATGCGGGGTCGGTTCCTCGGCAAGGGAGGTTTTGCAAAATGCTACGAAATAACAGACATGGACACTAAAGAGGTTTTCGCCGGTAAAGTCGTGCCCAAGTCGATGATCCTGAAGCCTCATCAGAGGGAGAAAATGAGCTCTGAGATCTCCATCCATAAGAGTCTGGATAACCCACATGTCGTGGGGTTTCATGGGTTCTTCGAAGACGACGACTTTGTTTTTGTGGTTTTAGAAATCTGCAGACGCAGGGTAGGTATTGGTTAAATGTCTTAACTAACCTGTATTTTTGGTAATTAACAATATTAAGTTGCAGCTTCCTTGTATACAAAAACCCATCATTCAACAGCTTACTTCACAATTATTTTACTTAACTTCTGATGGCTTTTCTTTCATACTGTTATTATATTGATATTGTACAGTTACTGTCTCTATTTATAAAGGCTTTCAACTGGATCTGTATAAATCTGCTTTTCAAAGTTTACTGTCCATTTTGTTGAGTGTTCTTCTGAATTAGAGTGAACTTTTTTGACATGTGAACTTAAGGTAATAAAAATGTTTAATATTACGTAGATAATTGGGAGGACTTAAACAAGTCTCTGTGCTCTCTACTCCAGTCTCTGTTGGAGCTTCATAAGCGTAGGAAAGCAGTGACTGAGCCGGAGGCACGATACTACATGATGCAACTGGTTAAAGGATGCCAGTACCTTCACAACAACAGAGTGATTCACAGAGACCTCAAACTGGGAAACATCTTTCTCAACGATGACATGGATGTCAAGATCGGTATGTCACCCTGTCCAGAACATCAAACCTTCATTGCTGATCACTGTCTCTCACACATCTACATGCACATCTGACTGCACTGTCTAAACCTGTGCTTGTCTTTGTCTTCCACAGGGGACTTTGGTCTGGCCACCAAGATAGAGTTTGACGGTGAGCGTAAGAAGACTCTGTGTGGAACACCCAACTACATTGCTCCAGAGGTGCTGTGCAAGAAAGGGCACAGCTTCGAGGTTGACATCTGGTCTCTTGGCTGCATTCTGTAAGTTGAACAGTCACCACCCACCTGTATCACGTTAGCACACAGAGAAACCAACCAACTAATAGTTTAGACTGCATTCTGTTAGTTGAACACTCACCACCCACCTGTATCACGTTAGCACACAGAGAAACCAACTAATAGTCCCATTTTAGTAATTTAGCAACACATTCAGATATACCGTTTAGTCATTTATACTTTGTTTCGGTCCTCCTTGGTGGGGTTGGTCTTTTTAGATACACTCTGCTGGTGGGGAAACCTCCCTTTGAGACGTCGTGTCTAAAGGAGACCTACAACCGCATCAAGAAGAATAACTATACTATCCCCTGGGTGAGTACTTCTGGGTCGTACTCAGTCTGGCTGAATAACTATACTATCCCCTGGGTGAGTACTTCTGGGTCGTACTCAGTCTGGCTGAATAACTATACTATCCCCTGGGTGAGTACTTCTGGGTCGTACTCAGTCTGGCTGAATACCTATACTATCCCCTGGGTGAGTACTTCTGGGTCGTACTCAGTCTGGCTGAATAACTATACTGTCCCCTGGGTGAGTACTTCTGGGTCGTACTCAGTCTGGCTGAATAACTATACTGTCCCCTGGGTGAGTATAGTTAACCCCGTGTTGGTCTGGTCTCTCCTCCACAGCACATTAACCCCGTGTTGGTCTGGTCTCTCCTCCACAGCACATTAACCCCGTGTTGGTCTGGTCTCTCCTCCACAGCACATTAACCCCGTGTTGGTCTGGTCTCTCCTCCACAGCACATTAACCCCGTGTTGGTCTGGTCTCTCCTCCACAGCACATTAACCCCGTGTTGGTCTGGTCTCTCCTCCACAGCACATTAACCCCGTGTTTGTCTGGTCTCTCCTCCACAGCACATTAACCCCGTGTTGGTCTGGTCTCTCCTCCACAGCACATTAACCCCGTGTTTGTCTGGTCTCTCCTCCACAGCACATTAACCCCGTGGCGTCTTCACTGATTAAGCGAATGCTGCATGCTGACCCGGCCCAGCGACCCTCCATCTCGCAGCTGCAGGTGGATGAGTTCTTCACAGCCGGCTACATCCCCCTCCGTCTCCCCACTACCTGCCTCACTGTCCCCCCACGCTTCTCCATCGTCCCCTCCAGCCTGGAGGCCTCACAGAGACGACCGCTCACCGCGCTCAACAACAAAGGTTCAACACTCAATTGAAATGAGTATTTCTGTACCTTGGTTTACATGTTGGGATTGTGGCTAATACGAGGGCTGTCTGTGGCTAATACGAGGGCTGTCTGTGGCTAATACGAGGGCTGTCTGTGGCTAATACGAGGGCTGTCTGTGGCTAATACGAGGGCTGTCTGTGGCTAATACGAGGGCTGTCTGTGGCTAATACGAGGGCTGTCTGTGGCTAATACGAGGGCTGTCTGTGGCTAATACGAGGGCTGTCTGTGGCTAATACGAGGGCTGTCTGTGGCTAATACGAGGGCTGTCTGTGGCTAATACGAGGGCTGTCTGTGGCTAATACGAGGGCTGTCTGTGGCTAATACGAGGGCTGTCTGTGGCTAATACGAGGGCTGTCTGTGGCTAATACGAGGGCTGTCTGTGGCTAATACGAGGGCTGTCTGTGGCTAATACGAGGGCTGTCTGTGGCTAATACGAGGGCTGTCTGTGGCTAATACGAGGGCTGTCTGTGGCTAATACGAGGGCTGTCTGTGGCTAATACGAGGGCTGTCTGTGGCTAATACGAGGGCTGTCTGTGGCTAATACGAGGGCTGTCTGTGGCTAATACGAGGGCTGTCTGTGGCTAATACGAGGGCTGTCTGTGGCTAATACGAGGGCTGTCTGTGGCTAATACGAGGGCTGTCTGTGGCTAATACGAGGGCTGTCTGTGGCTAATACGAGGGCTGTCTGTGGCTAATACGAGGGCTGTCTGTGGCTAATACGAGGGCTGTCTGTGGCTAATACGAGGGCTGTCTGTGGCTAATACGAGGGCTGTCTGTGGCTAATACGAGGGCTGTCTGTGGCTAATACGAGGGCTGTCTGTGGCTAATACGAGGGCTGTCTGTGGCTAATACGAGGGCTGTCTGTGGCTAATACGAGGGCTGTCTGTGGCTAATACGAGGGCTGTCTGTGGCTAATACGAGGGCTGTCTGTGGCTAATACGAGGGCTGTCTGTGGCTGTCTGTGGCTAATACGAGGGCTGTCTGTGGCTAATACGAGGGCTGTCTGTGGCTAATACGAGGGCTGTCTGTGGCTAATACGAGGGCTGTCTGTGGCTAATACGAGGGCTGTCTGTGGCTAATACGAGGGCTGTCTGTGGCTAATACGAGGGCTGTCTGTGGCTAATACGAGGGCTGTCTGTGGCTAATACGAGGGCTGTCTGTGGCTAATACGAGGGCTGTCTGTGGCTAATACGAGGGCTGTCTGTGGCTAATACGAGGGCTGTCTGTGGCTAATACGAGGGCTGTCTGTGGCTAATACGAGGGCTGTCTGTGGCTAATACGAGGGCTGTCTGTGGTACGAGGGCTGTCTGTGGCTAAGGGCTGTCTGTGGCTAATACGAGGGCTGTCTGTGGCTAATACGAGGGCTGTCTGTGGCTACTACGAGGGCTGTCTGTGGCTAATACGAGGGCTGTCTGTGGCTAATACGAGGGCTGTCTGTGGCTAATACGAGGGCTGTCTGTGTCTGTGGCTAATACGAGGGCTGTCTGTGTCTGTAGGTATTCTAGGGTACATAATGACATTATTGTAAATCAGATGTGGCGCTCCTCTTCTCCTGCTGACTGGTTGTGGCGCTCCTCTTCTCCTGCTGACTGGTTGTGGCGCTCCTCTTCTCCTGCTGACTGGTTGTGGCGCTCCTCTTCTCCTGCTGACTGGTTGTGGCGCTCCTCTTCTCCTGCTGACTGGTTGTGGCGCTCCTCTTCTCCTGCTGACTGGTTGTGGCGCTCCTCTTCTCCTGCTGACTGGTTGTGGCGCTCCTCTTCTCCTGCTGACTGGTTGTGGCGCTCCTCTTCTCCTGCTGACTGGTTGTGGCGCTCCTCTTCTCCTGCTGACTGGTTGTGGCGCTCCTCTTCTCCAGCAGGTTCAGAGAAGGAGGAGCAGAAGGAGGAGCCCCTACAGAGAGAGATTCCTGCGGCTACAGACTGTCACCTGAGTGACCTGCTCCTGCAACTGAACACCTGCAATGCTGCCAAACCCTCAGAGAGAACCCTCATACGAATGGGTAATAATGCCCCCGTGTGCGCGTGCGACCATTTATCTAAATATAACCCAGAAACAATTCCATTCGCCTGTGAGGAATAAAAGGTGCTGGGATGCCCAATAAGGTGATTAGTGCCTGTAGGTGACATCGTCCATCTGGGGTTTTCTGACCTTTGCTTGACCTTTATTTACAGAGGAGGCTGAGGACCCTGCCTGCATCCCTATCTTCTGGATCAGCAAGTGGGTCGACTACAGTGATAAATATGGACTGGGTCAGAACCACACCCCTCTGCCGTGTCTGTTGCCGTGTCTGTTGCCGTGTCTGTTGCCGTGTCTGTTGCCGTGTCTGTTGCCGTGTCTGTTGCCGTGTCTGTTGCCGTGTCTGTTGCCGTGTCTGTTGGAGGGTGAGGGTTAATTGGGTGTTTGTGTGTTGCAGGGTACCAGCTGTGTGACAATAGTGTTGGCGTTCTGTTTAATGATTGCACCAGAATGATCATGTACACTGATGGAGACAGTCTTCAGTACATTGACAAGACTGCAGCTGAGAGCTACCTCAGTGTCCGATCGTATCCAGCGTCCCTGGCCAAGAAGGTCAGTCTATAGCTGGTAGAGGTGTAGCCCTGGTCTGTAGCAGACATCTGGCTAGTTGGTTCTGACCCCTGACCTTTGATTCCTCTAGATCACGTTGTTGAAGTATTTCCGTAACTACATGTCCGAGCACCTCCTGAAGGCTGGTGCCAACATTACTCCACGTGATGGAGACGAGCTGGCACGACTTCCCTACCTCAGTCACTGGTTCAGAACCAAGTCAGCCATCGTCCTCCACCTCACCAACGGGACGGTTCAGATCAACTTCTTCCAGGTAATTGGGACCACTGTCCTCTTTATTGGCCATCACCATGGCAATGGTTCAGAGTTATTCACCTGCCCTTGTTTTTTTCTCAGGACCACACTAAGTTAATTCTGTGTCCTCTAATGGGAGCTGTGTCGTACATTGATGAGAAGAGAGACTTTCGCACTTACAAGATCTCTCTGATTGAGGAGTTTGGCTGCTGTAAAGAGCTGGCTAGCCGGATGAGATACGCACGAATGATGGTGGAGAAACTTATGGCATCCAAATCCTCGTCTGCACGTTAAAATGCCAACCAATCAACACTTCTCTAAGCCAAACGCAGCAGAGCAGTTGATTCAGGAAAAGCAAGTCACAGATTGGGCATTGAACTTTTCATTTAGCTGAGAAGCTGCTCTTTATTTAATCTGGTTTTTGAATTTTAAAGTGAATTTTCTACCTGTGGTTCCAGTTTTGCTGAGTGACATTTGTCAATAAGTCCCTTTTCTTGTATTCTGTCATGGGACGTGTCAGTAAGGTCTGTTTTACAGCATCTTCTGTCATGTAGTAATCGAGTCTTAACTCTCATTGGGTCAGTGTCACCTGGTGATAGTCTGTTAGTATCATGTATGTGTCTCTTTCCTATATGTTTTTCTTTTTAATGTTTTTAAAGTGTTTTTCCACATACCTTCCTCTGTAAAAAGAAGTGAAATGTTTGGAAGGTTTACAAAATGTTTAATATTCTGCCATGTCAATAAAGTCTTGAAAAACATCTGAGTGGTGGGTTAGTTCACACTGAGCTGCTGGTTGGAGGACAGTTAAATTGCCCAAAACCATTCCCTTTCCTACATTCACTTAATTTCTAATCTAATTAAATATTATAACTCATAACAGTTCTACAGTGTTATTTGTTGTACGTTCAGCAAAGCGGATTTGTAATTTTCTGGGACTTTATTTGTGCATTGCTACTCTCAATTATATCAATACAAACCATCTGTATGTTTGCAGGGAATGGGGTCTAGGGGAGAAACTGCCTTTATACAACCTCTAACTGGCCTCATCACGACACAATATGCAAACTGGGATCAGGAAAATGTTGTGGTATAAATGTTCAAAAACAGGCTCAGTAAAACATCTGTTCTGTGCCCTAGTGTTTGTCTCCACCTGCTAGTGGTGTGAAGAACAGCACCCAGTATGTAACCCCAGCTGACTTCCAAATACCTAGATACAGAGTTAACTGGCTAACTAATTGATCACGCTACATCAATATTATCTAACAAACTAATCAGACTGTTTCAAAGTTAACTAATTCACAGCACAGAGAGCACACTCTCAATTGAAATGGCGACCTGGTCAAGAATAAAGCGAAGGTGCGAGACAAGACAGTTACACATGATTAATGTTACGGGTATGAAATACTGAAACTGCCGTAGCAAATTATTTTGTTTGTGGCCCACTACTTTCTTGTAAATGGATCCCTGGAAACAGGATTAGTGAGTGAAAGAGCAAACCGCCATCTTTGTTCCCAAATCTTGATCTCTTTATTACAAATTTCTCAACTCATGCCATAAACAATATAACATTACCCTGGTGTAAACATGTTTCAGTGTCCATTTGTTAATTTCAATTTAAACACATTAATACCGTTTTCAGCAAAATGATATATCATGTTTTAAGCTATATGTCTCTATATATTGGTTTTACTTTTAACTCCAGAAATACACCATTATACTGATGTGATCATGTGCATTATAAAATATAGACGCATATTGAAATGGCTTTTAGTGACCAAACCTGAATCGTCATACACACAGGGACAACTGTTCAACTTATTAATACATTTTAATACACACCAAACACGTAACTGCTTCTGTATAACTTTAGTAATAACCCCTCTTTATGTTTTAACAAACCTTCCCCTTTTTCTCTTAACATTAACCATTATTTATAGCCTGTCAGGACACCTTAACCACTCGACCTTCACATTATCAGGCAGTGAGGACCCCAGCACACCTACTCATCCCTACAATAGTACAATAGCTACAATACTCATGTACTATTTAGCTGCATGTGCCAGTGTTTACAATACCCGTTTCCCGCGGTTGTAAACGCGGTTCTTTAATTCGGCTACACACATCAAAAATTCCCAAAACACTAATTTAAGCTTTAATACCCCACATACACTTCAGAAGGCAACTGTTTTAGACACTCTTTCACTAAGTACCAACCTGGAAACAGGATTAGTGAGTGAAAGAGCGAAACGCCATCGTTGTTCCCAAATCTCGATCTGAGAGAAAAGGCAGGCGTCCGTCACCTAGGTACTGCGCTGCAACAATACCCGCACTTTGGTTCCGCTTTGATTTGGTTCCCCCCTACATTAATATTGTATGACACAATAAAATTCTACTAAACGCTGTGCTGGTTATTATTAACCACATAAAGGTGTATCACAGTTACACAGATTATACAATTATTGCACAGGGGAATAAAATAATGAAAAATATGCATCTAAATATACATAAAGTAATTACCAATAAATTACCGGAAAAAGGACAGCAGCATAATCAGTGTACAAATTGGACATAATGTGCAAGTAAATGTAGAGCAAGTGGCATACGACAAATACAGTTTTATACTGAACAGTGGTAGCAGAGGTATCAAGGGTACAGACCTAGGCACTGGGGCAGGCAAAGTAAATCTGAAATGGTCAGCAAGTGCAATGAGTAGGCAGTAGCTGGGGGGGGTCAGCAAGTGCAATGAGTAGGCAGTAGCTGGGGGGGGTCAGCAAGTGCAATGAGTAGGCAGTAGCTGGGGGGGTGAGTAGGCAGTAGCTGGGGGGTGAGTAGGCAGTAGCTTTGACAGTCGTGCTTTAAAGGAGGTGAGAGGAATTATCTTTTCCAATTTTAGGGTATTTTGTAGTTCATTCCAGTCGCATGCTGCTGCAAACTGGAAGGAGCTACGGCCGAAGGAGGTGTTTGCTTTTGGAGTGACTAGGGAGATGTACCTGCTTGAGCGGTACCCATGGTGCATTTCAACAGTGTCAGTACCCATATTGTCAGTACCCATGGTGCATTTCAACAGTGTCACTACCCGTATTGTCAGTAGTACCCATATTGTCAGTAGTACCCATATTGTCAGTAGTACCCATATTGTCAGTAGTACCCGTATTGTCAGTAGTACCCGTATTGTCAGTAGTACCCATATTGTCAGTAGTACCCGTATTGTCAGTAGTACCCATATTGTCAGTAGTACTCATATTGTCAGTAGTACTCATATTGTCAGTAGTACCCGTATTGTCAGTAGTACCCATATTGTCAGTAGTACCCGTATTGTCAGTAGTACCCATATTGTCAGTAGTACTCATATTGTCAGTAGTACTCATATTGTCAGTAGTACCCGTATTGTCAGTAGTACCCATATTGTCAGTAGTACCCGTATTGTCAGTAGTACCCATATTGTCAGTAGTACTCATATTGTCAGTAGTACTCATATTGTCAGTAGTACCCGTATTGTCAGTAGTACCCATATTGTCAGTAGTACCCATATTGTCAGTAGTACCCATATTGTCAGTAGTACCCATATTGTCACTACCCATATTGTCAGTAGTACCCATATTGTCAGTAGTACCCGTATTGTCAGTAGTACCCATATTGTCAGTAGTACCCATATTGTCAGTAGTACCCATATTGTCAGTAGTACCCATATTGTCAGTAGTACCCATATTGTCAGTAGTACCCATATTGTCAGTAGTACCCATATTGTCAGTAGTACCCGTATTGTCAGTAGTACCCATATTGTCAGTAGTACCCATATTGTCAGTAGTACCCATATTGTCAGTAGTACCCATATTGTCAGTAGTACCCATATTGTCAGTAGTACCCATATTGTCAGTAGTACCCATATTGTCAGTAGTACCCATATTGTCAGTAGTACCCATATTGTCATTAGTACCCATATTGTCAGTAGTACCCATATTATGCAGTTGTACAGTGTTTGTAGGGCTGGGGTCACCTTGCTGTTTAGTTTATCAGTGTATGTTCTTATCTCTCTGTGTTTTAACAGTATCTATGTGATATGGACTTAATAAAAGCACTGCTATATAGCCCACATTTAAACACACATGATAAACCATTCTTTATTAATCAGCTCAGCCCTTAAACACACACACACTTTATCAGTCATAATCATGGAGACAAAGTACATGCTCCTTATCAGAACTGCCAAAATTCCTCTCAGAGCGCTCCTTCCCTCACACCTCCCCCTCACACCTCCCCCTAACACCTTCACCCCCTCACTCCTCTGTAGATTGTCAGTTCCAGTCTGATTCACCATGAGGATACTGTTTCTACTTGTTGTTGCTGTTTACTGTCTGAGTGTGTGTGGCTCTGTCAGTGAAGACACACACACGCAGTCAGATGGTGATGGTAGAGACAGTTCTACTGTTCTCCCAGAGCTAAACGGGGTTCTGGTGTTGACAAAAGAAAATTTTAACGAAGCACTTCAACAACACAAAAAGCTGCTGGTCCACTTCTGTGAGTATACCTAAACCTACAAATCTTCACCTAACTGTTCTACTAATCAATCTGTAATAACACTAATCCTAATCCTACTAACCAGTCTATAATAACACTAATCCTAATCCTACTAACGAGTCTATAATAACACTAATCCTAATACTACTAACCAGTAACACTAATCCAAATCCTACTAATCAGTCTATAATAACACTAATCCTAACCTAACTGTTCTACTAACCAGTCTTTAATAACACTAATCCTACTAACCAGTCTATAATAACACTAATCCTAATCCTACTAACGAGTCTATAATAACACTAATCCTAACATAATTGTTCTACTAACCAGTCTATAAAAACACTAATCCTAACCTAACTGTTCTACTAACCAGTCTATAATAACACTAATCCTAATCCTACTAACCAGTCTATAATAACACTAATCCTAATCCTACTAACCAGTCTTTAATAACACTAATCCTAATCCTACTAACCAGTTTCTAATAACACTAATCCTAATCTAACTGTTCTACTAACCAGTCTATAATAACACTAATCCTAATCCTACTAACCAGTCTATAATAACACTAATCCTAATCCTACTAACCAGTCTATAATAACACTAATCCTAATCCTACTAACGAGTCTATAATAACACTAGTCCTAATACTACTAACCAGTAACACTAATCCAAATCCTACTAATCAGTCTATAATAACACTAATCCTAACCTAACTGTTCTACTAACCAGTCTTTAATAACACTAATCCTACTAACCAGTCTATAATAACACTAATCCTAATCCTACTAACGAGTCTATAATAACACTAATCCTAACCTAACTGTTCTACTAACCAGTCTATAATAACACTAATCCTAACCTAACCGTTCTACTAACCAGTCTATAGTAACACTAATCCTAATCCTACTAACCAGTCTATAATAACACTAATCCTAATCCTACTAACCAGTCTATAATAACACTAATCCTAATCCTACTAACCAGTTACACTAATCCTAATCCTACTAACCAGTCTATAATAACACTAATCCTAACCTAACTGTTCTACTAACCAGTCTATAATAACACTAATCCTAATCCTCCTAACCAGTCTATAATTACACTAATCCTAATCCTACTAACCAGTCTATAATAACACTAATCCTAATCCTACTAACCAGTCTATAATAACACTAATCCTAATCCTACTAACCAGTCTATAATAACACTAATCCTAATCCTACTAACCAGTCTATAATAACACTAATCCTAATCCTACTAACCAGTCTATAATAACACTAATCCTAATCCTACTAACCAGTTACACTAATCCTAATCCTACTAACCAGTCTATAATAACACTAATCCTAACCTAACTGTTCTACTAACCAGTCTATAATAACACTAATCCTAATCCTCCTAACCAGTCTATAATAACACTAATCCTAATCCTACTAACCAGTTACACTAATCCTAATCCTACTAACCAGTCTATAATAACACTAATCCTAACCTAACTGTTCTACTAACCAGTCTATAATAACACTAATCCTAATCCTCCTAACCAGTCTATAATTACACTAATCCTAATCCTACTAACCAGTCTATAATAACACTAATCCTAATCCTACTAACCAGTCTATAATATCACTAATCCTAATCTTACTAACCAGTCTATAATAACACTAATCCTAATCCTACTAACCAGTCTATAATAACACTAATCCTAATCCTACTAACCAGTCTATAATAACACTAATCCTAATCCTACTAACCAGTCTATAATAACACTAATCCTAATCCTACTAACCAGTCTATAATAACACTAATCCTAATCCTACTAACCAGTCTATAATAACACTAATCCTAATCCTACTAACCAGTCTATAATAACACTAATCCTAATCCTACTAACCAGTTACACTAATCCTAATCCTACTAACCAGTCTATAATAACACTAATCCTAACCTAACTGTTCTACTAACCAGTCTATAATAACACTAATCCTAATCCTCCTAACCAGTCTATAATTACACTAATCCTAATCCTACTAACCAGTCTATAATAACACTAATCCTAATCCTACTAACCAGTCTATAATATCACTAATCCTAATCTTACTAACCAGTCTATAATAACACTAATCCTAATCCTACTAACCAGTCTATAATAACACTAATCCTAATCCTACTAACCAGTCTATAATAACACTAATCCTAATCCTACTAACCAGTCTATAATAACACTAATCCTAATCCTACTAACCAGTCTATAATAACACTAATCCTAATCCTACTAACCAGTCTATAATAACACTAATCCTAATCCTACTAACCAGTTACACTAATCCTAATCCTACTAACCAGTCTATAATAACACTAATCCTAACCTAACTGTTCTACTAACCAGTCTATAATAACACTAATCCTAATCCTCCTAACCAGTCTATAATTACACTAATCCTAATCCTACTAACCAGTCTATAATAACACTAATCCTAATCCTACTAACCAGTCTATAATAACACTAATCCTAATCCTACTAACCAGTCTATAATAACACTAATCCTAATCCTACTAACCAGTCTATAATAACACTAATCCTAATCCTACTAACCAGTCTATAATAACACTAATCCTAATCCTACTAACCAGTTACACTAATCCTAATCCTACTAACCAGTCTATAATAACACTAATCCTAACCTAACTGTTCTACTAACCAGTCTATAATAACACTAATCCTAATCCTCCTAACCAGTCTATAATTACACTAATCCTAATCCTACTAACCAGTCTATAATAACACTAATCCTAATCCTACTAACCAGTCTATAATATCACTAATCCTAATCTTACTAACCAGTCTATAATAACACTAATCCTAATCCTACTAACCAGTCTATAATAACACTAATCCTAATCCTACTAACCAGTCTATAATAACACTAATCCTAATCCTACTAACCAGTCTATAATAACACTAATCCTAATCCTACTAACCAGTCTATAATAACACTAATCCTAATCCTACTAACCAGTCTATAATAACACTAATCCTAATCCTACTAACCAGTTACACTAATCCTAATCCTACTAACCAGTCTATAATAACACTAATCCTAACCTAACTGTTCTACTAACCAGTCTATAATAACACTAATCCTAATCCTCCTAACCAGTCTATAATTACACTAATCCTAATCCTACTAACCAGTCTATAATAACACTAATCCTAATCCTACTAACCAGTCTATAATATCACTAATCCTAATCTTACTAACCAGTCTATAATAACACTAATCCTAATCCTACTAACCAGTCTATAATAACACTAATCCTAATCCTACTAACCAGTCTATAATAACACTAATCCTAACCTAACTGTTCTACTAACCAGTCTATAATAACACTAATCCTAATCCTCCTAACCAGTCTATAATTACACTAATCCTAATCCTACTAACCAGTCTATAATAACACTAATCCTAATCCTACTAACCAGTCTATAATATCACTAATCCTAATCTTACTAACCAGTCTATAATACCACTAATCCTAATCCTACTAACCAGTCTATAATAACACTAATCCTAATCCTACTAACCAGTGGGCAGTGTGCACAATCACATGGTCAAATGCACTTAGAGACCATGTAGGCAATAAACTTCAGCTTCTATATTGAATCAACTTGCATTTAGAGCAGATCTGCTTGTATCTATGAAACGTTTGTCATTCACATGTGTGTGTGTTTGTGTTTATGTTTGTGTATGTGTGTGTGTGTATGTGTGTATTATGTGTTTGTGTGTGTAGTCGCTCCTCTCTCTGGGGATTCCCAGCGATTGGACTCAGTTTTCCGTGGAGCAGTGGAGCAGTTGATTGGCTTGGAGGTGAAACTGGGGGTGGTTGATGTCTCCAAGGAAACCAAACTGGCAAAGGAATTGAATGCAACATCTTCACCCCCTCTTCGACTTTACCAATCAGGAGACAGATACAACCCTGTCCATTGTCCAGGTACGCCGGAGCCTAACACATTGAGATTAGATAGATGGAGTATCAGTATCTACACTCCCTCTGGTAGATGGAGTATCAGTATCTAAACTCCCTCTGGTAGATGGAGTATCAGTATCTAAACTCCCTCTGGTAGATGGAGTATCAGTATCTAAACTCCCTCTGGTAGATGGAGTATCAGTATCTAAACTCCCTCTGGTAGATGGAGTATCAGTATCTAAACTCCCTCTGGTAGATGGAGTATCAGTATCTACACTCCCTCTGGTAGATGGAGTATCAGTATCTAAACTCCCTCTGGTAGATGGAGTATCAGTATCTAAACGCCCTCTGGTAGATGGAGTATCAGTATCTAAACGCCCTCTGGTAGATGGAGTATCAGTATCTAAACGCCCTCTGGTAGATGGAGTATCAGTATCTAAACGCCCTCTGGTAGATGGAGTATCAGTATCTAAACGCCCTCTGGTAGATGGAGTATCAGTATCTAAACTCCCTCTGGTAGATGGAGTATCAGTATCTAAACTGGTAGATGGAGTATCAATATCTAAACTCCCTCTGGTAGATGGAGTATCAGTATCTAAACTCCCTCTGGTAGATGGAGTATCAGTATCTAAACTCCCTCTGGTAGATGGAGTATCAGTATCTATCTATCAGTATCTAAACCCTCTGGTAGATGGAGTATAGTATCTAAATGGCAGAGTATCAGTATCTAAACTCCCTCTGGTAGATGGTATCAGTATCTAAACTCCCTGTATCTAAACTCCCTCTGGTAGATGGAGTATCAGTATCTAAACTCCCTCTGGCAGATGGAGTATCAGTATCTAAACTCCCTCTGGTAGATGGAGTATCAGTATCTAAACTCCCTCTGGTAGATGGAGTATCAGTATCTAAACTCCCTCTGGTAGATGGAGTATCAGTATCTAAACTCCCTCTGGTAGATGGAGTATCAGTATCTAAACAGTATCTAAACCCTCTGGTAGATGGAGTATCAGTATCTAAACTCTCTCTGGTAGATGGAGTATCAGTATCTAAACTCCCTCTGGTAGATGGAGTATCAGTATCTAAACTCCCTCTGGTAGATGAAGTATCAGTATCTAAACTCCCTCTGGTAGATGGAGTATCAGTATCTAAACTCCCTCTGGTAGATGGAGTATCAGTATCTAAACGCCCTCTGGTAGATGGAGTATCAGTATCTAAACTCCCTCTGGTAGATGGAGTATCAGTATCTAAACTCCCTCTGGTAGATGGAGTATCAGTATCTAAACGCCCTCTGGTAGATGGAGTATCAGTATCTAAACTCCCTCTGGTAGATGGAGTATCAGTATCTAAACTCCCTCTGGTAGATGGATTATCAGATAGATGGAGTATCAGTATCTAAACTCCCTCTGGTCAGTATCTAAATGTAGAGTATCAGTATCTAAACGCCCTCTGGTAGATGGAGTATCAGTAGCCCTCTGGTAGATGGAGTATCAGTATCTAAACTCCCTCTAGGTCAGATAGATGGAGTATCAGTATCTAAACTCAGTATCTAAACTCTGGTAGATGTATCAGTATCTAAACTCCCTCTGTCAGATGTAGATGTATCAGTATCTAAACTCCCTCTGGTAGATGAAGTATCAGTATCTAAACTCCCTCTGGTAGATGGAGTATCAGTATCTAAACGCCCTCTGGTAGATGGAGTATCAGTATCTAAACTCCCTCTGGTAGATGGAGTATCAGTATCTAAACTCCTCTGGTAGATGGAGTATCAGTATCTAAACTCCATCTGGCAGATGGAGTATCAGTATCTAAACTCTCTCTTGTAGATGGAGTATCAGTATCTAAACTCCCTCTGGCAGATGGAGTATCAGTATCTAAACGCCCTCTGGTAGATGGAGTATCAGTATCTAAACGCCCTCTGGTAGATGAAGTATCAGTATCTAAACTCCCTCTGGTAGATGAAGTATCAGTATCTAAACTCCCTCTGGTAGATCGAGTATCAGTATCTAAACTCCCTCTGGTAGATGGATTATCAGTATCTAAACGCCCTCTGGTAGATGGAGTATCAGTATATAAATTCGCTCTGGTAGATGAAGTATCAGTATCTAAACTCCCTCTGGTAGATCGAGTATCAGTATCTAAACACCCTCTGGTAGATGGAGTATCAGTATCTAAACGCCCTCTGGTAGATGGAGTATCAGTATCTAAAACTCCCTCTGGTAGATGGAGTATCAGTATCTAAACTCCCTCTGGTAGATGGAGTATCAGTATCTAAACTCCCTCTGGTAGATGGAGTATCAGTATCTAAACTCCCTCTGGTAGATGGAGTATCAGTATCTAAACGCCCTCTGGTAGATGAAGTATCAGTATCTAAACTCCCTCTGGTAGATGGAGTATCAGTATCTAAACTCCCTCTGGTAGATGGAGTATCAGTATCTAAACGCCCTCTGGTAGATGGAGTATCAGTATCTAAACGCCCTCTGGTAGATGAAGTATCAGTATCTAAACTCCCTCTGGTAGATGGAGTATCAGTATCTAAACTCCCTCTGGTAGATGGAGTATCAGTATCTAAACGCCCTCTGGTAGATGGAGTATCAGTATCCAAACGCCCTCTGGTAGATGGAGTATCAGTATCTAAACTCCCTCTGGTAGATGAAATGTCTCCAGAAGGTCTGTTTCACTACACTAGAGTCTTCACACGCCATCATATCTCTGTAAATCAGATTTCCAGAGTTCTGCTTCCATCGTGACATGGCTGAAGAGGAGGGCGGGGCCTAGTGCCGACATCATCACTGACCTGAACCAATCAGATCGCTTTGTTGCCTCAGAGGAGCTGGTGGTTTTGGGACTGTTTAAGGTGACAACACTTCTTCCACTTTTTGGTCGGTAGTTCCCTGTGTTTTAGTTCTTTACTAAAAATGTGTAAGTGTGTGTGTCACTGTGGTGTGTGTGTCACTGTGGAGTGTGTGTCACTGTGGTGTGTGTGTGTGTGTGTCACTGTGCTGTGTGTGTCACTGTGGTGTGTGTGTCACTGTGGTGTGTGTCACTGTGGTGTGTGTGTGTGTCACTGTGGTGTGTGTGTCAACATGGTTTTTGTGTGTCACTGTGGTGTGTGTGTCACTGTGGTGTGTGTGTGTCACTGTGGTGTGTGTGTGTCACTGTGGTGTGTGTGTCACTGTGGTGTATGTGTCACTGTGGTGTGTGTGTCACCATGGTTTGTGTGTCACTGTGGTGTGTGTGTGTCACTGTGGTGTGTGTGTCACTGTGGTGTGTGTGTGTCACTGTGGTGTGTGTGTCACTGTGGTGTGTGTGTGTCACTGTGGTGTGTGTGTCACTGTGGTGTGTGTGTCACTGTGGTGTGTGTGTCACTGTGGTGTGTGTGTCACTGTGGTGTGTGTGTGTCACTGTGGTGTGTGTGTGTCACTGTGGTGTGTGTGTCACTGTGGTTTGTGTGTCACTGTGGAGTGTTTGTCACTGTGGTGTCTGTGTCACTGTGGTGTGTGTGTGTCACTGTGGTGTGTGTGTGTCACTGTGGTGTGTGTGTCACTGTGGTGTGTGTGTCACTGTGGTGTGTGTGTCACTGTGGTTTGTGTGTCACTGTGGTGTGTGTGTGTCACTGTGGTGTGTGTGTCACTGTGGTGTGTGTGTGTCACTGTGGTGTGTGTGTCACTGTGGTGTGTGTGTCACTGGGGTGTGTGTGTATAAGACGTGGAACAGGGTTTTGTGTGTGTATATATATATAAACTCTCTCTCTCTCTCTCTCTCTCTCTGTGTGTGTGTGTGTGTATAGAACCTAGAACAGGGTTTTGTGGAGGTGTTCTACACAGCAGCCTGTGACCTCCCTGACCTCTCATTCTCTGTGACGCAAAACCAAAACATCTTCAGGAAGTATGACATCATACATGACTCAGTGCTGTTACTCCGACAGGTCAGTTTATTGTGATGGTGAGGTAGAGACAGACAGTCTAATGTGAGGTAGAGACAGACTAATGTGAGGTAGAGACAGTCTAATGTGAGGTAGAGACAGTCTAATGTGAGGTAGAGACAGTATAATGTGAGGTAGAGACAGACAGTCTAATGTGAGGTAGAGACAGACAGTCTAATATGAGGTAGAGACAGACAGTCTAATGTGAGGTAGAGACAGACAGTCTAATGTGAGGTAGAGACAGACAGTCTAATGTGAGGTAGAGACAGACAGTCTAATATGAAGTAGAGACAGACTGTCTAATGTGAGGTAGAGACAGACAGTCTAATGTGAGGTAGAGACCGACAGTCTAATGTGAGGTAGAGACAGACAGTCTAATGTGAGGTAGAGACAGTCTAATGTGAGGTAGAGACAGACAGTCTAATGTGAGGTAGAGACGGACAGTCTAATGTGAGGTAGAGACAGACAGTCTAATGTGAGGTAGAGATAGACAGTCTAATGTGAGGTAGAGACAGACAGTCTAATGTGAGGTAGAGACCGACAGTCTAATGTGAGGTAGAGACCGACAGTCTAATGTGAGGTAGAGATAGACAGTCTAATGTAAGGGTAGAGACAGACAGTCTAATGTGAGGTAGAGACAGACTGTCTAATGTGAGGTAGTCAGTAGATATTGATAGTGACATGTGTGTTTCGGTGTCAGTAGATATTGGGAGTGACATGTGTGTTTCTGTGTCAGTAGATATTGGTAGTGACATGTGTGTTTCTGTGTCAGTAGATATTGGTAGTGACATGTGTGTTTCTGTGTCAGTAGATATTGGTAGTGACATGTGTGTTTCTGTGACAGTAGATATTGGGAGTGACATGTGTGTTTCTGTGTCAGTAGATATTGGTAGTGACATGTGTGTTTCTGTGATAGTAGATATTGGGAGTGACATGTGTGTTTCTGTGTCAGTAGATATTGGGAGTTACATGTGTGTTTCTGTGTCAGCAGATTTTGGTAGTGACATGTGTGTTTCTGTGTCAGTAGATATTGGGGGTGACATGTGTGTTTCTGTGTCAGTAGATATTGGGGGTGACATGTGTGTTTCTGTGTCAGTAGATATTGGGAGTTACATGTGTGTTTCTGTGTCAGTAGATATTGGGAGTGACATGTGTGTTTCTGTATCAGTAGATATTGGTAGTGACATGTGTGTTTCTGTGTAAGTAGATATTGGTAGTGACATGTGCGTTTCTGTGTCAGTAGATATTGGTAGTGACATGTGTGTTTCTGTGTAGTCTGAACTAGTCCAGGTTTTCAAGGTCACCGGATCGACATCTAAAGAGGATCTCATCTCGTTTATTAGCATTTATCAGCTGGAGTTGGTAACTGAATATAATGGACAGGTACACACACACACACACACACACACACCCACACACACACACACACACACACACACACACACACACACACACACACACACACACACACACACACACACACACACACACACACACACACACACACACACACACACACACACACACACAGACACGTTCATTTTTTGTTATTTCTGTTTTCTATTCATATTTCTTCCATTACATTGACCCTTAACCTTTAAACTTGATATGGACATTTGTCTACTCACCAGATAATATAACCAGTGGTAACATGTCATTATATTCCCCTCTGCCCCTCTGTTTTCTCGACCTCCTCTCATCTCTTCAGACAGCCAGTCGTATCCTCTCCTCTTCTGTCTTAAATCATGCCATCCTGTTTGTCAACAAGACAAATGAAGAATTCCAGACAATCTATACTGCGTTCCAGGCCTCTGCTGCCACCTATAGGGGAAGGGTAGGAACTACAACACCTCTACAAACAGTTCATACACACACACAGGACACACTCACACAAAGTACACACTCATCTAAAGTTCAGTATTTCTCTCATCTGTCCTGTTTTCTCTGTCCTCTGTATCTCTCTCTCTCTCTCACACACACACACACACACACACACACACACACACACACACACAATATAACATTATCCTCACAGGTGTTGTTTGTGATGGTCGATGTGGACGAGCCACGGAACGGTAGAATGATGGAATACTTCCGTGTTCGGGAAACAGAGGCTCCATTGGTGCGTTTAGTTAACCTCACTAGTCATGTGACCTATCACTTGCCTTCTGAGACTCTGGACACGCCCACTATCACAGCCTTCTGCCAGAACTACCTGGAGGGCACAGCTCAGGTACGACCCCTAACCTTTAACCCCAAATGTTCACCGCCCTAAACCAGCGTTACCCATATTAGGGGGTGTGACCTGATGTGCAAATGGGTGGTACCTACAAACCCATATTAGGGGGTGTGACCTGATGTGCAAATGGGTGGTACCTACAAACCCATATTAGGGGGTGTGACCTGATGTGCAAATGGGTGGTACCTACAAACCCATATTAGGGGTGTGACCTGATGTGCAAATGGGTGGTACCTACAAACCCATATTAGGGGGTGTGACCTGATGTGCAAATGGGTGGTACCTACAAACCCATATTAGGGGGTGTGACCTGATGTGCAAATGGGTGGTACCTACAAACCCATATTAGGGGGTGTGACCTGATGTACAAATGGGTGGTACCTACAAACCCATATTAGGGAGTGTGACCTGATGTGCAAATGGGTGGTACCTACAAACCCATATTAGGGGGTGTGACCTGATGTGCAAATGGGTGGTACCTACAAACCCATATGAGGGGGTGTGACCTGATGTGCAAATGGGTGGTACCTACAAACCCATATTAGGGGGTGTGACCTGATGTGCAAATGGGTGGTACCTACAAACCCATATTAGGGGTGTGACCTGATGTGCAAATGGGTGGTACCTACAAACCCATATTAGGGGTGTGACCTGATGTGCAAATGGGTGGTATCTACAAACCCATATTAGGGAGTGTGACCTGATGTGCAAATGGGTGGTACCTACAAACCCATATTAGGGGGTGTGACCTGATGTGCAAATGGGTGGTATCTACAAACCCATATTAGGGGGTGTGACCTGATGTGCAAATGGGTGGTACCTACAAACCCATATTAGGGGGTGTGACCTGATGTGCAAATGGGTGGTATCTACAAACCCATATTAGGGGGTGTGACCTGATGTGCAATTGGGTGGTACCTACAAACCCATATTAGGGAGTGTGACCTGATGTGCAAATGGGTGGTACCTACAAACCCATATTAGGGGGTGTGACCTGATGTGCAAATGGGTGGTACCTACAAACCCATATTAGGGAGTGTGACCTGATGTGCAAATGGGTGGTACCTACAAACCCATATTAGGGAGTGTGACCTGATGTGCAAATGGGTGGTACCTACAAACCCATATTAGGGGGTTGTGACCTGATGTGCAATTGGGTGGTACCTACAAACCCATATTAGGGAGTGTGACCTGATGTGCAAATGGGTGGTACCTACAAACCCATATTAGGGGGTGTGACCTGATGTGCAAATGGGTGGTACCTACAAACCCATATTAGGGGGCGTGACCTGATGTACAAATGGGTGGTACCTACAAACCCATATTAGGGGGTGTGACCTGATGTGCAAATGGGTGGTACCTACAAACCCATATTAGGGGGTGTGACCTGATGTGCAAATGGGTGGTACCTACAAACCCATATTAGGGGGTGTGACCTGATGTGCAAATGGGTGGTACCTAGAAACCCATATTAGGGGGTGTGACCTGATGTGCAAATGGGTGGTACCTACAAACCCATATTAGGGGTTGTGACCTGATGTGCAAATGGGTGGTATCTACAAACCCATATTAGGGGGTGTGACCTGATGTGCAAATGAGTGGTACCTACAAAAGTGATATTCAAACTGTTAGAACTCTGTTGTAAGCCCGTCAGAAACAAATGTAAAATTCCTTGAGAACCAATTAGAACCGAGTGGACAGGTTTGGTTCATCTTGGGAGGTAGATTAGACAGGGGAATCAACACTTCCAATCATGTATTCATTAGTCTAGACTGTCATAAGGACCACAACACTACTAGTCAATAATCTAGACTGTCACTAGGACCACCACACTACTAGTCTATAATCTAGACTGTCACTAGGACCACCACACTACTAGTCTATAATCTAGACTGTCACTAGGACCACAACACTACTAGTCTATAATCTAGACTGTCATAAGGACCACAACACTACTAGTCAATAATCTAGACTGTGACTAGGACCACAACACTACTAGTCTATAATCTAGACTGTCATAAGGACCACAACACTACTAGTCAATAATCTAGACTGTGACTAGGACCACAACACTACTAGTCTATAATCTAGACTGTCACTAGGACCACAACACTACTAGTCTATAATCTAGACTGTCACTAGGACCACCACCACACTATTAGTCTATAATCTAGACTGTGACTAGGACCACAACACTACTAGTCTATAATCTAGAATGTCACTAAAACCACCACACTACTAGTCTATAATCTAGACTGTCACTAGGACCACCACACTACTAGTCTATAATCTAGACTGTCACTAGGACCACCACACTACTAGTCTATAATCTAGACTGTCACTAGGACCACCACACTACTAGTCTATAATCTAGACTGTGACTAGGACCACCACACTACTAGTCTATAATCTAGACTGTCACTAGGACCACCACACTACTAGTCTATAATCTAGACTGTCACTAGGACCACCACACTACTAGTCTATAATCTAGACTGTGACTAGGACCACCACACTACTAGTCTATAATCTAGACTGTCACTAAAACCACCACACTACTAGTCTATAATCTAGACTGTGACTAGGACCACAACACTACTAGTCTATAATCTAGACTGTCACTAGGACCACCACACTACTAGTCTATAATCTAGACTGTCACTAGGACCACCACACTACTAGTCTATAATCTAGACTGTGACTAGGACCACCACACTACTAGTCTATAATCTAGACTGTGACTAGGACCACCACACTACTAGTCTATAATCTAGACTGTCAGAAGGACCACCACACTACTAGTCTATAATCTAGACTGTGACTAGGACCACAACACTACTAGTCTATAATCTAGACTGTGACTAGGACCACCACACTACTAGTCTATAATCTAGACTGTCACTAGGACCACCTCACTACTAGTCTATAATCTAGACTGTGACTAGGACCACCACACTACTAGTCTATAATCTAGACTGTGACTAGGACCACCACACTACTAGTCTATAATCTAGACTGTCACTAGGACCACCACACTACTAGTCTATAATCTAGACTGTCACTAGGACCACCACACTACTAGTCTATAATCTAGACTGTCACTAGGACCACCACACTACTAGTCTATAATCTAGACTGTGACTAGGACCACCACACTACTAGTCTATAATCTAGACTGTCACTAAAACCACCACACTACTAGTCTATAATCTAGACTGTGACTAGGACCACAACACTACTAGTCTATAATCTAGACTGTCACTAGGACCACCACACTACTAGTCTATAATCTAGACTGTGACTAGGACCACCACACTACTAGTCTATAATCTAGACTGTGACTAGGACCACCACACTACTAGTCTATAATCTAGACTGTCAGAAGGACCACCACACTACTAGTCTATAATCTAGACTGTGACTAGGACCACCACACTACTAGTCTATAATCTAGACTGTCACTAGGACCACCTCACTACTAGTCTATAATCTAGACTGTGACTAGGACCACCACACTACTAGTCTATAATCTAGACTGTCACTAGGACCACCACACTACTAGTCTATAATCTAGACTGTCACTAGGACCACCACACTACTAGTCTATAATCTAGACTGTCACTAGGACCACCACACTACTAGTCTATAATCTAGACTGTCACTAGGACCACCACACTACTAGTCTATAATCTAGACTGTCACTAGGACCACCACACTACTAGTCTATAATCTAGACTGTCACTAGGACCACCACACTACTAGTCTATAATCTAGACTGTCACTAGGACCACCACACTACTAGTCTATAATCGGGACTGTCACTAGGACCACCACACTATTAGTCTATAATCGGGACTGTCACTAGGACCACCACACTACTAGTCTATAATCTAGACTGTCACTAGGACCACCACACTACTAGTCTATAATCTAGACTGTCACTAGGACCACCACAATACTAGTCTATAATCTAGACTGTCACTAGGACCACCACACTACTAGTCTATAATCTAGACTGTCACTAGGACCACCACACTACTAGTCTATAATCTAGACTGTCACTAGGAACTACTAAACCATTTAATTTAAATTGGATGTCTGTATTGTCAGCCCAAGATGCAGAGTGAGGTGAAACCACTGGACTGGGATCTGAAGCCTGTTAAACAGCTGGTGGGAGAAACCCTGGAAAAAGTGGCCTTTAACCCTGACAAGACTGTTTTCGTCATGTTCTGTAAGTATACGCACGCACACACGCACACGCGCACGCACGCGCGCACACACTCACACCCACACTCACACTCACACTCACACACACACACACACACACACACACACACACACACACACACACACACACACTTATCAGCTAAATGCATTTCGCAATATAAACTGTAGAAATTGTGATTTGGTTCAGAGTTAGAGATATACTGACATTTTCCACACCATAAACATCAACATCATTATCATCTAGGAAGTGAAATTGTAATGTGTGCGTGTGTGTGTGTGTGTGTGTGTGTGCGCGCGTGCGTGCGCGTGTGCGTGTGAGAAGACCTGCCTTACAGTGAGGACAGCCGTTCTCTGTTCCTATTGTGGGAGGAGCTGGCCCAGCACTTCCTGGACAGAGAGGACATTGTAATCGCTCGCATCGACGCATCAGCGAATGATATAAACCTGTCGATAACAGAAAGATACCCTGCCCTGCGTCTGTTTCCCGCACTGTATGCAGAAAGGGTATACACGCAATTAATATACACACACAATGATTATATACACGCAGTTATTATATACACGCAATAATTATACACACACAATTATTATATACACGCAATTATTATATACACGCAATTATTATATACACGCAATTATTATATACACGCAATTATTATACACACACAATTATTATATACACGCAATTATTATATACACGCAATTATTATATACACTCAATTATTATACACACACAATTATTATATACACGCAGTTATTATATACACGCAATAATTATACACACACATTTATTATATACACGCAAATATTATATACACACAATTATTATATACACGCAATTATTATATACACGCCATTATTATACACACACAATTATTATATACACGCAATTATTATATACACGCAATTATTATATACACGCCATTATTATACACACACAATTATTATATACACGCAATTATTTTATACACGCAATTATTATATACACGCAATAATTATACACACACAATTATTATATACACGCAATTATTATATACACGCAATTATTATATACACGCAATTATTATATACACGCAATTATTATACACACACAATTATTATATACACGCAATTATTATATACACGCAATTATTATATACACTCAATTATTATACACACACAATTATTATATACACGCAGTTATTATATACACGCAATAATTATACACACACATTTATTATATACACGCAAATATTATATACACACAATTATTATATACACGCAATTATTATATACACGCCATTATTATACACACACAATTATTATATACACGCAATTATTATATACACGCAATTATTATATACACGCCATTATTATACACACACAATTATTATATACACGCAATTATTTTATACACGCAATTATTATATACACGCAATTATTATACACACACAATTATTATATACACGCAAATATTATATACACGCAATTATTATATACACGCAATTAATATACACACACAATTATTATATACACGCAGTTATTATATAAACGCAATAATTATACACACACAATTATTATATACACGCAAATATTATATACACGCAATTATTATATACACGCAATTATTATATACACGCCATTATTATACACACACAATTATTATATACACGCAATTATTATATACACGCAATTATTAAACACACACATTTGTTATATACACGCATTTATTTTATACACGCAATTATTATACACACACAATTATTATACACACGCAATTATTATACACACGCAATTATTATACACACGCAATTATTATATACACGCAATTATTATAAACACACAATTATTATATACACACAATTATTATACACACGCAATTCTTATATACACGCAATTATTATACACACGCAATTATTATATACACGCAATTATTATATACACGCAGTTATTATATACACGCAATTATTATACACACACAACTATTATATACACGCAATTATTATATACACGCAGTTATTATATACATGCAATTATTATACACACACACTTATTAAATACACGCAATTATTATATACACGTAATTATTATATACACGCAATTATTATATACACGCAATTATTATATACACGCAATTATTATACACACACAATTATTATACACACACAATTATTATATACACACAATTATTATAAACACACTATTATTATACACACAATTATTGATCACACACTCTGAGACGTACACACACACACACACACACACACACACACACACACACACACACACACACACACACACACACACACACACACACACACACACACACACACACACACACACACACACACATACTACTCCCACTACAAAAACATGTTGTGCTGTTTGTGTTCTTTAGGTGGTGAGCTTCTCTGGTCGGAGGAGCCTAAAGAATCTTATTCAGTTTATAGAGAAAGAGATGAAGAGAGCAAAGAAAGACAGGGTCCAGGTAAGCAACCTCTGACCTCTAACCACTGACCTCTGACCTCTAACCTCTGACCTCTAACCACTGATCTCTAATCTTCAACTACTGATCTCTAATCTTTAACCACTGATCTCTAATCTTCAACTACTGATCTCTAATCTTTAACTACTGATCTCTAATCTTTAACCACTGATCTCTAATCTTCAACTACTGATCTCTAATCTTTAACTACTGATCTCTAATCTTTAACCACTGATCTCTAATCTTCAACTACTGATCTCTAATCTTTAACTACTGATCTCTAATCTTTAACCACTGATCTCTAATCTTTAACTACTGATCTCTAATCTTTAACTACTGATCTCTAACCTATTTAACCACTGATCTCTAACCTCTTTAACTACTGATCTCTAATCTTTAACCACTGATCTCTAACCTATTTAACTACTGATCTCTAATCTTTAACTACTGATCTCTAATCTTTAACCACTGATCTCTAATCTTCAACTACTGATCTCTAATCTTCAACTACTGATCTCTAATCTTTAACTACTGATCTCTAATCTTTAACTACTGATCTCTAACCTATTTAACCACTGATCTCTAACCTCTTCAACTACTGATCTCTAATATTTAACCACTGATCTCTAACCTATTTAACTACTGATCTCTAATCTTTAACCACTGATCTCTAATCTTTAACCACTGATCTCTAATCTTTAACCACTGATCTCTAATCTTTAACCACTGATCTCTAATCTTTAACTACTGATCTTTAATCTTTAACCACTGATCTCTAACCTATTTAACTACTGATCTCTAATCTTTAACCACTGATCTTTAACTACTGACCTCTAATCTTTAACGACTGATCTTTAACCACTGATCTTGAATCTCTAACTACTGATCTCTAACCTCTTTAACACATGCTTTTCCGCTAAGGCCAGGGAAGGTGCTTCAAAATAGGAAATCAGTGCCTCAATCTTACTCTCTTATTCTCTATTTTGATCTCACTCAGTCTTTCTCCACCTTTCTCCTCTCCTCTCCACCTCCCTCTCTATCTTTCTCTAACACCTCCTCTCTTCACCTTTCTCCTTCTCCTCTCCACCTCCCTCTATCTTTCTCTAACACCTCCTCTCTCCACCTTTCTCCTCTCCTCTCCACCTCCCTCTATCTTTCTCTAACACCTCCTCTCTCCACCTCTCTCTCCACCTCCCTCTCTATCTTTCTCTAACACCCACTCTCACCATATTTCTTTTTCTTGCTCCCTCCCCCCACTCCATCCATTCCCTGGATTTATTTCTCTTCCTGTCTCTGTTCCTCTCTCTTCCCAGGAAGAGAAAGATCGGAAGAAGTACATTGAAGCACAGAAAGCAATGGAGGCCAAAGAAGCTAAAAAGGTCAAAGAGGCTAAACAAGAACTGTAACTAAACCCCAGTATGGCTATAGAACTCAGGATAGAACTGTAGAACATTCTGGTGCTCAGCTGTTCCAGGACTAGGACTGTGTGTTCATATTGCACTTAGTTGTGAATGCTAATTATGCAAGGTAACGGTTGGTTTTGTGTTTTCTGCACATTCAGATATGTTGAATGAGTGTACAAAAATCGAATGAAACAAATAAAAAATAAAATAATGAACCATGAACCAGCAGTATTGTCTGGTGTCTCTAGTCTTGTCAGAATCCAGTTCCCCACCAATAAATACATGTTAAACAATAACACAACATATAGAGCTTTTAAAAACGATATGTTAATGTGAAAGCACTTCAGTCTAATCCATGAACATATTGTCTTCCTGGTAATCTACTCATCATAGTAATCTACTCATCATGGTAATCTATTCATCATTGTAATCTATTCATCATTGTAATCTATTCATCATGGTAATCTATTCATCATGGTAATCTATTCATCATTGTAATCTATTCATCATGGTAATCTATTCATCATGGTAATCTATTCATCATGGTAATCTATTCATCATGGTAATCTATTCATCCTTGTAATCTATTCATCATGGTAATGTACTCTGATTAATCTGTAATCTGATTACTAGTGACCACATCAACCTGATTACTAGTGACCACATCAGCCTGATTACTAGTGACCACATCAGCCTGATTACTAGTGACCACATCAGCCTGATTACTAGTGACCACATCAACCTGATTACTAGTGACCACATCAACCTGATTACTAGTGACCACATCAGCCTGATTACTAGTGACCACATCAGCCTGATTACTAGTGACCACATCAGCCTGATTACTAGTGACCACATCAACCTGATTACTAGTGACCACATCAGCCTGATTACTAGTGACCACATCAACCTGATTACTAGTGACCACATCAGCCTGATTACTAGTGACCACATCAGCCTGATTACTAGTGACCACATCAGCCTGATTACTAGTGACCACATCAGCCTGATTACTAGTGACCACATCAGCCTGATTACTAGTGACCACATCAACCTGATTACTAGTGACCACATCAGCCTGATTACTAGTGACCACATCAACCTGATTACTAGTGACCACATCAGCCTGATTACTAGTGACCACATCAGCCAGGAGGACATCAGCCTGATTACTTATGTAATACCCTAACCCTCTCCGTGCTGCTGGCGCCAGCTGACATTAAATTATCTGCGTTGTGTTCGTTTTGATGAGCTCATGCTTTGACTCCAGCTGAATTTACCGGCGGGAAGTGGGAGGAGCCTGCTTCCTGCGCTGCTGTCACACGCACGCACGACACGCACGCACGGCACGCACGCCGCTTCGAGAGATCAGAATCGGTCGGAATACGGTGCGTCTCGCGCTCGTACCCTTTTTTATTTAGGAGAGTCGGAGCGGACAGAGAGAGAGAGAGGGAGAGAGAGAGAGAGAGGAAGAGGAAGAGAGAGAGGAGAGAGAGAGAGAGAGAGGGAGGGAGAGATAAACAGGAGAGATAAACAGGAGAGATAAACAAGAGAGATAAACAGGAGAGATAAACAGGAGAGATAAACAGGAGAGATAAACTGGAGGGTTACCGAGACACGACAGCGGGTATTAATAGATAGACCTCCGTACAACACCTGAAACATCTACAGCTGAATCATCTACAGCTGAAGCATCTACAGCTGAATCATCTACACCTGAAACATCTACAGCTGAAACATCTACACCTGAAACATCTACAGCTGAAGCATCTACAGCTGAAGCATCTACACCTGAATCATCTACAGCTGAATCATCTACAGCTGAAGCATCTACAGCTGAATCATTTGCAGCTGAATCATCTACAGCTGGGACTCACTGACAGGGGGATGGCCAGAAAGGATTAACGTCGAAAGGGAGACAGAGGAGGAGAGATAACGGGAGAGAGACGATGGGTAAAGACCAGGAGCTCCTCCAGGCGGTGAAGACCGAGGATCTTCTTACGGCACAGCGGCTTCTACAGCGAACCAGGCCGGGGAAAACCAGTCAGTACCCCCATCTCTCTCACTCACACGCACACACACGCATTGGGCCCTAATCAAGCCGACAGGCGTCACACACTGATGGGGTGTGTGTGTGTGATGTGTGCATTTTAAATGTGATGTGTGTATGTGATGTGTGTGTGTGATGTGTGCATTTTAAATGTGATGTGTGTATGTGATGTGTGTGTATGTGATGTGTGTATTTTAAATGTGATGTGTATGTGATGTGTGTGTATGTGATGTGTGTGTATGTGATGTGTGTATTTTAAACGTGATGTGTATGTGATGTGTGTGTATGTGATGTGTGTGTATGTGATGTGTGTGCATTTTAAATGTGACGTGTGTATGTGATGTGTGTGTATGTGATGTGTGTGTATGTGATGTGTGTATTTTAAATGTGATGTGTGTATGTGATGTGCGTGTATGTGATGTGTGTGCATTTTAAATGTGATGTGTATGTGATGTGTGTGTATGTGATGTGTGTGTGTGTGTGATGTGTGTATTTTAAATGTGATGTGTGTGTATGTGATGTGTGTGTATGTGATGTGTGTGTGTGTGTGTGATGTGTGTGTATGTGATGTGTGTGCATTTTAAATGTGATGTGTGTATTTTAAATGTGATGTGTGTATGTGATGTGTGTGTATGTGATGTGTGTATTTTAAATGTGATGTGTGTATTTTAAATGTGATGTGTGTATTTTAAATGTGATGTGTGTGTATGTGATGTGTGTGTGTGTGTATGTGATGTTTGTATTTTAAATGTGATGTGTGTGTATGTGATGTGTGTGTATGTGATGTGTGTGTATGTGATGTGTGTTTTTTTAAATGTGATGTGTGTGTATGTGATGTGTATATTTTAAATGTGATGTGTGTGTGATGTGTATGTGATGTGTGTTTTTTAAATGTGATGTGTGTATTTTAAATGTGATGTGTGTATTTTAAATGTGATGTGTGTATTTTAAATGTGATGTGGGTGTATGTGATGTGTGAGTATGTGATGTGTGTGTATGATGTTGTTGGTGATGATGATGATGATGATGGTGGTGATGATGATGATGGTGATGATGATGGTGGTGGTGATGATGATGATGGTGGTGTTGATGATGATGATTGTGGTGATGATGATGGTGGTGATGATGGTGGTGATGATTGTAGTGATGATGATGGTGGTGATGATGATGATGGTGGTGATGATGATGGTGGTGGTGATGATGATGATGGTGATGGTGGTGATGATGATGGTGGTGATGATGATGGTGGTGATGATGATGGAGATGATGTTGGTGATGATGATGGTGATGATGATGGTGATGATGGTGGTGGTGATGATGGTGGTGATGATGATGGTGGTGATGATGATGGTGATGATGATGATGGTGGTGATGATGGTGATGATGATGGTGATGATGATGGTGGTGGTGATGATGGTGGTGATGATGATTGTGGTGATGATGATGATGGTGGTGATGATGATGGTGATGATGATGATGGTGGTGGTGATGGTGGTGATGATGATTGTGGTGATGATGATGATGGTGATGATGATGATGGTGGTGGTGATGAAGATGGTGGTGATGATGGTGGTGATGATGATGATGATTGTGGTGATGATGATGATGTTGGTGATGATGGTGGTGATGATGATGGTGGTGATGATGATGGTGATGATGATGGTGGTGATGATGATGATGGTGATGATGATGATGATGGTGGTGATGAATATGATGGTGGTGATGATGATGGTGGTGATAATGATGATTGTGGTGATGATGAAGATGGTGGTGATGATGGTGGTGATGATGATGGTGGCGATGAAGATGGTGATGATGATGGTGGTGATGATGATGATGGTGATGATGATGGTGGTGATCATGGTGATGATGATGATGGTGGTGATGATGATGATGATGGTGGTGATGATGATGAAGGGAGTGATGATGGTGGTGATGATGATGGTGATGATGATGATGGTGATGATGATGGTGGTAATGATGATGGTGGTGATGATGGTGGTAATGATGATGGTGGTGATGATTGTGGTGATGATGATGATGGTGATGATGATGGTGGTAATGATGATGATGGTGGTAATGATGATGGTGGTGATGATTGTGGTGATGATGATGGTGGTGATGATGGTGGTGATGATGATGGTGGTGATGATGATGGTGATGATGATGGTGGTAATGATGATGGTGGTGATGATTGTGGTGATGATGATGATGGTGATGATGATGGTGGTAATGATGATGATGGTGATGATGATGGTGGTAATGATGATGGTGGTGATGATTGTGGTGATGATGATGGTGGTGATGATGATGATGGTGATGATGATGGTGGTGATGATGATGATGATGGTGGTGATGATGATGGTGGTGATGATGATGATTGTGGTGATGATGATGATTGTGGTGATGATGATGGTGGTGATGATGATGGTGGTGGTGATGATGATTGTGGTGATGATGATGGTGGTGATGATGGTGGCGATGATGATTGTGGTGATGATGATGGTGGTGATGATGATGGTGGTGATGATGATGATGGTGATGATGATTGTGGTGATGATGATGGTGGTGATGATGATGATGGTGGCGATGATGATTGTGGTGATGATGATGGTGGTGATGATGGTGATGATGATGATGGTGGTGATGATGGTGGTGATGATGATGGTGAGGATGATGATGGTGATGATGATGGTGGTGGTGATGATTGTGGTGATGATGATGATGGTGATGATGATGATTGTGGTGATGATGATGGTGGTGATGATTATGATGGTGGTGATGATGATTGTGGTGATGATGATGGTGGTGATGATGATGATGGTGGTGATGATGATTGTGGTGATGATGATGGTGGTGATGATGTTGATTGTGGTGATGATGATGGTGGTGATGATGATGATGATGATGGTGGAGATGATGATTGTGGTGATGATGATGGTGGTGATGATGATGATGCTGGTGATGATGATTGTGGTGATGATGATGGTGGTGATGATGATGATGGTGATGATGGTGATGATGATGGTGGTGATGATGATGATTGTGGTGATGATGATGGTGGTGATGATGATGATGGTGGTGATGATGATTGTGGTTATGATGATGGTGGTGATGATGATTGTGGTGATGATGATGATGATGATGATTGTGGTGATGATGATGATGATGATGATGATGATGATGGTGGAGATGATGATTGTGGTGATGATGATGGTGGTGATGATGATGATGGTGGTGATGATGATTGTGGTGATGATGATGGTGGTGATGATGATGATGTTGGTGATGATGATGGTGGTGATGATGATGATTGTGGTGATGATGATGGTGGTGATGATGATGATGATGATTGTGGTGATGATGGTGGTGATGATGATTGTGGTGATGATGATGGTGGTGATGATGATTGTGGTGATGATGATGATGGTGATGATGATTGTGGTGATGATGATGGTGGTGATGATGATGATGATGATGATTGTGGTGATGATGATGGTGGTGATGATGATGATGGTGATGATGATGATTGTTGTGATGATGATGATGATGATGATTGTGGTGATGATGATGGTGGTGATGATGATGATGGTGGTGATGATGATGGTGGTGATGATGATGATGGTGATGATGATGGTGGTGGTGATGGTGGTGATGATGATGGTGGTGATGATGATGATGGTGATGATGATGATGATTGTGGTGATGATGATGATGGTGGTGATGATGATGGTGCTGATGATGATGGTGATGATGATGGTGGTGATGATGATGGTGGTGATGATGGTGGTGGTGATGATGATGATGGTGGTGATGATGATTGTGATGATGATGATTGTGATGATGATGATGGTGGTGATGGTGGTAGAATATATATGTGCTCTATGCTTAAACAGGTGTATGCTATGTAGATTTGACCAGGGGGGTTTATTACACAGGTGTATGCTATGTAGATTTGACCAGGGGGGTTTATTACACAGGTGTATGCTATGTAGATTTGACCAGGGGGGTTTATTACACAGGTGTATGCTATGTAGATTTGACCAGGGGGGTTTATTACACAGGTGTATGCTATGTAGATTTGACCAGGGGGGTTTATTACACAGGTGTATGCTATGTAGATTTGACCAGGGGGGTTTATTACACAGGTGTATGCTATGTAGATTTGACCAGGGGTTTTATTACACAGGTGTATGCTATGTAGATTTGACCAGGGGGG